>CANSZD010000580.1:0-600000 GCA_947648045.1 Beta corolliflora
AGTTTATAATTTATCATGATTTGTGAGAGCTATTTCTTTAAGAAGGGTTTGAAGCCATTAATGAGTTCATGAACCTCTAAATCCAACATTGGGTTTTTGACTTGGTATAATTTTGGCTAATTGATTTGGCATTTTCATGAATGTTTGTGTGATTGGCCATTATATGAGCATAATTTAGGTACCCTTAGTGAAGGATCGAGATGGATTTAGGGGTTGCCTCAGGATCGATTATTGGGCTTGAAGGACCATGAGAATAGGGACTACCTAGTCTGGGGACTTAGTTTGCTGTTTAAGTTCGTCATGTTTATGGATATGTCTTGGTTGAATGCCTTAGCCATGAGAATAGGTCTTCGGTAAGAGACTAGGCCAATCTAGCTAGCTCGAGAGAGTGGTTAGAGTACCCGATGGATGAGCAATTCCCCTCAATTGATCCCCATTGTTGATTCCCATTGTGATTGCTTGGTTTGCTGAATGAGTTGATTGGTGGATACCCACTTCCCAAGCCATTTTTCTTATTGTCCTTTCATCTATAAATCTTCAGAAACATAGAGTTTGCTTAGCTTATCATAAGTCGATACTTATTGATGCTTCCCTTAGTCCTTGTGGATTCGACCCTTTACTTGCCCTATATTGGGTGGTTTAGGTATTTTGACGATGTTTACAACGGGCGCGTCATGCAGCGGAGTTCTTTGTTTGATTTATGTGTTTATTTTTCATTTAGAAACATTAAACTTAGTTGTTGTTGTTCTTTTTGTATTTGAAGTACTTATGTAATGCTTTAATTTAGTTAAGTTGTTTTTTTTTCTTTTGGCCCGAATCCATGTATTTCTAGTTTTTGAAATTTTAATTTTGACGTTTTCCATCCCCGTACTCATCCCCATATCCATTTCCGTGCTACCTAGAGTGTGACCCAACCGTTCACGGGATTCTTTGGATACGCCCTTGAATTTCCACCCTTACTCACGGTCGCAGCCGTATCTAGTAAGGCTTTCCATCGAGTTCGAATATATGTAGTCAAAATCCGTATGCAAGCACTAGTAGAAAAAACCTCCGAGTGCTGCTCGGTGTTTTGGGCCCCAAGTGTTCCGTATTTCACGCGTAGCGACGCCATATGAGCATTTGAGACTCTTACAAATGCTCAGGTTTTTCGGGAAAACCGAAGCATTTATACTGCCAAATGTTGCGGTTTTTTTAAAAGGAAACAGGAGCATTTGAGTTTAAAATCTCTTTTGCTTTTTTTATCCTAAATTAATGCATAATCAATTATATATAGATATAAAGTTACATTTCTAATATTTTTGTTCCTGACTGCGAGCCCTACTACGGAAGAGTTCACGAAGCGATGCTCCTACTCCGAGGACTCAAAACGGTTACATAAATAGAGCTCGCCTCGATATAGCTTCGCCATCAAGAGACACGATAATATAGAGAACATCGGGCACTTGAGTAGCCAATTACATACACTGAAATTGATTGATCGGGTTCCACGGTAAGAGACGATAATCAACTTTTATAAGTTTTACCAAAATTGGCGAGAAGCCGAAGCGACTATGCTTTGCATCACGTATAAGCGGATAAATTCTCTAACCGAGAATCATAATTTCTTCAAAATGATGAAATAGGCTCATACGAATTCATTGTGAGCAGTTACGCTACCAACGCCAATAGATGGATTGATTACATCGTAAATTGGGAAATTAAATATTTTTATTCCATCTAAGTCTTTAGTCACGCACGATACGGGAAGTCGCGTCTTGCATTTGTATGGACGAAGCTACGGGAATTGTACTACATACGAAGCTGAAACTATTTGAAAGCTCTTTCTATATTCTACATTCAAGAAACATACTGGAATTTGGAAAGAGAACCTAGTGTGGTTGCACATGAATGAGAGATCAAGCACGTGTGATCTTAGGACGATGAGTCCAAATCCTAAACATATCGAAGAGTACAAAACGGAGGCGATTCGGTAGTAGCAAGTATATGCCACCACGAGTAACCTTTGAAGCTTAGTTGTGGTGCTCAAATTAACTCGATCTATATAAAGAAGTGCATAATAAGATTTTCTTTGATGCTCCTCAATCCCATTCAATTTCATTTTTATCTACCTAATTGGATATATGTCATCTTTATTAATTAATTTGATTTTATTTTATCTTATTTGAAGTGCATTTAAATTCTATAGTCTACCTTTATGAGGATGCTACATTGATCTCTTTAGGCGTGCTTGAGTATTTTCCCTACGGTATCTTTACTCATTGTGAATTCATACGGCTGAAAATGATGTTTCACATTTTACTTGCTGAAGAGCAGACCAAAAATAAATTTCACATTTTATTTCTAGGAAGTGAGGTGAAATGTAAGTGCTAGCTATACTATATGTCACCAAGTTTATAGTAATTCTCTAGACCAAAAGATTTTGAAGATAATTGAAAATTGGAGAAATCACATAATTATTCGAGTTAAATCTTAAGGGACATCACCATTTCGTGAAGCCTTTTCCTACGCGAGGAAGACGGCCGTGCCAGAAGAACTGACATAGAGGGTTTTAGACTTAAGACCAAAAAGGCTGCCGCAACTACCCCCGAAGAAAGAATTTCAATGATGTTTTCAAGATCACATTACCGAGAAAGAGTGTATGTTATGAGAAAATTAGAGAAAGAAGCATTTCGGGGATTAGGGACTTGAGAATGGAAACTAATTAAAAGAAGGACCGGGAGATTGTTGTGGTTTGACGATTAATCCAACCTTGTAAGTTGTTTCACACATCCATAACATAATATTCGTCAAAAGTACGAGAAAAAAAAATCCAACACACAAAACACGAACACCCACCGCTCATCTCGCTTGAAAGAAGACGCAAATTCGGCCATGCGTAATAACCCTCACTTAACAATTTCTATAGCGGGATGTGTTAAAAACTAAGTGAGCACACTATAGCAATAGTTTATATATATATATATATATATATATATATATATATATACTTCCCCAGTTCTATTAATAAGTGAAACACTTACTATTTTAGAACGTTTCAAAATAAGTGAAACATACCTTAAATGGAAAAAGTGAGTGACAAAGAATGACGAGAATACGCGTCGCAGCTTTGTGTGGTTTTACCTTTTCTCTCTCCTCCTTTTGATAATGAAAAGGGTATTTTCTGACTTTTGGCTTTTGAAAGTGATGTTTATTAAATCTTGTGCCCAATCCCATGTTTCACTTATTATGGAACGGAGGAAGTATATTGATCTTAAGTCTACGTGATCGAGGGGTGAGAGATGGGGAGAAAAAATCGGTGATAGCAAAGGGCTACGGCTAAGATGTATTATCTCACCTCCCCCTCCAAGTTATAGCGACTTTCACGGTCGTACCATGTAAATATGGAAAATGGAAGTATATTTTTCGGTGCCTACTAGTCTCGACTAGTGTAGGTAAATTAGACCTTAGCACTTGATAGGAAGAGATATGAGGTATAGTTCCAACTTACAAGTAATAAAGTAGTTATGATAAACAAGATAAAATGATATTCACATTACCCAAGCTTAAGTGTCTCGGTGATATACTAATGTTAGCTTCACGGATGTTATGGTGAGCCTTAGCTACTTTAGGTAGCAACACATGACACACAAAGATTAGCATCGGCAGTACCACAACTTTACTCCACGATTTTCTGCGAGACGTGAAAAACATGTGAAAGATTAGAGTGAGAGTGAGGACTAGAGACTCCCACTTTTTCGATAGTGGCATTTGGCGGGTAGCTCTTATCGGACATCAGCGCATGATAAATTGTCGGAAAGCACCCAATCCAACGAATATCTCTTTCGCTATTATAATACCAAACTAAACCCAAATGAAAATTTTGCCATAGACTTTAATATGGTGTAAACGGGAATTATGTCTTGTTCATTACATTTCCACGGAGAAGTCGACGCAGCTTTTTTAATCAGTTAATTAGGCTAATATTTGAACAAGCTCTCAAAATTTTTAGAATAACACTAAAATATTTTCCATTTAGAGTGTGTCTATCACCATCACCAATAATTACAATCATCATGAAATTTGTTTCCTAAAAGCCACACTATACGTTCTAGAATTTCTCTTTACGGATTAACTTCCATACATTAGGATAGCTCACTCCTTTGGTAGCTAATTAAGCTAAACCATGTAATGAAATTAAAAGATATGAGTGCTTGGTAAACGGTTGTCCATTCAATAACAGAGTTTTTCGGTGACAAATGAATGACTATAAAATTAGAGACTACTGACAGTACAACGGAGTTGATGACCTCTGCATATCTCACGGCAACATTTGATAAATCAATCCTAGTAGTGCGATAGCATAGCCTCTAATGTTCTTCTGTCAATATAATAAAAACAAGTCAATGCTATTCGAGATCCCAATGCATTGCAATGAAGTAAATACAAAATATCATTAGATGTAAAAACATATATGAGGCAATGTAAGCATATAAAAGCAATGAAGTAATGGTGCTTAATCATGGTGCTTGAAACATCAAACATATAAAAAAAAAAAAAATTAAAACATTTCCAAGTGTTATCTACTTTGAGGTAAGACCCGACCATGGTGCTTAAACTTTACATGGGCTAAGATGATGTGCCTCTTAGTAACATAGAGATTGAATAAATCTCTACAGAACAATATGCGAGAATATAAAGAAAGCGATGTTGTAGAATCATATGTGGTACCTTTGAGTAGCCGAAGTCGCATATCTTCAATCGAGGAGCGAGGACTTCCATCCGGTAAAGTGTTCTCCAACTTTAGGTCTCGATGACACACTTGCTTCATCATGAAATAAGATTTATAAGAGGAGAGCCATCAAATCATCTTGTTTGTGTCTATATAAAAAGTTAAAATACAAAGAGATTGCATCCCGAACCATTGCGTGACAATAGCTAACTCTTGAAATAAGTTGTTGAAAAAAGAGCGAGCACCAAACAAGTGTCGATAGAAATAATATCCAATAGTACTACTAACAAGAAGGAAAGAGCGGCTCGGAACAAGAACCTCATCTTCATTGAGCAGGCACACATTACATAATAGCTCGAATAGCTCTCCCTCTAGATGCATACTCCATTACAATTGCCAAATGGGTAGGTGTTAATATGGACTGCTCAAAATTAAGATAGATGGAAAGCGCACTAAGCACCTCCCAAATACAAAGGTTATAAGAAAATGGTTACGAACAAACCCTCTTTAAACCTAACAATATTTGGGTGCCTTAAAGACCTATGATTAATGATTCTCGTTGAAGGCCGTCTTGTTGAACATTTGCTAGCAAGCCACGGTAGAGAGTCATTTAAAAGCGACTGCTGAAATAGTTTCTTGGACTTTGCAGACTTCTCGGTCATACTTAGACCGTTATTTTATTTACTCAATCGGCACACTAGAGAATCTTAAAATAAATCTAATGAATCAATTTACACTCGAATATGTATATTTTTCAGCAAGCGATTTCAAATTTCAAATTACGAATATTGATCTCCACAGTTTAACCCAATTTTTCGTGAAGCCTCTTTAATCACTTGATAAGGAATTAGCCCAAAATTAATTAAACATCTAAGCTGTTTATTTGAGCCATCATTAAACACCTCGGTGCTTCAGTAGAGAAGCATGACAGTTGTTGGCGAGGAAACAAGGGAAGGCACTTTTATCATATCCAACTATAATCGTGTATAAACGTCTTACGCATAAAAAATAACCTACTTGATCATGAATAGGTGTATCACCATTAAAAACAAATCAACAAAATAAGTTTCCACCAAATCATCAAAAAATCAAAGCAAATTTGAAGAATTCAAACATCGAAATTTAAATTCACTCAAATTCCTAATAACTCCAACAAACCATCAAAAATCAATGAATATACAGAATTCGAACATCAGAAAAAAATTCACTCAAAGTCCCTGAAACTCCGGCAAACCATCGAAAAATCATCCATCTTCGGAATCGAACATCAAAATCCTAATACTTCATAAATTGGATTGACAACTTCACGACCAAAAATCATACAAGTTTATAAGAATCAATTCACGAAACCTAAAGTAGACGCACTAACAAGAAAGTCAAGTATGTGCATGATATTCGCGAATTAAACAAAATAAATGAAGAATGAATTCACAAAACCAAAAAAAGGCACTAATGAGAAAGTCGGTGTTACCTTCATATCGAGAACAAGGAGAGAGAAAGCGAATTAGGGTTACCTTCGGATCTAACGACATCGGCGAACTTCTTACATCCTGGTTGTTCGTGAGAGAAGGCTTGAAAATTGGTTCTTGAGCCGGCGGCGGCGGGGATGCGGCTATTGCTTTATTCGTGGAGGAGAGTAGTTACGTTAGAAAGCGTGAAAAAGAGGGAAAAAAAGGAGTTAGTGGAGAGAGAATCACTTAATCAAAACTCAAACAAGATGGTAGGAGGTGGAGGTTGGTGTTTTGTGGTGGGAGGAGGAGGCGAGAAAGCTTGAAAGCGAGAGACGAGAGGGAGACGAGAGACGAGAGAAAAATAGGATTGGGGGGGACGGGTAGGGAGCAGTAGGAATAGGGATTATGAGGGAGGGAGGGAGCGAGGCAAAAAAAACATAGAACCACAAATGCTCAGATGGACCGGAGCATTTATTAATTTTTAATTAAAATTTTGAAGGAACTCACGTAATCTCAGTTTGTTCCTGAAACGGGCATTTGGTAAGTAGCAAAGAGCATTTTTCCCCTTAGTGAAGTCATGACTTCCCATTATATCATCATTAGAATTCACTTGTGTGGATCCTCTAGAGTTCAAAAATAACTCTACAAGGTAGAGTTGGAGTAATATCAACCATTAAATATAAAATCGATGGCTAATGTATTATCTTTCCAAAGTCCCCCTTATTTTTCTCATCGAAATTCACCCCCTAATTTTCCCCTTTCCACCAATATGAGCCATTGATTTCCAAAATGTATGGTTAAGATATAACTCTACCTTGTAGAGTTTTATTAAAAACCGTAGAGGATCCGGACTCATCTCCGCCACACTCCTCAACAACTCTTCCTTGGACCGTCGTCGCCTCCTTGTTTTCCTAGCTATCTTGACGGGATTAGTCCCCGATCACTTTGCTCCCTAAACTCAATGACAACTCTCAGGAGCTCCCTAAAATATCATATTTTTACTATTATTTTATTTTTTAATAATATATCTAATTCAAATATTATCTTGACTGAAACATACTGACTCGAGCTAACCCGATCTAGCCCTATTCCATAGACCAAGAAGCAGACCATTCCAGGCCCAAAGATAAGAAGGGCCGAAATTGACTTGACCCATACCCGACAAGCAAGACCCATTTGCCATGTATATATACTCTCGACTCACTCATTTAGCAATTAGCACCCTGAAGCTAAATGAAGAGCGGACCTGCCTAGGCTCTTACTAATACATTTTAGGCAGCTAAAAGAATGCTGAAAAAACTGGCCAACACTATTTAACCTGCCAAGAGAAGCCAAAAAGAACCAAACCCTAGAAAACCTATATTCGCAGACAAAGAAATTTGCTGCAAAATTCCATGGCTACACTTCCATCTGATATAATTCTAACAGAAATACTCCCTAAATCACCCGCAAAATCCCTACTTCGCTTCAAATGCGTTTCCAAATCTTTCAAAACCCAAATTTCATGTCCTGAATTCATCAACCTTCATCTCCACCAGGGTCTTTCCAATAATTCAAATCGGTTCCTTATCCTCATAAATGACGAAGACCTTATTTGCATGGACATGAACTCACCAAAATCACCATGGTTCACTCTTAACCCGTGCACCGATCCCAGGTTCCTTGACCCTTGCAGCCTTTTTTATGATTCCACAATTCTCATGGTTGGGTCTTGTAATGGATTGCTTTGCATCTCCAACGCCTCACATAGCACACCATTGTCCTTTTTTATGTTGCTCAACCCGTGCATTGGCGTATCTCTTGTGATCCGCATTTTGAACAACTTATCGAAAACTTTTCTACGCTTATTTCTGTGAATTTTGGGTTCGGGTTTGATTCTTTTGACAATGATTATAAGATAGTAAGTATTTTGGATTATGAGACTTATAATGATGAAGATTTAATACATTTTATAAGAAGGGATGTTTTGGTTTATAGTTTGAATAATGCTAATTGGAGACTCGTTATTAGTACATCATGTCCTAAAGATTCACTGGAAAACCATCAAAATGGGGTTCTTATAAATAATCATCTACTTCATTGGAAATTTAGTTGTTCCAATAACGAGTATCGGATTGGTTGTTTCGATCTCGAATCTGAAGTGGGTGAAAGACGTGCCACTGCCGGAGTATCGTCAAAATACGGGAACCCATTTTGCTGATTTGTTGTTTGATTATTATAGAGACGATAAAGATGATGAGTTGCACTTAAGTGTCCTAGACAGTTGTTTGTGTCTATTGACTGAAAATCTCAATGATAAAACCTTTGATGTGTGGGTGATGAAGGAATACGGCGTCAAAGAATCTTGGGTGAAACTCTTTGGAATTTCGGATTCGTTTGTTGATAACAATATGAAGCTTTGCCCTCTAGGTTACCATGGAACTGCGAAAAATGAAATTTTAGTCATGAGAGTTGATAAAAGAAACGGTGCTGCTGAATTACTATTCTATAATGTTCAAGATAAAAGGGTCTCAAGAGCTGATCAAAGGCTCGAGTTTTATGGAAGTAATATAATTGTCACTGATGCTTGTATATTCCATGGAAGCTTAGTTGGCCTCCCTGATGGTCAACAAATTGGGAACTGGAGCAACAACGGCGAGAAAAAGTAAGTGACAGATTGTTGTTTTACAGTAATTTGTGATAATAGGGTGGTTTTGTTTGTCTTTCTTTATATTGATTATGTTGAAATCATATCTTTTACAGTATATATATGACCCTGTTAGTAAATAACTAGTCAATAAGATCAATTGCCTCATTTTCAGTTATTACAATTTACAAAAATTGGTACAATTCAACATTGTTAGTTGTGTTGTGGCTATTTAGTTAATCTAATCACTCTCTCCTTACCTTTTTTTTTTAAAAAAAAGTAAAATTATTCGTTTACGCTGTCTAATCATGCTCCTAAAATTGCATGCTAAAGTGCTATGTTTCTTAAGTAATTTTAAACAGAGAAAGTATAGGCTAGGGTTTAGTCATTGAGATGGCTGACTTTTATGTAATTTGGTTTGAATGAATAAGCATGTTGTGACCTACTGTTAATGGTCTGATATACAGAGTATGGTTTACATTCCATTTGTTTAATGTAAAATACTGGTGGCAAATATCGACTTGATCCAACAACTCCACCCGAATTTCACACAAAGTTAGCGATTTTGGTAAGATTTTCCACCCGTTTGAAAGTTGATTTCTTGATGACATGACCACGACTTCGTTAATCGTTTGTTAATTTAAGGTGCTTTTAAACAGTAACAACCCTTGAAGTATATGATGAGTATCATTAGTGTGACTTTTAATAGTTTAAATTTTTTCTTACTTTTAGTATATGTTCAGTTATTTGTTGGTTGAGTTTGAATCTCGTGAACCTGATTTTCATAAAGAGAAGGTGAGTTAATTGAGAAACCATACGAAGTGTCAAATGACCTGTATAATAAATGGGTTATGTTACGATTTTGGGTTGCCAACATGTTTATTAAATTACCCCCATTAGGGTCAATGTAAAATGAGCCATGAATCAGTGATTACGATACGAGGTACATACAACTAGACTCGTTTGTCAGCTCTAACATAAAACAAATTATAGGATTGCAGGTAGCTGATGATGGGGAAAACACGAGTTATGGATTGCAGGTAACAGATGATGCTGATTGAGGAAACACTAGTTAACTATGGGTTTGCAGGTAGCGGATGATGATGATGATAATGATGAAGAGAGGTAGGAATCAAAGGTTTTATGAAAAGAGAAAAGCATTAATTATTAAAGAGTCTTACATTGTCTTCGATAAAAGCATTATTACAAAGGGGTGGTCGGTGGGGATAGCAGGATTTGAAGGTTGAGCATTGCTACAAGGTTATTAACTGTCGGGTTGGCTAATTAAAGAAGTGGAAATGAACAATTTTGAATTGTCTGTTTGATCAAATAAGAGGTTGTAATAATATTATACTGATATTTATGAACTTTTGTTAAGGGAAAATTAAATGTTTGTATCCTACTTAATTCTATGAACATTATTGCTTAAGGTTATTTCTATTTGAACCAAACAAGAGTGTCCGAAGCTTTTCATGAACTCGAACTATTGATCAATGGTGCAATGACCCTGCAACATTAAGGTCATTTAATCACTAAATTAGCGAGACTGTGATTCGATGTTTCATGAGGTATGTTAATTCTGACTGATCTCACTTGGCTGGACTCTTCACTAGTTTACCTGTAACACTTTCGTAATCCTAAATATAATCTAGAATCTTCTTGATCACTAAATCAAATTTCAAGATAAAACTCAAGGCTTAAGACCTTAGAAATTTCTTTCTTCAAGCTTCTCTAAAGCTTCTTATGCAGTGAAGAATTAAACTTTAACCTTCAATAACTTAGAGAATCGTGAAATACCCCCTTTCAAACCAATCAATCAAAAGACAATTCAACAATTACTTATCTAATTCCATTATCATCCCCGACCCATAAGGAATTACTCCCAAGCTAAGGAGTAATTTGGTTCATGTGGGAATTAAATTTCCATGGGAAATTTAATTTCATGGGAAGATTCACTTCCTAAGAAAAGACCTAGGCATGTTCTACATTTGCTTTTTTGTTGATACGAATGAGTTGTATCTTTTGTAGGAGATGATCCATTCTTTTCTCCCTTTTCTTCGTATGTCCACCTTTTTTGCCCTTTTGCACCAGTAATGTTGGAAGCTGGTACTAGAATACTACTAGAATAGTGCTTTGTCTATCTACTGCCTTCTCTTTATAATGCTGCTTCAGGTTTGCATAGATGTAACTGTTCAAAATTCAAAGACTTGGAGATGCTAGCAGCGGGGATGTTCAAGCCTTTTTTTAGTATCAATTTTCAACTCCCATAACTTTGTGTCAAGATTACTACTTTTTTTTTTCTTTCTCAATTACAGTTACTTACTTATTGGGTTGTTTTCTATCAATTTTTCAATGAATTTCATGTTAGTAAGTAGGTCTGGGCATGGGATGAGTCGGGCCTATTCACGGGCTCGGCCCACAGGCTTAGGGCAATGGCGGGCCGGGCCTGAAATTTTCAGATTTTGTCCATGACCCGGGCCTGCGGGTCGGGCTCGTGCCTCCCGCTAGCCTAGCCCGTGTTTTATGTTGTTTTTTTAGATTATTAGCAGTTTTAGACTAAAAAATAAAGAAAAGGTGTGTTCGATCCACGGACCCGCCCACAGGCCATATAGGTCGTACTGGGTTGGGCCTTAAATAATTTTTCATGACCGTGACAGGCCAGCCCTGCCCATGCCCATGCCCACCTCCATTAGTAAGGTGTTATATGATATAGGACTATATTAGTAATACTACATATAGCAAGAAAATAGGGACATTTTAGACCATCTAAAGCTAATAATCATGAACATTGTTTCCTTTCATTATTAATTTGACATTTTATTTCCTCTTTACCTATTTTTGAAAATTATCATTTTGGGTACCTAAGATTTGACATATATCATTTTGGGTACATGAGGTTTCATTAATATCAATTTGGATAGATGAGGTTTACCAATAGGTTTAATTTAGGTACCTCTACACTAAAGATGTAAATTTACCCTTAAGTTTGGCCCACTTGAAAAACAAATCAAGGGTCCTAATGACAAATTTTTTTATAAAAAAAAAAAAAACTAAATTTTTTAATACTTATTCTTGTGTATCTCATTATTTACGTCCTCTCATCTACATTTCGTAGCCTTCACGGATTACATAAGCAATTCATGTACTCTCATATTCATTCTTAAAATTTACAATTGTTATAGAAGTAGTAGATAAATAATGAGGAAAAAAATTTGCAATAGTTAGTTCGATAAAAAAAGTTAGATACTCTTCAAATTTCTAGAGAAATACGAGACATTTTCTTGAATTTTGGGGTAAAAATCAGTTTCAATCCTTGATAAATTATTAAGGAACTCAATAAAAAATAAGTTCAATTTATTAAAAATAAGTCCATCTTAGTAAAGTATAAGTTCGGTTCGGTATTAATAAGTTCGGTTCAATAAAAACAATAAATTTAGTTCGGCAAAATTCAATTGACGAAAATATCGTTTACGTTAGATGAGTAAACATTTATGGAAAGCATTGAGTAAAAATTTGCCTCATTTTTGCTAAGTATAATTATAGCAGTCAGATTTTTCAAATAGATTATGACCATCGATTATCTTAAGTAGTGGGCCACACTTAACGGCAAGTTAAACCGTTAGTGTGGAGGTACCTACATTGAAGCTATCAATTTGCAAACCTGAAGTAGACGAGTCGAGTTCGAGATTGGGCTAGCTCGACTCGTCTCGCTAGTATTTCGAGTCGAGTTCACTCGAGTCGATCGAGCTTTGACCGAGCTTTGATCAAGTCAAGCTTTGACCAAGTCGATTTTTGACCCGAATTGAGTTTTGTCGGAGTAGCTTACAAGTGTCTCGGGTTAAAAGCAACCATAAGGTATAAAATATGTCGAATTTAGGTATTTTGCTATAGATAATTGGGTATTCGAGCTTCTCACGAGTTTCGAGTCAAGTATCGAGTTGCTAAGCTCGACTCACCAACATCTCGAGTCGAGCTTTGACCGATTCAATCTCGAGTAGCTTGCGAGTTGTCTCATCTCATTTACACCCCTACTCAAATTGATATTATTGAAAACTGGTGTACCTAAAATGATATTTCAAACCTCAGGTACCCAAAATGATAATTTTCCTTATTTCTTTCTTATTTCCTGCCTCTCTCATTTGAATGATCTACATTTTTAGTTTTCCATTACCTAGGTTCTCCAATTCGTGTTGTTCTTTATATGTACCCATTTTTTCTCCAACTTGGAAACTAATTTTGTTGGCTTTTTATGACATTAACTACTCGATGATTTTCATATGGATAATTTTTATTTAGAAATAAGCTATGTTCTACTGCAATGGAAATCAAAGTTATGTAAATCCAAACTAATTCACATAAATTGTGTTTAACTTATGTGATCGTATTTGATTCACTTTATCGATTATCCAATTTTCAAATATTAAGTACATAATTGTTACATTATGCTTATAAAAAGTTGTGTAATTCAAAGTATAATAAATCAAAATAAATTGTTTAATAATTTTAAAATTAATATAGTATCAATATTTTAACACATCACGCACATTCATATAGACGGACAATGAGGTCCATTTGTGCACACATCTTACATGATTGTACTATGAGTAGTGGTGTCGAAATCGGCCGCATTGCGTCAACCCGGTCCCGATTTGCCGACCCGATTTGAACCTGGTTCGACCTGTGAGGGTCAATCCCCGGAGCCGACCAAAACCTCGACAGGATTACCGGGCACGGCCAAGCATCCGGCAAGATTATATTCGACATGACCGAGACGTAGTTGCATTCAAACCCGAACGGCCGATCGTACTCAACCGGATATTACTAAAAGTCAATTATTTTTTTATATCTATAAAATCATTTAAATATGTCAATTTATAAAATTGCTTACATTTAATAATTAATTAAATAAAAAATTAAATTACATTTAATTTAAGGGTTAAACTTTGAATATCATGTACTTGTTTATATTTTTTTATTTTCATTTATTTTTGAATTATTTGTGTACATTGCTCTCTTGTTTTGATTTGACATCTATTGATGTATATATCATACGAACTACTGACTCACAAGTCACAACATGTTTGTATATACGTAGTATGTTGACAATTTTCTAAAGTATCTAAATTTTTGAGTGGAAGAAGGGTTGGAAAAGAAAGCTATCCAGGCTTGAACGATCAGTTAACATTGGAATTTTTTTTCTGTTTCACCACTTTATTTTTTTATGCGTTTCTTTCAAATTTAAAGTTTAAAAAGTCCAAATATTAGAAATTCCAAACAAGTGAATAACCGGATAGGATGAACTAAATGAAGAATAGAAGAGCAAGTGAGAATTACAATTTCAATTTTTTCAATAATGGTACCACTGATATCAAACTTGGAATACAAAATGCGAAAACCAGAAAGATTGAGGTTGGAAACTTTACAAACAAACGAAATCAAAGAAAGAGATGAAGGAATATTTTATAACTTCCACCATCTAGTCTCTAGATGTATTACAAGGATGAACAAATACATGATAACAATAAATTACAGAAGATGTAAAATTAATAATAGAAATTCAGAGTTCTCCTAAAAACAAGATCTAAAACATAAAAAGATAAAAAACTATTACCAAAAACCTTATAAATTCTAGATCTACATATACCCGATGAGACCTATAATTATCTTATAATCCGGATGTAAAACTAAGACATACAAATTATATTCAAAAACCTCGATTCTTGAGATTTTCACGACAAAAACATCAACTTGGGTCTGATTTCTTCGCTTTGGATCCGATTTGGTTCTTCACTTAAGTTTGCGTTTTCGCCATAAAAAACGAAGATTCAAGGGCTGAGATGGACAGAGAAAACAAAGGTAAGTTTAGAGAGGAGAGAAATAACACAAGGTGAATGGAGAGAGAAGGATATAGAATGTAGGTGTGGGGAGATGAGAAAAAAAAATGAAAATTAGAGGATTGGGGTTGGGTGGCTGAGTGAGGAAGGAAATAGGGTTTTGATCTTTTATATGGAGATGGGCTGAGAGACTATCTAACAGTTCAGTTTGGTTTATGGCTTGTATCCAACGGTTAATATTTATGATATGTGTGCTTTGTATTGTTTTTTTATGTGCCATTGATTTTAATGATCTAACGGTTTAGGTTTTCCCCTTAGTTGGTATTGGATTTTGCCTTAAGAAAACAAATAATCCTACTAAATTAATGAATTATTATCCCAAACAACTAAATCCTATACTCCAAAACTTAAACCCCAAATCTCATACCCAATGTCCCCATTTTCAAATAATATTCATAATTATTTATAGTAGTAATTAATATTTTCATTTAATCGATATATGCTCGTGTCAATTATCTCATAGTCTCATTTATCATAAATTAATCACGGAATAACAAAGATTCATATCATAAAACAAATAAACCAATCATATAAATATATACTTGAAAAATTATCTTGAATCTTTATAATGTAATGAGCACAAATGCTAACCAGTAAATAGTTATACTAGCTATATTGCTCTAAGGTCATTACTTATGAAACTATACTTGGATTACTTATACAACTATTACTTGCTTAATTAATGTTTTGATTATAGTCATTTACGTGAATTATAGTATAACAATGTAATTATATTGATGTGTTATAGTATACGTATACTTTTGCCTATCAAGCTATACTTCTTATAGTGTTACGTATACAACTATCACCCAATTAATTATGTAATAGTTAGATTATATCTATTTAAGTGAACTTATTGTGTAACGATATAACTTATATGAATTTCATTGAGTTGATAGTAACTTCTTATAATTTATGTTTATTATTATTATTGTTCTCATTGTCATCATAGCTATTTATCGCACACACAAGTTGACTAAGAGTAACCGACTAGGTGTTAAGTTACCAAATGATTGTTAACAAGTTACTATCTAGTAACTAGTAAGTATTTGTTAACTTATTTACTTATGGTTGTTACTTGTTAACAGTTAACGTATTGATTATACTTTTTAATAAGTTATTTAGTTTTTGTAGGTGAGAATGATTTGGGGGTATGTTATTATGTTTATTATTATTATTGTGCAACATATGAACCATCGTTATAATCACTTAGGCCTCATAATAACCGTTTGTTGTAAACATATATATATGAATGTGTGATTGCCATTTGTTATAATATTATAACATATCAAGAGTCGTTATACTAATTTATAATCAATAGAGTATTAGAGTGGTTTTTACAATTATTTTGATAGCAATGTACTACTAAAATGATTAAACATATTGATAAAATAGTTTGTTTATACTTTATCATATATAGTCACAACATAATACATGTATATCGCGTTATGTTTGTTATTGTTATTGTTATTGTTATTGTTATTGTTATTGTTATTGTTATTGGTATTATTAGCATTGTTGCTACTATTACTATTAGTATTTGTATTGTTATTGTTAGTATTCCTGTTCTTATTTGTATTACTATTGCTATTGTTAGCATTGTTACTATTACTTGTTATTATTTGTATTATTACTATTTTCATCATCGCTTTATGTTATCATTACTATTATTCTCATTATCATCATAGCTATTTACAAACTTATATATCAATTATAATGCTTATAATAATAAATCATTTATATAAAGTTTGGAATTGATCGTCTACTCGTTATTATTATCGTTGGTAATAATATATAATATTAGAACAAATGAAGAGTCGTTCTACTCCTTTACTCATTAGAGTAGTTTTGCGCAGTTGATTAGTCGAAATAAGAGTTGACTAAGAGAATACACTAAACATCACAGTAAACAATATAGTGTTTTTATTAGTTTTTCGTTATCATTCATATATTTATCGCACACACAAATATGTATATATATGTCGATTTTAATACTTTTAATAATATTATTCGTTTAGAAAATTCATAACAAAATCAAATGACCCGACGTTAAATAGCGAATGGACCCGATGCTTGGAATGATCGAACTAAGGTCATTAGTGATTCAACCTGGGTACACTTGACTCTACCTAGCATACATGAAACCCAAATACGACTGCGCAAACTCGGACAAAAAAATGTCCACGGGCGATCATACCCGGAATGGTTCGACTTGTAAATGGAACGCTCGGACCGTCCAGCACCGGTAATCCCATGATTCAAATGTGATCGACCACGTGAACAAAAACCCGACCAATCACGACTGGGAGCCTGACCGCCGAATATCGACTCGTCCGGGTCCGACTTGGTTCGTCGTGGGTATACCCGAGAACTCGTTTTGACACCACTAAGGAGTGTTCTTTTCACCCGAACTTACTCGACCCGAACTTATTAGACTCGATTGACCCTTATTGGAACCCTGGGTTTTTATTCTCAAACCATGCAATTTCCAAATACTATGTTTCAAGTGCTCATTTCAAGAAAAGTTTTCTGGGTTCTGGATTTAGGTTTCTTACTAATTGTTCGAAACTTAAATTATCATCAACTCAAAAAAACTTACCTTGGGGCCTTGGGTGGTAATTTTTTTCCCCTCTCATTTATATACTTGAATTTTGGGTTTTTTATGATTTAATGAAGTTGACTATGACTATAATTTGAGCATTATACTGTGTTTGTCTTTTTAATTGGTTTGATTACAGATTTACAGTGATAAATCTTTTCATGGTCTTTTTTAATTAAAAAAATTAATAAATTGAGCATGTTGAGGTGTTATCTTGCAAAGTGTCATAATTTTCAGGTGTTATGTGAAAAAATTGATCTTTTTTCTCATTCCTATGCTTGTGAGTTGTGTGTTTATAATGTGGGCTTTACGTTTGTCAATTTTGATGGGATTTATTACACTGATGATTTTGGATTCATGGTTTATTTATAATTTATCTATTCTTTGGGACATTTGTTTTTGTCAAAAATTTTAGGGGTTAATCATTAATGTTTGTCTATTTTTTGTGGAGTTATATTTTGTTTATTAGTGACATGAGATGTTCACTTTATGTGATAATTCTAGTATTATTGTTAATTATAGGGAAATTGCCATTAGTAACCTTGTGCTTTTGGGTTTTCCCATTGGTAACCTTGTGTTTTTTCAAATCCCAAAAATAACCCTAAACTTTAATTAAGTTCCCAAATGAGACTTTAGTTGTCTAATTCCGTTAACTAACCGTTAAACCTAACCCTAGTTAACAATTACTTCCTCCGTTCCATAATAAGTAAAACACTTACTATTTTAGAACGTTTCAAAATAAGTGAAACATACCTTAAATGAAAAAAAGAAGGTGACAAAATGATAAGATTACCCATCACAAACTTGTGTGGTTTGCTTTTCTCTCTCATCCTTTTGATAATGAAAAGGGTATTTCATGACTTTTTTGGCTTTTGAAAGTGATGTTTATTAAATCTTGTGCCCAATCCTCATGTTTCACTTATTATGGAACGGAGGAAGTATAATTTTTTATAAAAAAAATAGATTCCTCCTCCCACCCCGACGCCACCACCAGCCCATCCCACCACAACCAGCTCACTTTTACCACCATTCCTCCACCGCCACCACCAATTCATTCCACCACCACTTGACCCACAATCTCCATTCAATTTATAAAAAAGATCTAGAATTCACCAAGAAACAAATTTTCAATTTTTTTTAAAAAAGATAAGAAAATTCGGGTATGTACAGAAAAGTAGTATGACATTGAGTGATTGTAATTTGCAGCAGAAATCAACATCTTCAAAGAAGCTTCCAATCAATCCTTAAAAAAAGGAATTGAAGATGACATAAGATGGTGGGGGGATCTAAGAAGCAGCAACACGAAGCAAGAAGATGAAAGCACTGGTTCGCGTGGGTATACCCTGAACTCGTTTTGACACCACTAAGGGTGTGTTCTTTTCACCCGAATTTATCCGACCCGAACTTATTGGACCCGATTGACCCTTATTGGAACTTATTCATGAGTGTTGTGTTAAACCTCGATCAAACCCGATCGGACCCGATCGAACTTATTGGACCCGAAACTTATTTTTTTAAGGTGAAGAGAACACACCCTAAGTCTATGAGAGTACAATAGTACTTCACACCCTAAGCAAAAGCAAGGAACGACTCGTCGACGGTAATCGCTAGTTTCATGCATGATTGCCTAACAAACCCCAAATCGGGGCTTATTCGAACCTCCAAACACCACCATGGTTAGTAGTATTTTTTCAGAAATTCGAAAGGAGAACGACAGTGGTTAGGGGTTTGCTAGTGCTTTAACCTGAGTTGTCTAATCCGGGTTGGGTTTAATTTGTGTTTGTCTAAGGGGATGGTGGAGGTGGGAGGAGAGAGAAAGAGGGAGGTGGTGGATCTCGTTTGGCGGTTCGGAGGAGAGAGAAAGATCAACATCTATGGAGCCGTGACGTTTAGCCCAACAGGAGTGGGGAGGCTGTCGTGGGGGAACCCTAGTGGTAGTTCCAAGAACTCCAAGGTTGCCGATGGTGGTTGTTGTTGGGGTGAGGAGGAGAGAGAGAAGAGAAGGGTGGTTGTTGTTATTTCTAACCATGGTTAGCACAAAAAAAAACCCATTTAACGTAAACTAAAAGAACACTTACAAAGAAATTGTCTATTAAAGTCACATTTAGGAAATCAATAAGAATAGCGAGTTATTTTTAAGAATTTCCCTTAATTTATATTAACATAGAAGCACAATTCATTTGAGTTTTTTGCGGGGATATACGGGGTAATAGGGCATTTTGTGGGGATATACCTCACTAATTTTTTTTTGTGGGGATATACCAATCTAAATTTATGTTTTGTTAAAAGGTACCAAAAATACTTTTTCCGGCGAGAAAGTCAAATTTCCGGCCTTTGACTTAGTAACTTAACCCTAATTTATACCCTATATCACAAATTCAAACCACATAGTACAATTGAAGAACACAAGAAGTAAATTCAATTGAGATTAAAGCTAAAATAAGACATCATACCTTGCAATTGATGATTTTGGGCTGCCCTTTCTTGCTGAATTGAAGATCGTTCTTTTTCAAGGTTTAAGGAGAGGGAAATGTTAAGGGAGGGGGTTGGTTATTAAGGGAGGGAATTCTTTAAAAAATTGTTAAAAAAAAACATTTCAATAGTATGCGCGTGGTTGAGGGGGTAAAACACAACATTTATGGCTCACTTGCGAGTTCCTACCAAGTCAAAGGCCGGAAATTTGACTTTCTCGCCGGAAATAGTGTTTTTGGTACCTTTAAATAAAACTTAAATTTAGGTTGGTATATCCTCACAAAAAAAATTTAGTGAGGTATATCCCCACAAAATGCCCTATTACCCTGGTATATCCCCGCAAAAAACTCTTCATTTTATGGAGTACGAGTACTGTTTTCAAGTGCAATGGTGCACCTTATAAACTTTAAACCATACTTCTAGGCTCAGTAGTTATTTTGGGACTTGGGTGTTGTGGAATTTGGGTTGGGCAAAATAAAAATAAGGTATTGCTTTGTCGCTCACATTTTGAGTAGGGATGTCAATGGGGCGGAGTGGGCAAAGGCAAATGTTGGTCTCCCCATCTCCACTCCGTGGTGGATCCAAAATCTATTCTCGTCTCTGCCGTGTAGCATGGGCGATTCTAGGCCCGTTCAAGGTGGGAGATCGCACGGGGCCTCTGAACCAAAAGGGCCTTAAACCGTATTTTTATCATATTGTTTTTAATATTTACAAAAGAAATTTGGGTAGACTAGTGGAAAACTAAAAAGTCTCATATTTTCGAAGTTCCAAATTCAAATCTCTTTGGTCTATTTTTTTGAAATAAGTTTTCAATTTATGTGTAGTCTTGTAGCCCCAATTTTTCAAATCTCAATTAAAAGCTTCATTAATTTATCACTTTAACAATTAGTCCAATCATTGGTTGATTATAATTTTTATTTTTGTAAAATCAAAAGCCCCTTCTCAAGAGAAGTTTATCTTGCAATTTGAAATTCCATCATAGATTTTTGTTTATGTTAATAAAAGTTTGTTTTCTTTAATTTTGAAAAATGTGTTCGAGAGGGCCCATTTTCGGGGATCTTGCACGGGGCCTCCATACTCCTAGTTCCGCCCCTCCCCGCCCGGTAGGATAAACAAAACTTTCTAGGAATTAGCTAATTAATGGTTTAGAGTTCGTTCTTTTCAACTTATTTGCACGAATATATTTTATTAATTAGTATTCATACAACCGTATCCAAACTTATTGGAAAACTTTCAAATATTATCGAGTCTGAAAATAAGTTGAATAGATCAGACCCATGTGGCGGTGAAATGCAATTCAGAATATGTGGTGGTTATATCACGAATACATTTAAGAGTGGTTTTATAGAATAAACCCCTTACGACTTAGGGTCATTACTCATTTTATAAGAAAAACACACAGAAAAGTTGGGATTTTCACCCGGAGGTACTTTTCTTTTTCAAAAATTTACCTGGTTATTCTTAGATTATTTATTGAGAGTACCCTTGTACATTATATGCAATCTAAGAGGTACATGGAAAACTTAAATTGGCTGTTGGAGTTTACTAATATTATCATACTAAGCTTACTATGTTAACTATAAACAGATTAGTGCATGCTTCATTAATTCTAAGCTTACAACTAACGTTCAGGCACAAAGGACTGCGGATTATATGAGGGATTTTCCTTTTAGGGCTACCTTCTTAGGTTATCTCTTAGTGGACTTTCTTTGTCCACTTTGCTCTTATATATCGTCTAGTTCTAGTGAAGTGAAATTTGGCCACTGTTGCGTAACATTGATAAGGCTGCTTGGTTTCAAATTTAGTTTCCCTTTCCCAGCTGTCCAACCCATATTGTCCGTTCCGTGTGGCTTTTGTGGCTTTAGTTTGTTTATTATTCATGGTTTTTTACCTGTTCATATACATTGACCATTGTAAATTTAAAGTTCAGGAATATTCTTGCATGGATCTTTATTGTGGCTCTTCCTCACTTCTCTTGTGCTTGTGTGCAGGGTAGAATGGTTCGAGAGGCAAGGATATTCAGCAGAAAGTGTACTTTGTAGCTTAATCTTTGCCAATGCGGCTGTTTTTACAATGTGGCAGGTTCTACCTCAAGATTTTATGTATAGACACTTTACAGTAAGTCTTTGCTTAGTGTTTGCATACTAGATTTAGAGCATTAGAATGTTTTGTCTTCGCAACCAAATCTAATACAGTAATACCATTTCAGCATTCTCAACTTTCTGCTTGTAATTCCAGGCTTATAGCTAATCATCTATTTATGTTGTATTTGATATGACCTCTTGAGTATATTGTAACTGCAATAACGTACCTAATTCGTTTTTCCTCTTTTATATCTTTGGCCCTTGCATACAGCTTTCATGGGACAACCTTCTAAGTGGACGTATATACACAGTGCTAACTTCCGCATTCAGCCACTTTGACACGATTCATTTTGGATTGAATATGATCGGGCTCTTGTTTTTTGGAGGCTTTGTAAGAGTCACGGCTCTGTAATCTTGTTGACCTTACTGCTTCTTAGAATGTTTGCGAGTTGACAATCTCACTTAACTTTTTGTATGCTCTCACTGTGTGATAGTTTTTGTTCTATTTTGTAACTCAGTGTGCCACATGTGAATTCCTATCGTTTTGGTGTTGCTTGTGAAAACATGGTTGCTTCTTACTTGTCACATTCATTTTCAGGATAAAGTATCTTTCCCAGGTATAGGAGGTTTGTCATATACTCTTGACGTCGTATGTGTAATTTCAGAGTTTTAATGCTGTGGATGTATGTGCACAATCCAAGTTCTTGCCGACTTCTTTTTAATTGCGCATGGTGTATACGTGTTAGGTTACCAATACTTTCCTTCTGATGTCTGACTCTTAACAATAGCAATTTGAATTTTATAGTCTTAGATACATAGCTTAAGGAGGAAACTAATAGACTTCTGATGATCAGGTTCAGACAACATGCTGAACCTTAATGTAGAATGCTTCAGAAATCATTATTGAGTTCATGGCAAAGTTACTGGCAGCCACAAATCGAACCTACTAGATGGTACACACAATTCATTGAGTGCTTTGGACTAAATTTATGTCTTGCATTCAGAGAATATTAATTTAGTCGCCCTACTACTAGGATTTGTGCTGAATGTAATTTCATCTTGGATCTTTATGCCTAGCTACCTAGTGTTGAATTGAAGTTCACAATCTCATCACTTTGTCCATTGTGTGATGAGTATATATTTGCTTGGGTCTTTGTTCTTTCAGTTATAGATTGATGGTTTCAATTGTACTAATATCTCATGATCCTATTTTTGGTGGTTTATTTCATGATCTTTATGATATTGATTTTAGTCATATCTCATATGATGTTATGCTTCTAAAAGTATTAGCAGTTTCAAATTTATTTGCAGCTAAGTAGAGGTCATTGTCTTTGCAGATTGGAAAGATGTTTGCATCAGAGTTCCTACTGATTATGTATTTGTCCGGGGCTATTGGTGGATCCCTTTTCTATGTAATGCAATCTTTGTTGAGGTTGCTGCTGCAAGAAATTAAGGTACGCCTTATAATGGAAGAAGGTTGCTTGCATTTGATGTGAGATGATGTGCACCATTAACTACTCATTTTCCTCATGGAAATGTGTCGTCTCTCTTGCTGCAAACTGCTAGTCTAAAATTTAGCAATCCTCATGGAAACTTTAGGGCAGTGATTATTTCACGCCACGGTTGTCGATAAGTTTTATTTAAGTTATTACCAGTTTACGTTCCTACAATGTGCCCTCTCTCTTGCTGTCTCACTTTCTCTCTATTCCCACTTATTTTTACAATGAAAAATATGGAAGTACTTTATTGCAATTGTCACTCTTTCATCTTTCTCTGTGTAATACTAAGGGTTGCGGGTTGCCAACCCAACCCTTATGATCACCCAAACATTTTTCTTATGGGTCCTAAAGTTCATAGATGTAATAATAAATTTTGGAAATTAGCAAATCTAAATCTTAAACAGGGGTATACTCTTTTTTTAATATCCATGTACTATAATAAACCCAATAAGTGAAAAACTAAGAATTCAATTAACTTTGATTTTCCTTTTATAAAGATTTACAGTATTTATTTTTCCAAATTCACCATAAAAATAAGGAGTAATATGGTGAATGGCTCCCTTACAGAGTTTTAATTATTGAATTTTCCATCTACAGAATCGAGAGATTTCTGGCGTGGATCCACTTCTGGTAAGTTTTGGGTGAGACACTCTGTAATGTGCTCAATCTTGTAATATTCAGTCCTCCCGTTGTGGTTTATAATAAAAATACTTACCGTAAAATAATCATAGTTGTTTCTGTTTTTTTATCTTACAACAAGCATAATATTTTGTTAAGGTTTGCTACTTGTAGGGTGCAAATGGGTCAGTCAACTCCATTGTGCTTCTTGTTATGCTCCTCTTTCCAGGACAGGTTTGGTTTCAAATTCTCATTCCAGTCCCTGCCAGGGCTGCCCCGATACTGGTAGCAGTCTCTGCCACGATACTGGTAAGACCTCCCAATTCTAAGTGCAAGCCGATATGGTGAAATGTTTTAAAGCATCTTTTAAAAAAAAAAAAAACATCGCATGCTGAAATGTTTGGATGCACCATGCACATACTGTTGGGGTATCTCCCCAAATACCAAATAATAATAATCACTAATGTTGAGAAAAAATAAAGAAGAAAATTGAAACAAATAAGGATTGACGGTGGGTATTGCCATGGGATCAACGGTTTTGCCTCTTCTCATTTGGTTGGTTGCTTTTGGGAGACAAAATGTGAAGAAGTCCAAAATAGCAAAGGATTGTAAGCCTTGACTTAGGAGCATGTGTTAATGACATGCATCTATTAAGTGTTGAAACTGTGATGCAAGTTCACACTTACAAATTGAGTCATGTTAAGTATATTGTGCCAAGGAAGCTACAGTGAGGGTATTATAAATACCAAATGTGGCACCGAGAGTGAGGGTGTGCTTACTTGACTGGTGAGGTGAGAGGCAAATATGTGAGGCCTCAAGTGAGTGTGTGTACACGTGTTTTGTACACCACCAGGAAGGGTGGTGCTAGCGGTGGTACAAGATGTTTTCTTGCGTCAAAAGTCTTCCTGATAGTTTAGATGGTTAATTAATTGCGGTGATGTTGTGCTAATAGCTCCACTGTGACATGGGGTTAGAGGATTAGAGCACAAACACAAGAGTGAGAGGGAGTTAGTGGTAAAAAGTGAGGTAAACACAATAATAGTGTAGAGGGGTTTTAAATTTAATCAGTGGAGGTACCATTGTTGAGGGTACCAACTAACACATTATCCTGAACACATTGTGTCTAATATTGTTGTAGTTGTAGTTACAATTGTACTCCCAAAATATTATACTAAATTTTCGTCCTTGGAGTTTGGACCGTGCTTTTTCCCCTTGTTTAGGACCGTGCTAATAGCTCCAAGTAAAAATATTTTGTGTTGATTCCTGTAAAATTTATCGTACTTTATAGTTTCTTCATGTTATTGTGATTATTTGTTGCTCACATATACTTCTGCAGTTGCTTAACCACTCTTTTGTGATCTCAGGGAACCTTTATAGTTGCAATGGATCTCTTAAGTATTTCACAGGTTCGGTGCACTATTCTTGATTATTTGCTTTAATACTGATATGCTACTTCCTCTGTTTTTGAAAGAATGTAACATAGGAGAGACGCTGATTAAGAGAGAACCATAGAATGAGAAGAGGGATAGAGGAAACTAAGTATAATCTAACTAAATTAGTTATGTTACACATATATTCAAACAACGCAAAATAGAAAACATCGTACTCCGTACTAAGTGTAATCTCAGTAGCTTGTTTGTACTACTGACACGCTTGTGTGTACTTGTTTTGTAGGGAGACCCTCATGGGAGATCAGCTCATCTACTGGCTGCTGCTATGGTTATTGCTGCATATATAACTAAATAAGTATACGGAATCGAATTGGTTTATAAAATGTGGTATACCGTGCTCGTTTCATGTGTATATATTAGCTTCACTTGGGAAAACTTGTGTTTGAATTTGTGGTACTGTAGACTTTTAAACTTATACTCTCTTTTCTAGTGCTTAATTTTGAATGTGAATATTGGGCTAAACAATGTGTCAATACTGTCAATCGTAATTCAGTTGTAATTGTCAGATTTGTCACCCTCAATAGTTTGAAGTCTTGCAATTGCAAGTTTAATGGTTGAAGGAGTTCAACCTAGTTGGTCTGCCTCCCATTAGATTGGGTTGGTTGTAAACGGTTGTTTTATCAATATATCTACTTATTTGCTTAGCAAAAAACAGAAATCGCAAGTTAAAGTTGTGTGATTCCATCATCGATCTCATCGTGGATTTTCATCTTTATCTCTTAGTTTATTGATATCTTGACCACTTGCTGGTTCTTATTGTACAACAAAGTTCTAAGCTGCCGATTGCCACTTCTAATGTCACACTCAGTATTAGTCCCTATTTGGTAATGGTGGATTGTTACAGTTGGCAAACAGGTTAAATTACATCAATTTTGTCCTTGGATTAAGAATAAATGAGCTGAAACCCTGTAATCTGAAGAAGATTTTAACTAATAATCAAGACATGGACTTCCAATGTGAAACGACATGTTTAATTTATGTTTAAAGTAACTTGCTCGGTTGTATGACAATTAACATGTTCAATCATTATCATAAAAACATACTGACTAAGCAGTACATAAATGCAAGCAGTAAAGGAGGCAACAAATTATTCGGATTGGGTCCATTCTATCGAGTTTTTCGGATGATGAGTTATTCAATTTGGTTTAATTCAATTAGGTCAAGCTTGAGTCTCCTCTATTGTCATTTAATGTCATGAAACTAGATTAGATTCAATCGTAATATTATTTGTAAAGCACTCAAGTCTAACCATGTAGACTTGATTGATTTATAATCGATTTACTATACTTAAGTATTTCATTATAAATCAAACTCTTTTCGTAATAATTATATGTATTATTATCAATTTGGAACTCTAATTATTTTTTAAATGTAATTACTTGACCCTTAATAAAAGTGACAAATGATGCCAAATGTCGCAATCTAGTGCGATAGCTTTTGAACTTTGCTTTATATATTAGTTACTAGCTTATATGTACGCTTTGCATGCGGTGACATTTTTGACTTAGTGTTGTTAGTCATAAAATAACATAAAATCGGTTAGTTAAATATAATTTTATTGAAGAATTATCATAGCTAGATAAGCATGATTTCACCCACTTTAAGTGTGGTTTTAAGAATGATTACTTTTATTTTTTATGTTAAAAATTGCATTGATTTGTATTATTTTTTAAGAGAAATTGTACTTACATAACATTTTTTTGTAAAATTCCAGGTGCCTTTTTCTCTTCGCATTATGTACATTTTTTTATATTGACGATTATTTTATAACCAAAAGTGCTTTTTTTATTGTAATTTTGCATTGTCCTTTAAAGACTATTGTGTATTTATGGATGTGAGTAATAATACTCATTCTTTTAAAAAAATTTAACTACTTATGTTTATCTAACACACTACTTTTTTTTGTAAATTTAGTAGGGAAGCATGTGTTGTATAACATGATAAACAAATTGCATACTTAATTGAAAGTATATAACGCGCCCGTAAATCGTAAAAGTTGTGATGTTTCAAGCCTCTTGATTTTTTATTTTCCTTAAGTATTTGTAGTTGAAAATGAGATTTTTTTTTCTTAGATAAAAACATTCTTGAGATTGTAGTTACTCGGTGTATTACTCCATATATATTGTGTATGGTTTAGTACCCGATAACTTTCCTTTTTAAATTTTATTTGTCATACGTGATATGAATTGATTAATGAAGGTTTTGAGTTGATTGTGCTCTTGAACTTTAAATTTGTTGATATGCATTGATTGAGGAAGGTTTTGAGTTGATTGAGAATTTATTTTGGAATTAATGTTTTGTATATGTGAACAAGGGAAAACAAGGTCGTTACTAACTCCCCTAATGTCAAATAAAAACCTAACTATCCACCCAAACTAGTCAAGTGGTAACTAAGGGTCGAACCACAAGGAGCGGAGGTCTCACTAAGACAGGATCGCTAAGAGTAAGCTAAGTCGAAAAAATGGTCAAGTTTTGGTTAAACTAAGGGTATAAACTATTGAAATCAAATTAGGAAAAGCACTAGGAATGGGAAAACACCACAATCATAGTTCACAACCAACAACCAAGTAGAGATAAGGAGGTTGACATGTATTGGGGATATGCAAAGGGAATAAACAAACCTAAACACCTCTAAAATCGTTGTTAGGGAGTTTAAAGTCCTAATTATGGCAACAAAACCTATATTTCGAGGTGTTATCACCTAACTAGGCCAAGTTAGGAATTGAAATCAAACCCAAGTTAATAACAATTAACAAGTGATGTAAATCAACTAATCAATCATTCATGAAGGTCAACCACATAAAAGTAAACCATTAAATGGACAACAAAAGGATCAAAAGGTGATGGAGCTCACATCAACTAAGTCACCAATTAACATCAGTGATTGAAATTACACAAATCCCAAACATAACCAACCCAATGAACTCTACTCATGAAAATAGGATGCAAACAATGATTGGGCTACTCCCAATCCTAGTTAATGAACTACTCACTACCCATTATACTACTAGACATCCTAAACATGGAAAAACTAGCAATAAATCACCAATCTAAAAATAGCAAAAACTAAAAATCAATACTTTAAAGTAAAAACAAAACAAAATCTAGTGAACAAACAAGAAGAAACTAGGAAAAGATTAAAACTTTAATCTAGATTAACTATTAAACTTGAAGATTAAACAATGAAAACATGAAACTAAAGCATGAAACTAACAAAGTAGAAATGCATAAAAACAATGAGAAAGAAAGAAAGGATTGAGAGGATTACTAAGGAAACAAGAAACTTCAAAGAAATTGTCACTTTTTCATTGATTTTCAATCTCTAAATTACACCTCTTGAGCCAAGTTTTCTCTCTCCTACACTAGTAAGTAAGATTAGGGTTCTAAAAATTTGGATCCTTTTCCAAAATAGGGTAGAGGAGTATTTATACCCCCTCTAATTACATAAGTCGTAAAAGAAAAGAAATCCGAAAAAAGGGCCCAACGGCCAGTTGCCCGGGCGGGCTGAGTGAGGATGCCCGGGCGGGAGTAGAGAGGGCCCGAGCGGTGCAGGGTGAGTGGGCTCGAGCTTTAAGCCCGAGCGTGCGCCATTTTTTCACAGAATGGGCAGAATGTTTGGCCACCGAAGAGCCCGGACGGGCGGCCTGGCCCGGGCGGTCTGCCTGGAGCTCGGGTGGGCTACTTTGCTCGGGCGAGCCTTGAGCTTCCCGGGCAGACTTCTTCTTCCTTGCTTCCCTTTTTGCTCCCCTCTAAGCTTGTAGGAGCTTGAGTTCCTACACATCAAAGATCAAATGGAAGAGTAGGGGAGGGGAATGCAAATACATGTACATATGTGCTAAGAGAGAGTTAGATAGAAAAAGAGGTGATATTAAGGAAAAAGGAAACTAAAATGACAAATTAATTAAGTAAAATAGCCTTAAAACTACCCTAATCAATATGATTATTATCTATGGTGTTATTATCTCTTATTATTGAGGGTAGAGTTGTAATTTAATAGGGGAACACCATTGCTTCCCTCTTCACTTATATAATAAAGATAATTATATGATATATATTAGATTACGAAATGAAAAAGAACAGTTTTAGAAAATCTTTTGTAACTTTTATCACATTGACAATGAAAATATATCATAAACTTTAACAAAATTCTTTTCTCTTTAAAAGAAATTCCAACCTAATATTTTTTTAAAAATAGAGAAAGAAAAACATATGATGTGAAAATCCTAGGACTCGTTTGGTTACCGTTGGAACTTAATTCCTATGAGAAGTCTTTTTTCATGGGAAGTAAATTCCCTTGTCTATTTCCTAGGAAATGGCTTTGGGTGTTTGGTTGAGCATAGGAATTTGTAATTGACACGGGAATTTCTAATCACCAAGGGGGGAGGGGGGGAATTGGTGATTAATTTCCTACATTACATAGGAATTTCCATTTCCTTGGAAATTCTATTTCCCATGAATTCCCTATTTCCTGCATACCAAACAACTAACATATTTTGTACTTCCTCGGAAATTCAAATTCCAGTGGAATTCGTGGGGAATCAAACGACCTCCTATTATATGTTGTCAATGCTCCCAGAAAACCCTCCTTTATATGTTTGGGATCTTCATTACCAAAATCCTCGACTGACTCGGTTAGTAGTTAATTAGCACTCCTACACGGTACACACTAGTACACTACACACCAGTCACCACAATCAACATAGATTGATTTACATTAGCTAAAAGATATTGATTTCCCTAATGTTACCGAACAACCTTGTACAATAATTAGCTCTTTTTGTAGGGGCGTTTGTTGAAATTATAATAGAGATGAGAGAGGGGAATGAAGTTATCAAAACTTACTGTTTTTATTCCACACTAAAATAAGAGTAAGGGAAATTCCATTTGGTACCATCGTACTTTGGGCTTTTCCATTTGGTACCAAATTGTTTTTTGGATTCTACAGGGTACCACTATAGTTTGGACTTATTTTCTACCGTAACATTTTATTAAATAAAACATTAGTTTTGGGTTAAATAGGGTTAGTAGTTTGCCTCGTTTACGTGCCTTGTGTATCGAGAATTGTTCAGCTAATTTTGGGAGTCATTTTGGCTCTTATGGGTAAAAATTGAAGTTGAAATTAGAGGAAAAAGACTACCACCTCGTTGTACATGTAATGCCTACTTGTTTTTTTTTCCAAATTGGACCTTAAATTTGGTCGTTAAGGATAAAAATGACTCCCAAAACCTTAATTACGTAAAATTAGACAAACCCCTAATCATGTTTAACTCCCGAACTAACGTTTTGTTTAACATAATGTTACGTTAGAGAATAAGTTCAAACTACAATGGTACTAGATAGAATCCAAAAAAAATTGGGTACCAAATAGAAGCCCAAAATACAGTGGTACCAAGTAGAATTTTCCTAAGAGTAAATATACCCATTTAAATAAACTAAACAATAACTAAATGCTCCTAGAACAAAGCAACTAGTGCTAACAACTGTTGGATAATTTCCCCACTATCTAGCACACATAATTTCCCTAAGAGTAATAGCTAAAAATTGGGAAGCATAATAATCCACTAACACCACCAAACAATCCAGTACTTTCATGGCCCGTTTGGTTAGATGTCATAAATGGTGGTAATGGTAATGCATTATAGTGTAAATTTGTAAAGGAAATCCCACATCATTACCCATGGTAATGCTACTTGATCCCAAAACATCCATTTTCTTCCTAAAATCTCATTACCATCCATTACCACTTGGGAAGGTGGTATTGGGTGGTAATGAAAATTTATATAGGAAAACCCATATTTTGTGATGAAGTTTCATTACCATGGTCATTGACATGAGAACTTCTTTACAAATTTACATTAAATTACATTACCATTACCACCATTTATGACCACTAACCAAACGGGCCGTCAAGGACTCCAACAGCGTCTCCCTACTTAAACCTACCAACAGAAAGCCAAAATAGTTCCAAACCCTAATAATCAAAGAAAAATTCCATGGCAACACCACTCCCATATGATATAATTGTGACAGAAATACTCCCTAAACTTCCTGCAAAATCCCTACTTCGCTTCAAATGTGTTTGCAAATCTTTCAAAACTCAAATTTCATGTCCCAAATTCATCAACCTTCATCTCCACCAAGGTCTGTCCAACGCCTCAAATCGGTTCCTTATCACCATAACTCGCAAATACCTTATTTGCATGGACATGCACTCACTAAATTCACCTTGGTTTAATATCAAACTAAAACAGCCTTTTTATATTTACAGAATTATTCTCGGAATTGGGTCTTGTAATGGTTTGCTTTGCATCTGCACGGCGGTAACGTTTTCGACGTTTATGATACTCAACCCGTGCACCGGCGTATCTCTTATGATCCCTCATATCCAACAGCTTAGGAGACCGTCTCAGTATTTGTTTTTTTCTCCAAATTATGGGTTTGGGTTTGATTCTTTTAACAATGATTATAAGATAGTATGTATTTTGGATTATAATTAAGATTGATAACTTTTTAAGAATTAGGGATGTTTTGGTTTATAGCTTGAATAATCATGCTAATAAGTCTTGGAGACTTGTTCTTAGTACAACTGATCCTAAGGATCCAATTCAACACCATCATAATGGTGTTCTTATAAATAATAATTTACTTCATTGGATATTTAGTTGTTCTAATAACGAGTATCGAATTGGGTGTTTCGATCTTGAGTCCGAGAACTGGGTGAAAGACGTGCCATTACCGGACTATGGTAAACAAACAGGCACCGATTTATTGCAGTTAGGTGTCATAGACAGCTGTTTATGTCTAATGACTGAAAATCTCAGTGATAAACTCTTTGATGTGTGGATGATGAAGGAATACGGCGTTGAAGAATCTTGGATGAAACTCTCTGTAATTTCGGATTCGTTTGTTGATAACCATGAAACTGCACAAGATGAACTTTCAGTCACAAGAGATTATATAAGAAAGAATAAACCTGCTACATTATTATTCTACGATGCTCAAAATAAAAGGGTCAGAAAAGCTGATCAGAGCTTAATGTTTCATGGAGATGATTTGATTCATGCTTGTACATTCCATGGAAGTTTAGTTGCCCTCCCTGGTGGTCAACAAGTTGGGAAGTGGAGCAACAATGTCGACAAAAAGTAAGTGAACAGATTGTTGTTTTTTACAGTAATTTGTGATGATATGGTGGTTTTTGCTTTGTCTTTCTCTATATTTATTATGTTGAAAGTTGAAATCATATATTTTTTCAGTATATACATGTCCCTGTTAGTATATAATTAGTCAATAAGTTATTACAAAACTTGGTATAATGCAACATGGTTTAGTGCTTGCTTGCATAAATAGTTGTATTGTGGTAGCTATTTAGTTAATCTAATCACTCTTGTTGCCTTTTTTTTAGGATTTTTTTGTCAAAAAGTACCTAATAAAATACAAGTTTTGTAGGGAAGGACCTAATAAAAAATTTTTTTGTCTAAAAAGACCTATTAAAATACTTTCGATTGTTAATAAGAATCAGTTTATGAATTTTAGGCCAAAATTACCATATTCCGGCGTTGACTTGTTGCAATTGGGACACCACAACTACATTTGACAGGAATTTTATTGCTTGAAGATGATTTCGCAGACATTTTTCTTCAATTTCTGAAAAAAATAGGGTTTTTTGGCCCAAAATTCATAAACTGGTTCCTATTAACAATCGGAAGTATTTTAATAGGTCTTTTTAGACAAATTTTTTTATTAGGTCCTTCCCTACAAAACTTGTATTTTATTAGGTACTTTCTGACAAAAAACCCTTTTTTTTAATATAGTTAAATCATCTTACCTTGTCTATCATGCTCCTAAATTTGCATGCTATGAAGTGTTGTTATATGTCTTAAGTATGTTTAAACATAGGAAGTATATAATAGGATTTAGTCACTGAGATTATTGATTTTTATGTCCACTTTGGTATCTTATTGAACAAAAATGGTGATATTGTTCCTCCATTGATTAAGAATTTTGATTTTTGGAAAGTATCATGATCATCCAATAAGAAGGCTTTCCATTTGAAGACCTGTTGATTCTATCTTAATGTTAAGTATGTTCAACACTTAACCTCAACGTGATATGATCCAACAACTCCACCTGAACTTGACATAAAATTAGCAAGTTTTGTAAGATTGACTACTTTATCATTTGTGTTCATTTAGGAAATTTTAAACGTTAACAACCCTTGAAGTATATCTTCAATATTATTAGTGTGACTTGTAGAAGATTAAAGTTTTTCTTACTTTTAACATATGTTTTGTTATTTGTTGTTGAATTTGAATCTTCTGAATCTGATTTTCGTAAAGAGAATGTGAATAAATTAGGTAACTAGACATAGTGACGAGGTTAATAAATAGAAGTTTGTCAATAAGTTTATTAAATGGCCGATTAAGGTCAATATGATCAAGGAAGTACATACAACTAGACTCGTTTGTCAGCTCTAACATAGTGGTGTCAAAACAGGTTCTCAAACAGGTTCTGGGTATACCCACGGCGAACGAGTCGGACCCGGACAGTCGGGATTCCGATTGTCGGCCCCAGGTCATGATTGGTCAGGTTTAATTTTGTTCAACTGGGTCGAACACATTTAAATCATGGGATTCCCGGGTGCCGGACAGGTCTGAGCGTTCCATTTACAAGTCGATCCATCCCCGAGTATGATCGCCCGTTGACACTTTTTTTACCGGGTTTGCGCAGGTCGTATTTAGGTTTCATGTACGGTTGAGTTAAGTCAAATGTACTCGGGTTGAATTAGTAATGACCTTAGTTCGATCATTGTGAAACATCGGGTCCATTCGCTATTGAACGTCAACTCAACTTTGGGTAACTCCTGATCGGACCATCTTGATTTTGTTATGGATTTTGTAAACGAATCATGTTAATAAAAGTATTAAGATCGACATATATATACATATGTGTGTGTGATAAATATATGGATGACAACGGAAAACCAATAAAAATACTATATTGATTACCGTGATGTTTAGTGTATTCTCTTAGTCAACTCTTATTTCAAATAATCAACTGCGTAAAACCACTCTAATGAGTAAAGGAGTAGAACGACTCTTCATATGTTTTAATATTATATATTATAACCAACGACAATAATAACGAGTAGACGATCAATTAAATGATTTATTATTATAAGCATTATGATTGATATATAAGTTTGTAAATAGCTATGATGGTAATGAGAATAATAATACTAATAAACATAAAGCGACAATGATAATAGGTAAAAATACAAATAAAAACAGTAATAGTAACAAGGCTAACAATAGCAATAGTAATACAAATAAGAACAGGAATACTAACAATAACAATAACAATAACAATAACAATAACAATATAAATACTAATATGTTGAATCATTTTAATATAAGATTGATATCAAAATAATTGTAAAACCAATTTAATACTCTATTGATTATAAATTAGTATAACGACTCTTAATATGTTATAATACTATAACAAATGACAATCATACATTCATATGTTTACAACGACGGTTCATATGAGGCCTAAGTGATTATAACGAGGGTTCATATGTTCCAAGCTTTATATAAATGATTTATTATTATAAGCATTATGATTGATATATAAGTTTGTAAATAGCTATGATGATAATGAGAATAATAATAATAATAAACATAAAGTGATGATGATGATAATAATAATAATAATAATAATAATAATAATAATAATAATAATAATAATAATAATAATAACAATAATAGTAACAATGCTAACAATAGCAATAATAATACAAACAAGAACAGGATTATTAACAATAACAATAACAAGAACAATAACAATATAAATACTAATAGTAATAGTAGCAACAATGCTAATAATAACAATAACAATAACAAACATAACGTGGTATATATGTATTATGTTGTGACTATATATAATAAAGTATAAACAAACATTTCTATCAATATGTATGTTTAATCATTTTAGTATAAAATTGGTATCAAAATAATTGTAAAACGAACCTAATACTCTATTGATTATAAATTAGTATAATGACTCTTGATATGTTATATATAATACTATAACAAATGACAATCATACATTCATATGCTTACAATGATGGTTCATATGAGGCTTAAGTGATTATAACAAGTACTTGCTAGTTACTATATAGTTGGATTAAAACAAGTTGTTATTATTAGATAAGATCAATATAATGAATGTATGAATGTAAGTCGATAGTTCAAGATAACAATACTCCATTTAAGTTCATCATCTTTATGATGATAATATAACAAACAATCACTATCAACTCAATGAAGTTCATATATATAAGTTATAGCGTTACACTATAAGTTCACTAAATAGATATTATAATCAAACAATTACATAATTGAGTGATATTTGCATACGTAACACTATAAGAATACTAGCTTAAGAAGTAAATCACTATAGAGTTGTAGAGCTTTCCTTAATAGGAGACATTGAATAACATAATTTATTATAACATATAGGGAGGTTTGTTAAATTACTATATCTTTTTGCATTTTAACAAGATCTTAATCGATTAAATCTTATTGCTTGTTCACAAGATCTTGATATGAAGCATATTGCTAATTTGCTATACTATAGTTCACGTAAATGACTATAATCAAAACATTAATTGAGCAACTAATAGTTGTATAAGTAATTTTCCAAGAAGTTTAGTTTCATAAGTAATGACCTTAGAGCAATATAACTAGCATAACTATAAGTCTATAACCGATTAGTGCTTACGCTCTTTTTTATTCCCTAATCAATTCACCGACAAATGAGATAATTGACACGAGCAAATTTCGGTTAAACAAATAATATAAATTATGAAAATTTTAATTATTACTTTAGATAATTATGATTATTATTTGAAAATGGGGTTATAGAATATGAGATTTGGGGTTTAGTTGTTTTGAATAATAATTTGGTAGGATTCTTGGTTTTCTTAAGGCAAAATCCAAAACAATTTAATGGGCAAAATCTAAACCGTTAGATGATCATAATCAAGGACACACAAGAAAACAATACAAAGCACACGGATCATAAATATTAACCGTTGGATACAAACCATAAAAGAAGCTGAACCGTTAGATCGTCTCCTAACCTATCACTTTCACCCTCATCTCTCTCCTCCAAACCCATATTTCCTTGACGCCCAGCCTCCCTTCCTAGTTTCTACTTCTCTCAATGCACCATAACACAAGATCGGAACAAAGACGCCAAAGCAAGGGCAGCGATCGAGTTCAAGATGGCGCATCACCGGCGAAGGCAGAAGCACCGACGTCTAGCGGCAAAGACGGTAGAAGCAGAACAACGAACAAGAACAAGGGAGAGAGAAATACGGGGTTGGAGACTAAACGAACTGCGGCGGTTGAGCGACTGGTGGTCCGAGGAACCACCGCAGGTAAGGGGAATCTTCGTCATTGTCGTCATTCATCAATCTCTCCATTTTTCTTGAGGTGAGCTAATCTCTTAGCTCTCGTTAATTATGGAGTATTTACTTTGGTTTTGAGAATTTTGATTTTCTTTATTTTTTCTAATTTTCGGGATCTAAAGAATTCTCGTAGAAGATTTGAGCTAGAAATTGAAGAAACATCTTCCTTGCAAATTTTTAAGTGAAGAATGAAGACGCAACTCGTTTCAAGCACTGAATTGTTTTTTTTTTGGCCAAAATTTCTGTAAATTACTTAATTGTAGATTCATTTCTTTAATTTTCTGGATGTAAAGTTAAACAATAAATTCGAATTTGCTGTAACTTTTACTTCATTATGCATATGCTTTAATGTGGAATTAGTCTATCTATTTTTGTAGCCGGTTCAATTGGGGTTTGTTCATCCTTGTAATACATCTAGAGACTAGATGGTGGAAGTTATAAAATATTCCTTCATCTCTTTCTTTGATTTCGTTTGTTTGTAAAGTTTCCAAACCTCAATCTTTTCGGTTTTTGCATTTTGTATTCCAAGTTTGATATCAGTGATACCATTATTGAAAAAAATTGAAATTGTAATTCTCACTGCTCATCTATTCTTCATTTAGTTCATCCTATCCGGTTATTCACTTGTTTGGAATTTCTAATATTTGGACTTTTTAAACTTTAAATTTGAAAGAAACGCATAAAAAAATAAAGTGGTGAAACAGAAAAAAATTCCAATGTTAACTGACCGTTCAAGCCGATACTTTAGAAAATTGTTAAAATACTACATATATACATACATGTTGTGACTTTTGAGTAGGGATGGCAATCCAGTCCGGATCCGACCCTACTCCGCTCCGATCCGAAGGAAAAAATCCGAGCCGACTACGACAAAAAAATAATCCGAATCCGACTCCGTTTAAAAAGTCCGACTCCGAGTTGGAGGAGGGTCGGAGTCGGATCTCATAAAATAATCCGACATCCGAATCCGACTCCGACTTTAAGTGCATTAATCCTTTTTTCTAATTTATATTAATGTATTATTAATGTATAACCTAACATCAACTTTCAGCCAATTGTATTATATAAGATTTTCCCATTGAAGAAATGATTGTTAAAAAGAATAGTAATATTTAGATTATTTGTACTATATAAGATTTCCATATGATTATTAGAAAAAATTCTAATGATTAGATTATTGTATTATAGAAGACTTTTCTATTATAAAAAATGGGTGGAAAAATAAGTCAGATAGGATTCGGAGTCGTATGTTCGGATTTTAAGTCGGATGTGCGGATTTTAAGTCGGGTCGGATTCGGGGTCGGATGTTCGGATTTTAAGTCGGAACGGAGTCGGATGTCGGACTCGGACTCGGATTTAAAATTCGACTTCTTGTAGGGTCGGAGTCTGATTATGCATAATCCGGTCCAAGTCCGACCCGTTGCCATCCCTACTTTTGAGTTGTAGCGTGTATGATATATACATCAATAGATGTCAAATCAAAACAAGAGAGCAATGTATACAAATAATTCAAAAATAAATGAAAATAAAAATATAAACAAGTTTATGAGATTCAAAGTTTAACCCTTAAATTAAATGTAATTAAATTTTTTATTTAATTAATTATTAAATGTAAGCAATTTTTTAAATTAACATATTTAAATGATTTTGTAGATATAAAAAAATAATTTAATTTTAGTAATATTCGGTTGAGTACGGTCGGGTTCGGGTTTGAATGCGGGTTTGTCCGGTCGGGTCGAATATAATCTTGCCGGGTGCCAGGTCGGTGCAGGTAATCCAAGGTCGGGTTTCGGTCGGAGTCGGGAGGCTCGACCCTCACAAGTCGAAAGCAGGGTTGAGTCGAGTCGAATCGGGTTGGCCGGCGGTCAGTCGTTTCGACACCACTACTCTAACATAAAACACATTACAGGACATTAGGACTGCAGATAGTTGATGATCAAGGAAAAACACGAGATACAAGATTGCAGGTAGCAGATTATATTGCAAGAATTTGTGCTTGGGATTTTTGACTGTGTTGGATGAAGTTTACCTTTGAGGGCCTGTACCTGTAACTTGTAACGAGTATCATCTTGGCTGAGCTTTTAAATTCTTTAGTTAAGCGTTAGACGTATAATTGAACACCATTACACCACAGAGATGGTGATTGAGCTCAATACTATTGAGTTCTATGTTAAAATTTCTTAAAAACTGTATCATTATTTATGAGAGTAACGACAATAATTATCAATTTTATCATTTACCAAAGTCTGGCAAAATCTTACAAGAAATAAACCGGTGCATCCCGACAACCAGGGCATACACTTGTGTTTTGTTTTTTTTGTTTTGACATTTGTTACATTTATATAAGTGTAAGAACATATAGATGCATATAGCGGAATTTCAGGAAACAAATTTCCTAACATCTATCACAAGATCGCATGCATAACAAAAATATGAATCATATAATAAGGAAAAGAATGTACAACCTTTGTAGCGTGTTTTCCACCGGATTGCAAGTTGTAGAGATCAAAGAACAGCAATTGATGTCCCTCTACTAAGTCCACGAGCACCAATTGATTCCCACGTTTGCTAGAACGGAAGAGGATGAACAGATTCACTCTCTTACTTTTTAGGGAGGGTGGCCGGATTTTCCAAAGGGAAAAATAGGGTTTTTTTTCTCTCTCTTTTCAGTTTGAATGTTACTGTCAAAAAGAACGTTCTTTTTCTCTCTGCTATTATAACCTTTTATAATAGTAGGAGAATAAAAGAAGAGAGAGACCTAACCTAACCCTACTTTCTCCTATTGGCCGGTTTCCTTATTTCAATTAGTTACTACAATGTGTGACCTCATAGGATTAGGTTAACTTAGCTGTAGGTACAATCAATATTGTTCTACTAACCAACATTTATTCTCTAGCAAGTAAATGTGATTACTAAACTAACGTAATTAATTATCTCTATAATAATTTCCTTTTATATTTAGTAATTGCCGGGATGTCTAAGGACATATTCCTTCAATCTCCCACTTGTCCGAAGACAAGAGCGCAATGCTAAATTCCTTAAGTCACTTAATGCCAAATTTGATAACACCATGTTATTCTCAAATTTATGTTCCTTGATCGTCGAGTTCGAATCGCTCAAATAAGGATTAACTCTTTAATCCTATTCCGCATGGCCATGCAATTTTCCGATTCTCGCTCATCAAGAGGCCCGGACACCATTCCTATTTAATAGGAGGACTTATCCAGTCTTGTATGACCATAACTCCCACTCAATTCTCGACCCACTCGATCACTGCCTTTATAACCTCCTTTTACGGCACGGCGTTTAACAGTGTCAAAGTTAAACTAATTATGTTGTGGTTATTAAGACATACTCATGTCTAAGGAATCCACTATATATAGTAGTTCAATTCTAATTTTAGAATCTAATTAGGTCAAGTCTCAATGTATCAAATATACATCCATATAATCAATTAGACATCTCTATGTCTCCATAGCTCATGGGCTAGCGCTATCAATTAATTATATACTAGTCTTTTAAATAAATCACTTATGTCCAATTTAGTGATTTAGACTAGGGACTTTAAATAAATTGTGATTTTGAGTTCACTTTATAGGGTTCCAATATCAAAACGTTTTCGATAATCCTATTTGAAAGCACAAATTATTTGGACATTTTATTTAATACTAAACCAAACAATTTAAATAAGAAACGGATTTTTATTGATAAACATCCAAAGCATAATCAATGTCTTTACAATTGTAAACATGAAGTAAACAACCTAAAGCCATTCTCCCATATGCTTAAGCCCCATAGACCTAGTATGACACTCATGCTTAGGTTGAGCAAGCGGTTTAGTCGGAGGATCGGCCTACATTATCCTCGGTATGAACCTTGCTTACTTTCACATCCTTTCTACCAACGATTTCTCGAATGAGATGGAATTTCCGAGCACATGTTTAGACCTTTGATGCGATCCGGGTTCCTTAGGCCGAGCAATGGCACCATTGTTGTCACAATACAACTCAATGCCATTCTCAATGCTAGGAATTACAAAGCAAGCTCACCAATGAACTTTTTGATCCAAAGCTGACTTCCTTTATCGCATCATTGCTGCAATATACTCGGCCTACTTTGTAGAATCCGCGATGGTACTCGCTTAGAGCTCTTCCAGCTCACAGCTCCTCCATTGAGACAAAAAATGAAACCGATCGAGATCGGAAATCATCTTTGTCACTGCGGAAGCTTGCATCGGTGTATCCCAGATACAACCAACTCATCATCTCCACCATAAACCAAAAAATTATCCTTAGTCCTTCGCAAGTACTTAAGGATGTTTTTTCGCCGCAATCCAGGCGCATCTCCCGGATTTGTGGTATCTGCTGCATATACTCAAAGCATATGCAACATCCGGTCGAGTGCATATCATGGCATACATAATGGATCCTACAGCAGAAGCATAGGGAACATTACTCATACGCTTGACCTCATCAGGACTCGAAGGACACTGAGTCTTGCCAAGTGCAATGCCATGTTGCATGGGAATGAAACCTCTTTTGGAGTTTTCCAGCTTGAACCTTGCAAGAACCTTATCAATATAAGTTTCCTGACTGAGCCCAATTAGCCTTTTCGATCTATCTCTATAGATATTTATTCCCAATATGTACTCGCCTCTCCTAGGTCTTTCATAGAGAAACAATTTTTAAGCCATTCCTTGATCGACTCAAGCATGGTCTTATCATTTCCTATGAGAAGTATGTCATCCACATACAAGACCAGGAAAAGTAATACTACTCCCACTTAACTTCTTGTATACACAAGATTCCTCTTCATTTCTGAGAAAGCCAAAATTCTTCACTGCCTCATCAAATCTGAGGTTCCAACTCCTTGATGCTTGCTTTAGTCCATAAATGGACTTCTTAAGCTTGCATACCCTCTCTGGATTTTCTAGATCTTCAAAACCTTGAGGTTGTGTCATGTACACATCCTCTTTCAAGAACCCATTCAAGAAAGAGGTTTTGACATCCATCGCCATATTTCATAGTCATGAAAGGCAAGAATCGCAAGGATTATCCTAATGGACTTCGAAGCATGGCTCTTGGTGAGAAGGTTTCATCATAGTCAATACCATGAATTTGTTTGAAACCTTTCGCCACCAACCTTGCTTTGAAAACACTAATGTTTCCATCCTTGTCTGTTTTCAACTTGAAAATCCATTTGCATCCAATGGGTTTTACCCCATCAGGCAAATCAACCAAGTCCCATACTTGATTTTCAGACATGGAATCCATTTCAGATTTCATGGCCTCAAGCCATCTTTCGGAGTCTTGACTCTCCAAAGCATCTTTGTAGCTAGTAGGTTCTTCTGATTCTAAAATCGTTATTTCAGAACTTTCAGTCAAAAGGAAATCAATATATCTCTTTGACGGAATGATGGTCCTACTAGACCTACGTTGGGGAACAACAGAAGAAGTTTCTACCTCATTAGGTTGAGTGACTTCGCTCGGAGTATCTCCAAGTGGGACGGTAGGAGGTACGTGAATTGAATGCACCGCCTCCCCGAGCATTTTCATGCTTCGGGCCGCCTCGATGAGGTGTTAACCTCATCCATTTGTTGCTCATCTCGAATTTCTTCGAGATATACATTTCTCCCACTTGTTTTTCTGGAAATAAACTCCTTTTCCAGAAAGACACCATTACGAGCAACAAACACTTTGTTTTCGTTTTGGTTGTAGAAGTAGTATCCCTTAGTCTCTTTTGGGTAACCCACAAAGAGACATTTATCGGATTTGGGTGAAAGCTTATCTGAAAGTAAACGTTTTACAAAGGCTTCACAACCCCATATCCTTAGAAAAGACAATTTTGGAACGTTTCCAGTCCACATTTCATATGGTGTCTTTTCCACTGCTTTGGATGGTGCTCTGTTAAGTGTGAATGCCGTTGTTTCAAGCGCAAATCCCCAGAATGAAATAGGAAGATCAGCAAGACTCATCATGGATCGAACCATATCAAGTAGAGTTCGATTCCTTCTTTCAGAAACGCCATTTAATTGTGGTGTTCCTGGTGGAGTCCATTGTGAAAGTATTCCACAATCCTTCAAATGATCACCAAATTCTTACGATAAATATTCACCACCACGATCGGATCGTAATGCCTTAATTTTCTTCCCAAGTTGGTTTTGGACTTCATTCTGGAATTCCTTAAATTTTTCAAAGGATTCCGACTTATGCCGTATGAGGTAAACAAATCCAAATCTGCTCACATCATCGGTAAAAGTAATGAAGTAAGCTGTACCCTCCCTAGCCAACGTACTCATGGGTCCGCATACATCTGTATGTATGAGGGCCAAAAGGTCATTGGCCCTTTCACTTGAACCTGTGAAAGGTGACTTTGTCATTTTCCCCATTAAGCAAAACTCACAAGTATCAAATGATTCGAAATCAAATGATTTGAGAATTCCATCTTTATGAAGCTTCTCAATACGCTTTGAACTTATGTGGCCTAATCGACAATGCCATAGGTATGTCGGGTTCGAATCATTTGTTTTAGGTTTCTTCCTTGTCTATGTTATAGATGTGGGTTTCTAAGTCTAGGACATATAAACCATTTGATAACTTAGCTGAGACATAGAATAAATCATTCAAATAAGCAGAACAACAATTATTCTTAATTTGAAATGAAAAACCTTCCGAATCCAAAACCGGAATCGAAACAATATTCTTGGTAATAGTTGGAACATAATAACAATTATAAAGTTCTAATACTAAACCAGAAGGTAAAAGTAGACTACAATCTCCCACAGTCAAAGCAGTAACTCGTGCTCCATTGCCCACGCGGAGGTCCACTTCTCCTTTGCTCAATGATCTACTTCTTTTTAGTGCCTGCACATTACAAATAATGTGAGATCCACACGCAGTATCAAATACCCATGAAGTAGAAGTAGATAAGTTAATCTCTATAACATAAATACCTGAAGTTGAAGCACCACTCTTCTTATCCTCCAGATACTTGGGGCAGTTCCTCTTCCAGTGGCCAATCTTATGGCAGTGGAAGCACTCATGTAGTGCTGCTACTTTTGCCTTAGGAGTGGCCTTTGGCTTTGAAGTATCATCAGTGGCAACAACCTTGCCCTTGTTCTTCTTCTGAGGTGCCCCCTTTTTCTTGAATTGCTTGCCTTTCCTAACCATTAGAACATCCCTATGTTCAGGTTCAGCCGGCAAGCTCCTTTCAGCCTGAGTAAGCATACCATGCAGCTCTTGCAAGGTAGCCTCCCCTCCTTGCATGTAAAAATTCAACTGAAAGTTTTGAAAGTTCTCAGGCAAGGATTTGATCACAATATCAGTTGCTAGTTCTGCGGGATAAGGGAAGCCCAATTTTTCCATGATCTGAAAATGTCCAATCATATTGAACACATGCGGACCAACAGGTTTTCCTTTTCCCAACTTGCATTCCAGCAACTTACAATGAGCTTCAAACCTCTCCAGCCTCGCGTTCTTCTGAAACATAGTTTTCAGCTGTTGGAGGATGGAATAGGCGTCCAGACCATCAAAACGTTTTTGAAATTCTGGTTCCATGCAAGCAAGCATCAAACATGTTACTTGCACAGAATTTGCCTCAATGGTTTGTCTTGCTCTCCTTTCAGCTGGAGTAGCAGTGTCTAGCAGGGGTTCAGGGAGAGGATTATCAAGAACACTTTCCCTTCCTTCAGCTCTGAGAACGATTCTCACAGCCATTTCCCATTCTAGGAAGTTATGAGCAGTTAGTTTGTCCTTTTCGAGTAAATAGCGCAAATTAAAACCGGGGTGGTTGTTGTTGTTTGAACCAGACATGATAACTACAACAAAAGAATAATAAAGCAAGATTCAATAAATGTTTATCAAGAAAGCAGCAATTAAACAAATTTTAATTAACTACTACCCTTTATTCAAAATAAGAGTCCCCTATTGAATAAAGAAACACCAAGATCCCCTCCCACTACAATCAAACGGACTTTGGCCCTGCCTTCAATTTATAGTAGTTGAGGTAAGTAAACATTTTACTAATTATAACTAATTATAATTCTTGGTAGACAGGTTAACAACTCCTTGTTTACTCCTATCTCTTTGCTTCAAAACCCAAAACTTTGTCTTTTGATGATTTTGTTGAGTTAAACCAAACATTAACATGTAAGTTTCAAAAACCCACCCTACTATCCCCGGATAAAATGAGCAACACCCTGCTTTGGCAGAACCTATTACTCACTATCTAAGGCGTTATAGGTGTTGTTTGGAAAAGCAATTAAACTCAATATTACATGTTGGGGACCTAAGTTTACTATGTTGGTTAATTTAAAGTGAACACATAACATAAATAACCACACATATATAAACTTAAGCAAGCATTGAAACATGATAAATGAATAAATGCATATAAGTATAATTAAAAATGATCATAGTATGGCCCCTAAACCTAGGAAAACTAATCTTCATGAATTCCTCCTTGAATCTTTATGGATCTCCATCCTTGATTCTCCATGGAACTTCATTCTTGATTACATATCATTTATAATTTAAATAACGAAAATTTAAATTACAAAAATACAAACGATACGCAGATCGTATTTGATTTACATAAAATTTAACGATGCGCAGATCGTATTTGCTATCCTAGTTTTGGGCCGTACTAGTCACAACATGCAAAATATAATATCATACATATTACATTAAACATCCACGCATTTGTAATATCATAATGAAATAAACATTAAAAATCACTTATTAACAATTAATAAGCAAATAAAACATGTCATTAACAATTAATAGTAAACACGTCAACCTATAGTTAAACTTAACAAATTTAAGAAATAACTAAAGCAAAAAGGCTCCATATTAGTTATAGTACTTAACCATTTAAGTAGTAAACTAACTCTAGGAAAATACCTTATTTTAATTCAATTAGAACCTATTATGGAATTAATCAAATTAAATTTTAATTTGCATGATTGGAAATTAATAATAATGCTCAAACTAAAAAGAAAAAGGAAAAGAGAAAAAAAAAATTTGATCAACTAACAGCACAAAACTGCATTCCTTGATTAAATGCCTTCTCTTTTCTTTTCTTTTCTTTCCTTTTTTTTTTTTTTTTTAAATTGAAAACTGCAGTCAACTGCAGTAACAAAGTTCCATGAAATGAGGAACTGCAAACCACGAATTCAGCCATGACCACGAGATCTTCAACTGATTGAAGATCTGCCACGGCAGCAGGAATGAATCCCACCACCGCAGCAAGCCGCACAACGCCGCCCGCGTCGCCGCCAAACCCGCACAACACCACCGACCCGGAAAATCAGCCATCAAACATGGCTTCCTTTCACCGATTAGCCACGGCAGCAGGGAATCCCCACCACCGCAGCTCGCCGCGCGGCCCGGCGAACAAGACCCGGGCCGCGACATCCGCCAGCGCAGCGCAAGGCTGCCCAGTCGGCGTCCTTCTCACCCACGCACAACTTCGACGCAAACCACCGTGGCTGCACCGGTGAGATGCGCCACCCAGCCATGGTTGCCGAAAACTCCTTATTTAATTTATGCAACAATTACATGAATTAAAACTGAATTTAATTGTGAAAATTTATGCAAAGTTGGGGTTAAGAGATGATTTGGGCCAAAATTTCGAAAATTCAACAACTAAAATCAGAATTTTGGAGTTTAGATCTCATCAAGATGAGAAATCCGAAATTTAATAAGTGAAAACTGAAATTTTACAACAAATTTGTTTTTCTAAAATTCAGTTCACGTAGCATTTAGATTAACTTTATTTAACAAATTAAAATCTGAATCTTAATTTTGTTATTTAGATTTAATGTTTAATCTCCATTAATCATAAATCTAACTATAAAATTGATCAACAGTTGAACAAGGTGTCGAAAATTGAGCATAGTTATAATTTAAAACAAATTTTTAACAACTTCCAATAAATTAATATCACCATATTAATAATGCAAATTAATCCATAAATAAATCCCTACTTAAATTGAATAAAAATAATCATAAACCACATGAAATGATCATATAATCATTATGCAAGAGGCAAAACTGATACCACTGTAAGAACATATAGATGCATATAGCGGAATTTCAGGAAACAAATTTCCTAACATCTATCACAAGATCGCATGCATAACAAAAATATGAATCATATAATAAGGAAAAGAATGTACAACCTTTGTAGCGTGTTTTCCACCGGATTGCAAGTTGTAGAGATCAAAGAACAGCAATTGATGTCCCTCTACTAAGTCCACGAGCACCAATTGATTCCCACGTTTGCTAGAACGGAAGAGGATGAACAGATTCACTCTCTTACTTTTTAGGGAGGGTGGCCGGATTTTCCAAAGGGAAAAATAGGGTTTTTTTTCTCTCTCTTTTCTGTTTGAATGTTACTGTAAAAAAGAACGTTCTTTTTCTCTCTGCTATTATAACCTTTTATAATAGTAGGAGAATAAAAGAAGAGAGAGACCTAACCTAACCCTACTTTCTCCTATTGGCCGGTTTCCTTATTTCAATTAGTTACTACAATGTGTGACCTCATAGGATTAGGTTAACTTAATTGTAGGTACAATCAATATTGTTCTACTAACCAACATTTATTCTCTAGCAAGTAAATGTGATTACTAAACTAACGTAATTAATTATCTCTATAATAATTTCCTTTTATATTTAGTAATTGTCGGGATGTCTAAGGACATATTCCTTCAATAAGAGCTACAGGGAAAGCAAATTAAAACAGAGTAAACATAGGAGTTAAGTACAATGTCTATGTTTATTAGCAATAAAGTGTTCTTTTTTATGTACGATTAACTTTGAGAATGAAACACCATTGAAAGGATAGGACAAGCTTCTTGAGCATATACTTGCTAACATATTACAAGTTGATGATATCTCAATGGAATTGATATGTCAATTGGACAAAAATCAAAGAAGAAAAAACGCGAATATAAATTTCTTATTTTCACATGGACTCAATCTACACTAGCTTCATTTTTGCATAAGTTATTTTTTGCTTTTTTTAGTTATGCAAATCTATCTCTATTATATAAGCCAAGGGGGGAGCAATGGTGTCCCCCTTGGAATTTACTTAATTGTCCCTCCACGACATAAATATATTAGATTCCAAATTTCCATACATAAACTTGCCAAAAAAAAATCAATCAAATCTCTATTAAACTCAATCAACTCATATAAAAGCTCAATCACATAAACTTGCCAATAAAAAAGATTCAATCAAAAAGTTTCATGATCAAGAACTTACCAAACATTAATACCACAGACAATAACAAAAAAAAATACACGACATTTTCATTACATAGACAACTCAAATTCAAACTCAAAATAATTTTTCCATAACACAAACACAATTACAAACACAAACTCCAAACCAAAAAAATCAATTCCCTTCATAGATTGGAGCTTCACGACATTCTCACATTTGTGGATACTTTACTGTTAACCAGGTATGCAGTTCATTATTGAACATAAAAGTATGTGTAATGTTCTATGTTCAGTAAATTGTAAGAATTAATATATTTAAATTCATTTACAAAAAATTAATATTAAAAATCACTCACAACCTTTGTTAGTTTTTTACATTAGCGAATTAATATATCTAAATTCATCTAACTATTAATCATTCACATTTTAAGAGTAATCATAACTATAATACGGATGAAGTATATATAATAACAAGTTTTGAAATTAACGCACGCATCGCGTGCATATAAAACTAGTACTAATATATTAAAAGGCGTTCCTAAGTAAGGAACTATGCCACGTGGCGCTATCCCTTAAAATGTTTACTTTATGTAAACACGCATACACTAAAAAAAGAAATAAGAAATGCATCTTATAAGATTTGATCCCTTGACCTCAAGTTTATACACTAAAGTCTTAACCACCAAACCAAGTAATATTTGGTGTTATATTTATAAAGTAAAATGCTAATAAATGAATATTATAATTACCCGAGACATAGCCCGGGACTAAAAACTAGTTAGTCCTTAAAAATGGGCATTTTTAATATGACTTTTACATATAAAAAGCTAGCTTTAATATGATTAAACTAGTATTTTGGCCCGGGCGATGCCCCGGATCAGTTACATTATTAAATATAGTATTATATATAAATTTCATAATTGATTTTATTAGCTTTCGTAATATTTTGTCTAGTCCATAATTGGAAAATGGACATTATGGCATGACGAGTTGTTTAAAAAAACTTCTAAGGAATTGGGATGAAAATAACAATTTCAATAGATTTAGGGTAAGAGAATGTTATTACTTGATAAAAGTGGTAGTGATCAAAAAGTTTGTCTATGTCTTCATAATTACATATAATTATAAGTTTTTATTATGTTTTATTTTGAAACTTTAAGCATTGAAATTGAGGTGGATTAGTGGTTAAACACTCACATTTCATTTCAAAGGTTTAAATTAGTTACTTAGAAGAGAAAATGATAACTTAAGTAGTGCTTTATTGATTTATATATCCGTTTGAAAAAAGAAGATAGTGATTTATTCCTAGTAAAAAGTCTATAGAAGATATGATAAAAGTTTAGGTTATCCTATCATTTCAAAAAAGAAAAAAGTTTAGGTTATCCGATCCTAAGATATGATAATTGATAAGATCTATATTAAAAATCTATAGAAATCTGGAGATGGCACTATCTGAACATACACCTACGAACCCTCAAGGCTCCCAACATTCACCAGAAGAACAAGATCAAATGATTCGATCTGTCAAAAAACCAAAACGCAAGATCACTGATTGGATTTTTGATCGCGCTTCTCCACAAGATGAAGACATGATGGAAGCAAACATGGGTTCTCAACTCAGTAGAATTCCTTCGAATGAGAAATCAGGGACTAACATTGGCAATCAAGGTAATTCTCATACTCAATTGTCTTTTAGAGATATGTTACGGAATAATTCAAAGGAGAAGGAAAACCCCAATTTGTTATTCAATTCTGAGGATGATGATGATGAGGTGTCCGATGATGATGAAGCGCCGGAAGAAATTCTTGGCAATGCTATTTGCCCTGCGATTCTACTAACTAAGGAAGAGAAAAAGGCTATGCGTCAACCCTGGAAATCTTCCCTCATCATCAAAATGTTTGATGGCAAATTAGGCTACATGGACCTTATGCGCAGGCTAAAAAAAAAATGGGGAATTAAAGGGGAACTTATTTTAACTGATATTGGCTGTAAGTATTACATAGCTAGATTCACAAACAAATCGGATTACCACCATGTCTTGACTGAAGGTCCCCGGATGATCGAGGATAATTATCTAACCATCGGAAAATGGGTTCCAAATTTCATTCCCGATGAGGCACCAATCAAAGTGCTCACAGCATGGGTAAGGATTCCTAATTTATCAGTTGAGTATTTCGATAGTACTTTCTTGAACAAGATTGGTTCGAAGATTGGTCGAGTTCTTAGAATTGATAAAACCACAATGTCAGCTGAAAGGGGACAATTTACCCGATTGAGGGTAGAAATTGATCTCTCTAAACCTTTGCTCTCCAAATTCTGGCTTAAAGGCAAAATTTGGAAGATTCAATATGAAGGTCTCCGGATGATTTGTTTCAATTGTGGGTGCTATGGTCACCGGTTGCGGAATGCACTCCTCCCATGGAAACCGAAATTCAACCCGTCAATGAACCCCACCCGGGGAAGTGATACGGTTGATAATTCTCAGGCTGCAAGTGCAGACTTTGGTTCTTGGATGGTTGTGAAAAAACCAGTCCGAAAGCGTAATCCACGCCCTGAAAAGCCACCGGAAAAAATCCTTAACCCAATGGCGAACCCAGGAGTGGGGGACCCAAGGGGGGCCGAGCCACATCATGCAATTTCAAATATCCCGCCCAAAACGGTTCATCAATCAGGAGATTTTTCAGGGAGAGGATCACGCTTCAATATTCTCGATACACATAATAAACACTCTGTTATTAATTTGGAGAAGATTGAGGAGCCGTTAGGAGTCAATCAAGGGGAGGAGTCTTCTACCTTCGAGACTGTTGATTTAGGCAAGGACTCTCAGCCTAGACAGGAAAGTATGGATTTGCCTAATCGTTTTGATATAGGTAAGCAAACTAATACTAATCCTAGAGTACCTTCCCAAAATAAAAAAGATGGCAAATCTTCAAAAGATAGGAAAAAAATCTCGTCTCATCAGCCGAAAAAAGTGCTTAACGATGCTAACCCTAATGTAATCACTCAAGCCACCCCCAAGCCATCTCAAATTCCTACCAAGGGCAAAGAAAATTCACCATACCTATTCCAAGCTAGTCCATCACCTACTCCTCTCACAACCCAACAAGCTTCTCATGGCGAACCCGAATTGCCTGTTGAACCAATCAACCTTTCCTCTTCATCTCCACCCACCCCATGCTATCAGTCTTTGGGTTCCACCGGAGAAGACACTCTTTGTAGGGCAAGCAATGGAGAACCCCTACTTGGTCATCACGGCACTCGATTCATATTTTGGAAGTAGAGATGCAGACATGGAGGGATCCTCCCCCGGCTCCTCCCGAATTGGTGATGACATTGTCAATCCCCAATGAAATCCAACGCTTAATGCGTATTCTAAGCCAAGCTTATTTGTCTACCCTTAACTTTATTCCATCTTTAATGGAAGATAGATTACCAAATTTAGCGAGGAAACTCTTTACCTATCTCTTGCATGGTATGGAATGTGCAAGGAGCGAGGGAGTCGAGCATTCATGTCTCGGTTTTGAAGGATTTGGTGAGACGCAATCGCCCTTCTGTCATTGCGTTAGTAGAGACTCATATGGGTGGTGCTCACGCCACTAAGATATCTCAAGTGTTGGGGTATTCGGGTCATACAAGAGTTGATGCAGTTGGGTTCAGTGGAGGGATTTGGGTGTTCTGGCTGCCCGATCTTGTCACGGTGGAACCCATCTATAAACATGAGCAATTCATTACAATGAACATATCTCGTGTTGGTTCTATTCCGTGGTATTTTACAGCAATCTACGCAAGCCCGGATCCTACTAAAAGACAGGATCTTTGGCGTGAATTAAAGGATTTTGCGCGCACGCACAACCATCCTTGGCTCATGGCTGGAGACTTTAACGAAACCCGCTTCCCGTCAGAACGGAGTGCTTCTTGCAATGAAACCACCCGTAGGTCTACGAAATTTAATGATTGGATTGAAGACCTTCAGCTCATTGAAATTGAGTTTTCGGGTTCCAAGCATACTTGGGCTCGGGGGAAGTCAGTTGATACTTATCAAAGTGGTCGCCTAGACCGCGCCCTTTGCAATGGTGAGTGGAGTCTGGTGTTTGATCAAGCTCGAATGAAACACCTCCCTGCTATACAATCAGACCAATGTCCTCTTTTCATCTCCCCAAATGGGTTTGCCCCCCTCCACAACTTACATCGCCCGTTTCGCTTCCAAGCCTCATGGCTCACGCATGAAAATTTTCATGCTTTTGTCGAAGAAAAATGGTCTAAGGACACTCCGCTTGTCCCTGCTCTCGAATCTCTAGCTTCTGAGTTACAATCTTGGAATCGAGAGGTTTTTGGCAACATTTTCCACAAGAAAAGTCAACTAGTGGCTCGTATAGCAGGCATCCAGAGATCTTTGGCAACTCGGAAGGACCGGGGGTTAATTAAACTTGAATCGAAGCTGAGGATGGAACTTGATGAAGTGTTGGAACGAGAAGAGCTCTTGTGGTATCAAAAAGCGCGAGTGGATTGGATTAATAATGGAGATAAAAATACCACTTTCTTCCACTTAAGCACTATTATTCGGCGTTGGAAGAATAGTATTGCAGCAATCAAAAATGCAGAGGGCAATTGGGTGCATGACAAACATGAGGTAAAATCACTGTTTGTTAATTACTTCACCAATCTTTTTAATGAAAAGGGCCTGCCAATCTCACTTTAATTCCCCAAGATATTTTTCCGGAGTTATCCCCTCGTCATTGGGAAGCTCTAAATAAAAATCTTAGCACTGTGGAAATAGACGTGGTCATAGACCAAATGAGAGCTTTAAAGGCTCCTGGACCCGACGGGTTCCAGGCCATATTTTACAAAAAGAATTGGCATGTGGTCGCACCGAATGTTCACAAACCGGCACTGCATGTTCTCGAAGGCAAGGGAATTCCTGAGACATTGAATGACACTTTTATTGTTCTTCTTCCTAAAGTTGATCACCCTGAACAGCCAAACCAATTTCGGCCAATAGGGTTGTGCAATGTTGCCTATAAAATCATCACAAAGGTGATTGTGAATCGTCTCAAGCCCATTCTACCTATTCTCATCTCCAACACTCAATCAAGTTTTGTTCCCGGGCGTCAAATAACTGATAACATAGTCATAATGCAAGAAGTGCACACAATGGGGGAAAAAGCAAGGGCAAAAAAGGCTACATGGCAATAAAAATTGATTTCGAAAAGGCCTATGACAAGCTCGGATGGTCTTTCATTAGAGACACCCTCCTTCAAATGAATCTTCCTCTCTTATTGATCAACGTCATTATGGAATGTGTTACTACTGCTTCTCTCCAGGTTCTTTGGAATGGTGAACCTACTCAAGGCTTCAAACCTAGTAGAGGCATTAGGCAGGGAGATCCTCTCTCTCCCTACCTGTTTGTCATGTGCATGGAACGTCTTTATCAAACTATTGAGGAAGCTATAGTTGAGGAAAAATGGAAACCTATCTATGCTAGCAGAAATGGCCCTATGTTATCTAACCTGTTTTTTGCAGATGATATAGTGTTGTTTGCGGAGGCGACTATCGATCAAGCCCAAGTGATTCAAAGTTGCCTCGAAAGATTTTGTTTAGCTTCGGTCAAAAAGTAAACTTGGCAAAATCTCGGGTTTTCTTCTCGAAGAATACCCCCTTCCATGATTCGGGATGAAGTTTGTGCATGCCTCCAAATTGAAAAAAACCGAAGATCTAGGTATGTATTTGGGGATGCCAACTATTACAAGCAGAGTGACTAGGGACACTTTCAAGCACTTATGCGAAAAAATTGATAGACGCCTTGATGGTTGGAAGACCAAATATCTTTCTCTTGCGGGGCGAATTACTTTGGCCAAGGCGACAATCTCTACTATGGCTACTTATGCTATGCAAACAGTCAAGATACCTAGATCGATATGTGAGGATGTTGACAAGAAGGTTCGCAGATTTGTGTGGGGTGGTTCGCATGAAAAACGTAGCGTTCACTTGCTTTCGTGGGAGGTTTTGCAAAAACCTATTGAACAAGGGGGTCTGGCAATCAATTCAGCTAGACAAGCCAATGACGCGTTTCTTACCAAACTTGGATGGCGAGTTCTCACAGAACCCAACTCCCTTTGGGCTCGAGTTCTCGAGCAAAATATTGTCACAATCGGCCGCGATATTGATATGTTTAAGGTAAAGCAAGGTGTGTCCAATGTTTGGAGAGGCATCACCGATAATGCAAAGTTCCTTTGTGCGGGTGCTCATGTGGCAGTTGGGAATGGTATCTCCACCTTGTTTTGGGATCACAAGTGGGTGGGGAAACAACCATTAATTGAACTCGTGACCCACGAGGTCCCTAATGAATTGCTAGGCGCAACTGTGGGAGAAATATGGGAGACTAACCAAGGCTGGAAATGGGATCTTTTCGGTCCTTACTTGCCTCCTATGATTCTAAAAGAGATCCAAAGTCATGAGGTAAGGGAGGACCCTACTATTGGTGATCTTTTGTACTGGAAAGATGGTGATAAGGGTAAATTTTCAATCAAGTCTACCATTCAAATTATGAAAAATCACAGTGACTCTTTAGATGATGAGCTGTGGCAGCTCGTATGGAGTGCTCCTGCTCAACAACGGATTCGAGCATTTCTTTGGCTTGTATGCCATGATAGGGTCCTAGGCAATGCCAACCGGTTCAAGCGTCACATGACTGAAGACCCCAAATGTTTCATTTGTGGAGCCAATGAAGAGTCCACTTTACATATTATTAGGGACTGTCCTATTGCTCGCATGGTTTGGGCGAAGCTTGGAGGGCCAGTCGACAAATCTCCCTTCTTCCAACAGCATCTGCATCAATGGGTTGCTAGCAATCTCAAACACGAGGATGAGGATGGGTTTCCTATATGGGCCACCTTATTTTGTCTCACGATTTGGTGGTGCTGGAGGTGGAGAAATTGTGTTATGTTTGGTAGAGCAAATGAGGTCCCTCAGGATCTCGGTGGCTTTATCCACGTAAGGTACAATGAAGCACGACGCAGCATGGAATCTAATATTCAAAAGTTGCAGAGAAGACCGACCAAGGGAGGTGATCGAGAAGTTTCCTGGAAACCCCCTCCTATTGACTAGTATGCTTTGAACACTGATGGAGCGGCTAAAGGCTCTCCGGGTCGTGCTGGGGGAGGTGCCATCTTGAGAGATCATTTTGGTGTCATGATTTCGGGGCTTGCGGCTAATTTTTGGGGTTTGCTTTAAGCATTTAAGGCTGAATTCTTTGGCGCCGGCCAAAGGCTTAGAGTTGGCGAGGATCTCAAAATTGATAAGGCTGGAGGTGCAATTAGATAACCTGGCAAGCGTTCAAATCCTCACAAAAAATGAAGAAATCAGAAGCGAGCACACGCACATCATTAACAAATGCCTTCAAATGATTAACTTGACGGATTGGGAAGTTCGCATTATGCATGTTTATCGAGAAGGAAATCGAGCAGCAGATTGGCTTGCCAATCATGGAGTTTCTCAACTCCCCCCTCTTAGTATCATTACTTCTGCTCCTATTGGTTTGGCTTCTGTTATTGGTGAGGATGCTCGTGGAGTTAGTTTTCCACGATTCATCCCTCCCTAATAGTGTTGTTGTGTTTAGTTTTGTTAGCTGTTATTTTCTAGTTTGCTAGCTTGTTTTTTCTTTTTGTCTTTCTGGGCTTGTTCCTCTATTGAATCAAAAAAAAAAAATCTATAGAAGATATAATTGGAGTTTAGGTTATTTTAAAAATATGATAATTGATAAGATCTATCCTCCCTTTATCAACTTTGCAAAGGAGTGGAATGAAATATCCCATCTGGACTGCACTTGGCCAGATTGTTAACCTAAGAGCGACATAATTTAGCTAGTGATGATAATTTCCCTAAGAAAAACAATTAAGGTGGTGATTTGAGTTAGATCACATACATAAGGTTGTAAAATCAAAAAAAAATATTAGGAGGAAATACATGAAATGAGCATAATGAAGGTGATAATTTTTTTAAAAAATCCTAATAATAATAAAAACTAATACAGATAGGGTTTGGTATATACAAATTGCAAAATAAAAAGTTTTTAATCCAAAGCTTAGATAAGTAAGAAATTAACAAGCAATATTGTCAATGTTATTACTTCATTAGTTGTGGGTGTCTATTCATGACCAACAACTTAAACTCAATTTGGTCAAAACTAGAGCCAAATCGAGCACAACCTAACTCTCTATAGCATAAACTTGGCAAAACTGACTTGACACGAGACCCAAAAATGACCCGAGGGCCAAAATGATTTGAATAAACCTAACAGCTTGACACAACCATAAAATGACCCTATCAGAATCAACCTAGACTATTCCTGTCACCTAGGATTCCCCATTTTAAAGTGATCCAAACTTTAACTTTTTGTTATTTTAGTAATCCATTATTTGCTTTAATATTATCTCCTATTTATTACTCCATCCGTTTCTTTTTAATCTACACACTTTCCTTTTTGGTCTGTTTCTTTTTAATTTACACACTGTTACTTTTTCAATTTTTGGTAACATGTCACATCTACTCTCTCCTCAACTAACTAGCCAACCCTATTTAACCTACCAACACAAAGCCAAAAAAAAGTGCCAAACCCTAAAAATACTATATTCTCATACAAACAAATTAGCTGAAAAATTCCATGGCTACACTTCCATATGATATAATTGTGACAGAAATACTCCCTAAACTTCCCGCAAGATCCCTACTTCGCTTCAAATGCGTTTCCAAATCGTTCAAAACCCAAATTTCATGTCCCGAATTCATCAACCTTCATCTTCAACATGGTCTGTCCAACAATTCAAATCGGTTGCTTATCCTCATCAATCACCATAACCTTATTAGCATGGATATGAACTCACCAAAATCACCTTCGCTTACTCTTCACCCGTGCACCGATTTTTATACTTCCGTGTTCATTAACTTCTGCATGACTTTTTATGATTCCAAAATTCTCATAGTTGGGTCTTGTAATGGATTGCTTTGCATCTCCAACGCCTACCACAACATTGTCCTTGTTTATGTTGCTCAACCTGTGCACCGGCGTATCTCTTGTGATTCCGCATTTCCAACAACTTATCGAAAACTATTCTTTGCTTATTTCTGTGAATTTTGGGTTCGGGTTTGATTCTTTTGACAATGATTATAAGATAGTAAGTATTTTGGATTATGAGATTGATAAATTTTTAAGAACTAGGGATGTTTTGGTTTACAGCTTGAATAATGCTAATTGGAGAATCGTTATTAGTACATCATATCCTAAAGATTCATTGGAACACCATCAAAATGGGGTTCTTATAAATAATCATCTACTTAATTCATTGGAAGTTTAGTTGTTCCAATAACGAGTATCGGATTGGTTGTTTCGATCTAGAATCTGAGAAGTGGGTGAAAGACGTGCCATTGCCGGAGTATCGTCAAAAAACGGGAACCCATTTTGCTGATGAGTTGGGGCGGGGCTATGGTGATGAGGGCCCTATGCAAATTCTCAAAATTGGGCCTTTAAAACATTTTTTAAAAACACACAAATCAACTTAAAAAAATCAACAAATTAATTAAAGAAAATGTTAATAACATGATAAACATATTAAAAAAAGAACGAAATTTTAATCAATTACTTTTGAAGCAAATTTAACACTACATAAACACTGATAAGGGAGAAAAGATAGCACCAAGAATCTAATATCTACAATTATATATAAACAATATTCACCAAAAAAAATAAACAACTTAATTTCAATCATTCATCAATCGACAAAAAATAATTAAAGTAAAATAAAACTGAAAAAAAAAACAAATTACCATACAAGATTTGATGGTGTTTTTGCCAACCTTCAGGTTGCATTGATTCTCTAAGACATGTGAGATTCCAGTTTTCGACTATAATTTAGCCCAAAAGTAGAAGATTTACCATTCTAATAATTGTAAAGGTTGTTTTAGTTTTATTTTTTTTAAAAAAAATTGAAAAGCTAGTGAAAATTTTGGGTTGTGGTAAGTAAGAAAGTAATCTGTCAAACTTATCTTGATTCTTGAGACTTGAGAGTGGGAAGTTGAATATATTACTGAGATTTGAAATTGGGCATTTACGATGTGTTAGAAGTAAATGAGGAGGACCCCTCAAACAAAAAAAAAAAGTAAATGAGGAGGAGACTTAATTTTTTTTTTTTTTTTGACATCGAGTAAATGAGGAGGAGACTTTAGGAGACAAAGAATTGAAGGGTTTTTTGTATCGTAAATTGTCAATTCAAGCAAAAAAAAAAAGTGCATCCTTAAAATTACTCCATCAGTATTCGAACTTTGGACCACATATTGAATGGCCCAATGTTTTAACCACTACCCCAAATTGTTTTCTTCTCTTCATACTGGAGATTTAACAAGTAAATAAAAATATAGGGGCCCCTTTTATTTGGGGGCCCTATGCGGTCGACCACCCCGCATAGGGCAAGAACCGCCCATCTGTTGCAGTTAAGTGTCCTAGAAAGCTGTTTGTGTCTATAAATACTTTCAAATGTTTGCTGAAAATCCTATATTCGCAGTCAAAGAAATTTGCTGAAAAATTCCATGGCTACACTTCCATATGATATACTTGTGAAAGAAATACTCCCTAAACTTCCCGCAAGATCCCTACTTCGCTTCAAATGCGTTTCCAAATTTTTCAAAACCCTAATTTCATGTCCCGAATTTATCAATCTTCATCTTCAAGACGGTCTGTCCAACAATTCAAATCGGTTGCTTATCCTCATCAATCACCATAAGCTTATTAGCATGGATATGGACTCACCAAAATCACGTTCGCTTTCTCTTCACCCGTGCACCGATTCTTATGGGCGGCCTTGTTATGATTCGCTTGTTTATGTTGGATCTTGTAATGGATTGCTTTGCATCTCCAACCCCTTGCGTCACAAAATATTTCCCTTGTTTATGTTGGTCAACCCGTGCACCGGCATATCTCTTAATATCCCGCATAGCGAACCACCAACCAAACACTATGGTATGATTATTTCTGTGAATTTTGGGTTCGGGTTTGATTCTTTAGACAATAATTATAAGATAGTATGTATTTTGGATTATCTGAATCATAGTGATGAAGTTGGTTCTTTAGTAAGGGATGTTTTAGTTTATAGCTTGAATAATGGTAATAAGTCTTGGAGACTCGCTATAAGTGCATCATCTCCTAAAGGTTCATTGGAACATGATCGTCAAAATGGGGTTCTTATAAATAATCATCTACTTCATTGGATGTTTAGATATTCCTATAACGAGTATCGGATTGGTTGTTTTGATCTAGAATCTGAGAACTGGGTGAAAGACGTGCCATTGCCGGAGTACTGTCAAAAAACGGGCACCCATTTTGCTGATTTGTTGTTTGATTATTATAGACACGATAAAGATGATGAGTTGCACTTAAGTGTCCTAGGCAGCTGTTTGTGTCTGTTGACTGAAAATCTCAATGATAAAACCATTGATGTGTGGGTGATGAAGGAATACGGCGTCAAAGAATCTTGGGTGAAACTCTTTGGAATTTCGGATTTTTATCATCAGACTTAATAGAAGAACTAATGTTGCTCATTTATTATCTTACAATATTCAAGACAAAAGCGTAAAGAGAGTTGATCAAAGCCTCACGCTTCGTGGAGCTCATTATATAATTGATGTTTGTACATGTCATGGAAGCTTAGTTGGTCTTCCTGGTGGTCAGAAAATTGGGAACTGGAGCAACAATGTGAACATAAAAGTAAGTGCCAGATTGTTGTTTTACAATAATTTGTGATGTAGGGTGGTTTTTATTTGTCTTTATTTATATTTATTGTGTTGACATCATATCTCTTTCCAGTATATACATGAATCTCCAAGTAAGTAATTAGTCAATAAGATCAATTGCTTCATTTTCAAGTATTACAGAATCGGCACAATGCACCACGGGTTTCAATTTTGATGCCTATTGCCCGGACAAAAGAACTTGAATGGACCCAATTTACAATAACTCATTGTGCACCGGGTTTCATGTCTGATATAATCAATTTTTGTGTGATATAGTCAGTTTGGGTTCACGATAAAATTATCGTAAACCTGATCTACCCAAGACTTATTCCTGCCTGGATCAAACTCAACTCATAATGTCTCATTTTTTTAGAGCTTGCTCGGCACAAATAGTTGCATTGTGTTAGCTATTAAGTTAATCTTAATCACGTTTCTTTACCTTTTTCTTTTTTAATTAAATCATCTGTTTACGTTGTCTATCATGCTCCTGCTAAAGTGCTATGTGATTTTAATGTTATTTGGTTTGAATGATCAAGTATGTTGCGTACTAAACGCCTAATTTAGACCTATTGTTAATGGTTTGATTGATATATATTGTTACGTTCCATTTGTCAAATGTAAAATAGAGGTGACAAATACCGACATGATCCAACAACTCCACCTGAATTTGACACAAAATTCGCGAACATTTTCAACCTGTTTATAAAATGATCTGGCACGACCACTATTAATTTAAGGAACTTTTAAACACTAATAACGAACCCTTGAAGTATATCATCAGTATTATATAGTGTGACTTGTAATAATTTTAAAGTTTTTCCTTACTTTTAATATGTGTTATTTTATTTGTTTGTTGAATTTGAATTTTGTGAACCTCAATTTCATAAAGAGATAGTGAGTTAATCAATATACCAGACTAAGAGTCAAGTGATCTTAATAATAGCTTATGTAGTTACAGTTGAGGGTTCACAACATGTTCATTAAATTGGCTTGATTACGTACGGTCAATGTTAATCGAGTCATTAACCTCTGATTCCGACACAAAGTAGATACAACTAAACACGTTTCCCAACTCTAACGTAAAACATATTATTGGATTTGTAGGTAGCTGATGATCTAAAACACTAGTTATGGGATTACAGGTAGCACATGATGATAATTGAGGAAAACACTAGTTAATTAATATCACTTAATAATGGGTTCGCAAAGTTGCAGGTAGAGGATGATGATGATAAAAGAATTCAAGATTGAGGACTGGTACAAGGTGATTAACAGTCGGGCTGGTTAATTAAAGAAGTGGAAAGCAACATTTTTCAATTGATTGTTTGATCAAATAAGAGTTTGTAACAATATGTCTAAGGCTTATGATAGGGTGGAGTGGGATTTCTTAGATGCTGCGATGATGAGATTTGGTTTTGATATGGGTTGGATTGGTAGAGTGATGGAATGTGTTCGATCTTTTTCATTTTCGGTGCTGATTAATAGGAAGCCTTCCGTTGAGTTCTATCCTCAAAGAGGTATCAGGCAAGGGGATCCTTTGTCCCCATACTTGTTCATCTTATGGGCAAAAGTCTTTTCACATCTGATTAGGGAAGCTGCAGTTCGATGGTCTTTGAAAGGAGTTAGAGTGGCTCCTACAGCTCCTTCAGTTAGCCACCTTTTATTTGCTGATGATTGTATTATATTTTCCAGAGCTACTTTGCAGGATGCGGAGGCGATTCAGCAGGCTCTTGAGCTCTATGAAAAGTCCTTGGGGCAGAAGGTAAACTTTGACAAGACTAAAATTTCGTTTAGTCAAGGGGTGCCTATTGTTAGAAGAGAGGAAATCTCCCATCATGTTGGTGTTCAGAAGATGGATATACATGACAAATACTTAGGTCTTCCTACGGTGGTGGGGAGATCAAAGAAGGTGATAACTAGAGGCGTTAAGGAGAAAATATGGAAGAAGCTTCAAGGTTGGAAAGGGATGGTTCTTTCGAAAGCAGGTATGGAGGTCATGATAAAGGCAGTGGCCCAATGTCTTCTTACCTACGCGATGATTGTTTTTAAGTTCCCGTCCTCTTTTTGTGATGAAATAAGATCCATTGTCTCACAGTTCTGGTGGGATTAGAAAGAAGGCGAACGGAAGATTCATTGGGTAGCGTGGAAGAAGCTTTGTAGGCCTAAGGCGGAGGGTGGCCTTAGATTAGGGATATGAAGATGTTTAATTGGGCATTGTTGGGTAAGCAAGGGTGGAGACTTCTGATGCACCCAAGCAGCTTGATTAAACAAATTTTAAAGGCTCGCTACTATCCAAATTCCACTTTTTTGGAGGCCAATTTGGGATTTTGGAGGCCAAATGAGGAATTAAGTGCTGTTAGGGTTTTAGGGGAAGGGTTGAAGTGCTACGCCTACTGGGCTATGGACTAGGATTTTTAAAAAAAAAATCCAGTTAGGCACTTAAGCCCAATCAAGATACATAATACAAGGCATATTATTCGGTTATATTGGATTTTTGGATCCAATTATCCTCAATCCAATCCGATCCGAAAATCCAATTTTTCTAAAATCTCAATCTGAATCCAATCCGAACACAGTTTGAATCCGATCCGAATTACTAATTCGGATTGGATTGGATTGGATTTCGGATTTTATCCGAATAACTTTCACCCCTAGGCCTACCATGCTATAGTAGATGATGTGTGGCACTTGAAGGAGGAGCGAGCCCTCTTCTTCTTCTAATGAGTTGTGGAAAGTAATTTGGGGTGCGAATGTTCTTCCTAGAGTCAAAACATTTGCTTGGAGAGCGTGTTTGGAGGCCCTACCTGTAACACCCCAGAATTTCAAAGCGGAAAAGAAAGAAATACTAATAGTATTAATAGGACGATGGCGGAAACATCGTCTTCTGGGAATGTCACTACTACAAGAAATGCGTTTAAAGAACTAAGTGATAAACCAACATAAGTAAATAGTATAAATAAATTAAATTAGTTAGAGTAATAACTAAAAGAGAAAACTGACTCTCAAACTAATTAAAAGTCTAGGCCTAAAACATCTAACATTTTAATGCTCACATCTCAACCCGAACCCAAAACCAAAGAAGATTCCCATCAACATAACCTGCAAAATATATAACAACAATCCACAATCAGTGGGGAGTAACTAAGCTGATTCTCCCGAACAAAAGAAATCAAAGCATGATTCAGACATAGATTAATAAGAAAGGAAATAATAAAGTCAAGTCAACTACGATGTGCATCCACTTCCATATAACTCACAAATAACGCAAGTGAATAATAAATAGCAAGTGAGTTGGATAAAAATAAATAAATCATCTCAAGAGTACTTTTAGAAAAATAAAAAGTATAGGTAAAACAAGTTATTGAGTCAGAAACCGAACGCCAGTGAATCGCAATTCACTTCCTAAGGTTTGTCAGATCGCAATCTCCAGGTCAGTCTATGGGCTTACGTTCCCCACTGCCTGTGTCTAAGAATGGCCAAACTCCCGATGCAGGGTAGAACACGCAGAACTCCCTGACCTCTCGGACGACAACAATTAACCCAGGTGTACCCCTAGTTCGCAAACTAGGTGGTTGGCATGTTCTTCATCGGGGACTACATCTATCCCACCAGATATTCTTATCTCAAAAATAAAATCATAAATATCATCAATGTATCATTCATCTCAAAAACATTCGTCAAAAGGGATGCCACCCGGCCTTATACCCATAATTCATCAAAAATAATTCTTCAAAAATCCTCAAAGTAGTAACTTACAAACTTACAACAAATGTCTCCAACAATAAACACCTTGAACATCTCTAAACATCAACAATGATATTAAACTAGTTTTTACAGCACCAACAATTCAATCAAAAATACATCACCAATTAACTCCAAGGCTTATTCAATAAAAGAGTAGTAACAATTAATCATTTTTCTCATAAATCAAACATAAACATAATGATACCCAATAATACTTACTGCAAGCTACTAAACATCAGCAACCAAGAACATAATAGATTACAAATTATTTCTGACTAACAAGCTCTTAAATAATTTAAAAGAGTATCCTCAATTTCACAAAAAAAAACCCAATAATAATTATTAAACTAATAAGTTCGATCAGTAAAATCACGCAAAAATTATCATACGACCCTAATGCCTCTACTGGCATGGTAAAAGTTTTATTTATAATTTTCGGACTCTAAAAGTATTTTTAAACGTTAATTTACAGATTACTCAATAAAGCCAATATAATAATTAAAAATAAAAATAAACGCCTAAAAATTACCAAAAATTTACCTAACATGAATAAACTCACGGAAATACATAATCTACAAATAAATGAATTTTTCGGCTTCCATAAATAATTTTCATGATTTATATACTGACAGAAACGATAATGCAAAAACAGATATATCAATTAAATAAACAGGTAAACAGTAGGAAAAAATTATTCTAAGGCATGAAATACATATTACACATATAATATGATCCACGAAAAATAATTTCAGAAATTTTAACATTCGTTTAATAATTATCATGCAAATAAGCCAAAAATGCATAAAACACCAATTAAATCAAATAAATACTAAAAATCAGACTAAAATTATTTTTTCTGAATAAAATATTCACACAGCATGCATCCAGTATATTCATGTCAAATTTCGTCAATAATTTCATACAAAAAGTATTTTAAATAATTCCTAGCGTAGTAATCTAATACCGAATAATACCCTAATCACTATGGTTCTAAGATAACAACTAGTTACCTGGATCGTCGGGAGGAGAGCTGAGTCTAAAGAGACAATCACGAGTTAAGCATGCAATCCAAATCCTCTTCTAACCCCAAGGCATAACGAACGAGGATTGTAGCAACAAGTCACTAGGCATTTCTTCTTGAACGTTGAAAACTCTTGTTTCACACTGCTCTGTTACGACCATGATTCCCGATGATCAAAAGCTCAGATTCTAAATCGCTCCGGTCAGAATGTAGAAAAAAGACGTTATAAATGTTGTGTCCAAATTTGAAGACGATCCAACGGTTAGATCTCCGGCTACGGTTATTTTCATAAAGGTGCGACAGGAAAAACCGGGTTGAAACTTCCTATTCTTTTCCTCTTCCTTTTCTCTCTTCCTTTTCTTGAAAAACGGTGGGTGATAAATGCAAATGATGCTGAACTTCTTTGAATAAAAATCAGAATTTTATGGATGTTTAATGGTTGAAATAAAGGGTTTTAATGAAGGAGAATGATTAGGGGGTTATAGGAGTTACAAAGCTACAAAGAGTCACAAGGAAAAAAAATAAAAAGAAAAGAAAGAAGAGGAGCTCTCCTTCTCCATCTCCTTGGCCGGCTGTCAAGCCCAACACACCAACAAAAATTTCGGCCCAAATCAACAAGGGTCCATGCTTCAAAAGCCCGCTACGCGATAAATCGATAACTTCCTAAATCGCGCCTAAACTTTGAAAATACTTAATAATGAAAATAATTTCAATAAATTATAATATAAATATAAATATAATAAACACATTAGCACGCCACATGCGATGCAACATTTCATCACCCAAGTTGGTCCAACAACGTTACAAAAACGCTACGCGACAAAACATCATCCTAAACGCCTAAACAAATAACGAAATTAATACAACCTTTAAAATAAATAACTAACAACTTAAAATAAATATATATATATAAATATATCACAACATATAAATATATATACACATTTTCACAACACGTTCCAAAATAATCTAAATAATAAATTATTTATTTTTACGAAAAATATCATTTTAATGTAAACAAACACCAAAAATAAAGAGTGAAAATTACGGGGTGTTACAATCACTCCCCCTTAAAAGAGTTTCGTCCTCGAAACTTCAAAACAACCAAGAGACAAAAGAAAATACTCTAGATAAAGAACATTAAGAAAACAGAAATCGATGGATTTTAGTTAAGAATTAAACAACTTTGCAGGTATAAAAATTTGATAACTCAAATAATATATATATTTTATTTTGGAAGACCAAAAGAGTTGTATAGTAAAGAAGCACGGTAACAACAATCATTTTATAAAATGTGAAAGAACCAAAGACAAGTATTAGAAAGTTTAAGGTAAAAACTTTTGCACAATAAACTATAGGTAATTTTGTAAAAGAAGCAGGAATAAATATTTACGTAAAATTATAAAAGAATAAATCCGACCATACATAAATATTTTTAGAAAAGAAACGAAGAAGAAAAAGTTCGTAAATAGATAGCCAAATCAATTTAAATAGAGGTAACCACACGGGCATATACTCCACTTAAAGAGATAAGAACACTTTAATAAAGAGTAGCTAACTGCTTTATTAAAATAGCACTTACGAACACAAGTCATGACATATGTTATAAGAGCGTACGCCTCCTAAACATATATATGAAAATTAAAGTTCGCAAAAGAAATTGAAAACTTTAAAATAAATTTCACAACGACGAAACACTAATAATAAATAAGCGATAAAGTAATAAAGTATTAACAACAATTATAAAATTTGCCAAGTCGACACAAATATGCATGGAACCACCCACTGCAACCTAGTATCAACAAAACAATATTTGAAAGCCAACTTATCAAATCGACATTAGAGTTTACTGGAATCACCCAATATAAACTTAATGTCAACTCAAAAAGGAAATTAAATCAAAACAGATAAAATGCGTCAACTTATCAAATTGACATACAAGTCACAGGAATCACCCATTATGACTCAATATCAACTCAAACAAGTTTAAAATTTAGACTTATCAAATTGACATACAAGTCAAAGGAATCACCCATTATGACTTAATATCAACTCAAACAAGTTTAAAATTTAGACTGAGTATATAAATTTCGTTTTCAAAGAATATAAAACAGATCAGTCAAAACCAAAGAATTAACTAAGAAGTATTGAAAACAACCAAAATTTTCTATGAAATGAGAAAGCACTAAATATTTACACAAGAAACAACAAATAGTAAATGAGATCCTTTCACGCATTTGAGTTTGAAAAAAAAATGCTAATAAGAAAAGTAAGTAAAGTAAAAGTTGTTGAATGCTAACCTTTAAAACAAAATAGTTTGCGTCTACATTTCAATCTAACACCAAGACAACTCATTAAAGTACTTTTATTTTCAAAGACTACAAAACTTATTACCATAATTAAAAGCTAAACAAGGATTAGCATGAAAAATTAAAATATTAAAAGGAAAATATTTATAACTATAGATGGTCAAAAACGATAAGAGAAATTTGAAGAATATCTTGAAAGACAATTTCAAAACCCCTTTCTTATTCCAAACCATTATAAAACAATTGAAATTAAACGTTTTTCAAAAGAGTATATCAAAATATTAACAATAGGAAAATTTAAAAGTCATAAAATAACTCTAATATAGGTATGAAATTTATTAAGTTCAAAGATCTAAAATATAATTTGGAATATAAATTCAAATTAGAAAGTTTTGTAAATAATAAAACAGATACGTAGTACTCACATAAAAACAACACTCAATTGAAAAAGAACAGAAAATATATACTGTCTCACATAATAACATATACTATCAAGCATCTAGCAAATAAAATAAATGCAATGCAACACACAAGACTATATTAAAATAAAATTAAAGCTTATTTCTAAATTGCAAAACACAAAACAAATTAAACACAACGAAACCGAGAAGACTATAAATTACTTCGCTTTCGCTGCGCACTCTGATAAAAGAGAAAATAAATTCCATGTAAGAGGCCCTGCAAATAAGATTAGCAAACTTGGTAGACTAATTAATTCCACCAATAATACAAATAACTATACATATAACATATGCTCCATAAGCATGAGAGCACATCACATTCCCATAAGGCTTCCCTTTACTTACTCTACCCATAACACTCTCATTATAGTGAAACTACTAAACTTAATTCTAAACAAATTTTATATCCTATGTCTAACTAATAATTCTAAAGAATCATTAGCAACTCTTTTTCAGAGTTTATGAGCGTTTTGCTCTGATACCAACTGTAACACCCCAGAATTTCAAAGCGGAAAAGAAAGAAATACTAATAGTATTAATAGGACGATGGCGGAAACATCGTCTTCTGGGAATGTCACTACTACAAGAAATGCGTTTAAATAACTAAGTGATAAACCAACATAAGTAAATAGTATAAATAAATTAAATTAATTAGAGTAATAACTAAAAGAGAAAACTGACTCTCAAACTAATTAAAAGTCTTGGCCTAAAACATCTAACATTTTAATGCTCACATCTCAACCCGAGCCCAAAACCAAAGAAGATTCCCATCAACATAACCTGCAAAATATATAACAACAATCCACAATCAGTGGGGAGTAACTAGCAGTTCTCCCAGAACAAAAGAAATCAAAGCATGATTCAGACATAGATTAATAAGAAAGGAAATAATAAAGTCAAGTCAACTACGATGTGCATCCACTTCCATATAACTCACAAATAACGCAAGTGAATAATAAATAGCAAGTGAGTTGGATAAAAATAAATAAATCATCTCAAGAGTACTTTTAGAAAAATAAAAAGTATAGGTAAAACAAGTTATTGAGTCAGAAACCGAACGCCAGTGAATCGCAATTCACTTCCTAAGGTTTGTCAAATCGCAATCTCCAGGTCAGTCTATGGGCTTACGTTCCCCACTGCCTGTGTCTAAGAATGGCCAAACTCCCGATGCAGGGTAGAACACGCAGAACTCCCTGACCTCTCGGACGACAACAATTAACCCAGGTGTACCCCTAGTTCGCAAACCAGGTGGTTGGCATGTTCTTCACCGGGGACTACATCTATCCAACCGGATATTCTTATCTCAAAAATAAAATCATAAATATCATCAATGTATCATTCATCTCAAAAACATTCGTCAAAAGGGATGCCACCCGGCCTTATACCCATAATTCATCAAAAATAATTCTTCAAAAATCCTCAAAGTAGTAACTTACAAACTTACAACAAATGTCTCCAACAATAAACACCTTGAACATCTCTAAACATCAACAATGATATTAAACTAGTTTTTACAGCACCAACAATTCAATCAAAAATACATCACCAATTAACTCCAAGGCTTATTCAATAAAAGAGTAGTAACAATTAATCATTTTTCTCATAAATCAAACATAAACATAATGATACCCAATAATACTTACTGAAAGCTACTAAACATCAGCAACCAAGAACATAATAGATTACAAATTATTTCTGACTAACAAGCTCTTAAATAATTAAAACAGTATCCTCAATTTCACAAAAAAAAACCCAATAATAATTATTAAACTAATAAGTTCGATCAGTAAAATCACGCAAAAATTATCATACGACCCTAATGGCTCTAATGGCATGGTAAAAGTTTTATTTATAATTTTCGGACTTTAAAGTATTTTTAAACGTTAATTTACAGATTACTCAATAAAGCCAATATAATAATTAAAAATAAAAATAAACGCCCAAAAATTACCAAAAATTTACCTAACATGAATAAACTCACGGAAATACATAATCTACAAAGAAATGAATTTTTCGGCTTCCAGAAATAATTTTCATGATTTATATACTGACAGAAACGATAATGCAAAAACAGATATATCAATTAAATAAACAGGTAAACAGTAGGAAAAAATTATTCTAAGGCATGAAATACATATTACACATATAACATGATCCACGAAAAATAATTTCAGCAATTTTAACATTCGTTTAATAATTATCATGCAAATAAGCCATAAACGCATAAAACACCAATTAAATCAAATAAATACTAAAAATCAGACGAAAATTATTTTTTCTGAATAAAATATTCACACAGCATGCATCCAGTATATTCATGTCAAATTTCGTCAATAATTTCATACAAAAAGTATTTTAAATAATTCCTAGCGTAGTAATCTAATACCGAATAATACCCTAATCACTATGGTTCTAAGATAACAACTAGTTACCTGGATCGTCGGGAGGAGAGCTGAGTCTAAAGAGACAATCACGAGTTAAGCATGCAATCCAAATCCTCTTCTAACCCCAAGGCATAACGAACGAGGATTGTAGCAACAAGTCACTAGGCATTTCTTCTTGAACGTTGAAAACTCTTGTTTCGCACTGCTCTGTTACGACCATGATTCCCGATGATCAAAAGCTCAGATTCTAAATCGCTCCGGTCAGAATGTAGAAAAAAGACGTTATAAATGTTGTGTCCAAATTTGAAGACGATCCAACGGTTAGATCTCCGGTTACGGTTATTTTCCTAAAGGTGCGACAGGAAAAACCGGGTTGAAACTTCCTATTCTTTTCCTCTTCCTTTTCTCTCTTCCTTTTCTTGAAAAACGGTGGGTGATAAATGCAAATGATGCTGAACTTCTTTGAATAAAAATCAGAATTTTATGGATGTTTAATGGTTGAAATAAAGGGTTTTAATGAAGGAGAATGATTAGGGGGTTATAGGAGTTACAAAGCTACAAAGAGTCACAAGGAAAAAAAATAAAAAGAAAAGAAAGAAGAGGAGCTCTCCTTCTCCATCTCCTTGGCCGGCTGTCAAGCCCAACACACCAACAAAAATTTCGGCCCAAATCAACAAGGGTCCATGCTTCAAAAGCCCGCTACGCGATAAATCGATAACTTCCTAAATCGCGCCTAAACTTTGAAAATACTTAATAATGAAAATAATTCCAATAAATTATAATATAAATATAAATATAATAAACACATTAGCACGCCACATGCGATGCAACATTTCATCACCCAAGTTGGTCCAACAACGTTACAAAAACGCTACGCGACAAAACATCATCCTAAACGCCTAAACAAATAACGAAATTAATACAACCTTTAAAATAAATAACTAACAACTTAAAATAAATATATATATAAATATATCACAACATATAAATATATATACACATTTTCACAACACGTTCCAAAATAATCTAAATAATAAATTATTTATTTTTACGAAAAATATCATTTTAATGTAAACAAACACCAAAAATAAAGAGTGAAAATTACGGGGTGTTACACTACCTACGAGACTTGGATTGAGCAAAAGATTGCAACATATTACCCCAGATTGTAGCATTTGCGGGGCTGTGAATGAGTCGGCTTTTCACGCTATTTATGAGTGTCCTTATGCGCAACGTGTGTGGGAGGCGAGTAGTTTTGAGCTGGAATTACCGTCGGGTGGCGTTTCTGTTTCGGAGTGGTGGTCAGTGTGTTTCAAGGAGTTTGGGGAGGATGAGCTGGATTTTTTTCTCACTTTGAGCTGGGTTGTGTGGAGTTCTAGGTGCAAGGCTACTATGGATGCGGAGTTTTACCCACCGACGGATACACTGAATTATGCTCTTAAATCTGCACAGAGGCGAAGGAGGCTCGAGAAGGAAAGAAAAAGATTGTTGGGCCTGTTGCTGCTCATCCATGTGCTTGGAGTGTCCCTGACTCGTGTATGTGGAAGTGCAATGTCGATGTTGGACAGGTAGGGGATGATGGTATGGGGTTTGGTGTGGTGTGCAGAGACGAGTGGGGTGTGTCCAGGGGTGTTCGGTGCTGCAGTGTCGTGGTCAGTGGGAGATTCGGGTGGCAGAGGCTCGAGCTGCGCTAGAGGGGCTTCGGTTGGCTAGACGGTTGGGGGTGCGTAGAGTTGTGATGGAAAGCGACTGCTTGCAGCTTATTAATGTTCTCAAATCAGGTTCCACGGGTGTTAGTGATTTCTTTTTAATTGTTGATGACATTTTTGTCGTTTGTTTCTTATTTTGATATAGTTGTTTGGTCATTCGTTAAACGTGACGGGAATAAAGTGGCTCATTACTTGGCTCATCTCCAACCTGTGGAGTTTGGCCTTCGTAGTTGGGAGGATGATATTCCGGATAGTGTTGTACGTTTCGCGGAGTTGGATTTATTAATATAGTTCCCTTTCTTGGGGTCCCTTCAAAAAAAACAATATACTGATATATTTATGAACTTTGGTTAAGAGAAAACTAAAATTTTGTATCCTACTTAATTATAGGAACATTATTGTTTTAAGGGTATGTCTGTATGAACCAAACAAGAGTGTCTAATGCTTTTCATGAACTCGCAGTATTGATCAATGTTGCAATGACCCTGCAACATTAAGGTCATTTAACCATTAAATTAACAAGAAACGACAATAAGAATTACACACAAGAATATTTACTTACAAAACTTCTAAGTTTCTAACCCGATCTAGCCTAATCACTCTAGAATTCATATCCATTAGATATGAGTCCTAACTAGGAATAATAGAAACCTACTAAAATTAATACAACTTGATCCCTACACAAACAATAATTTTAAATAGAACAAAATACAAAAGCTAAAATAAATATATAGTTTCCTAGGTAAATTACAGCCGATTTACCATGGGAAATTCATATTTGTCATATCTTCATTAGTCCCGTTGAAAAAATATATTATACACCTGGGTGTACCGTGAACATGGTACACCCAAAGCTATATTTTTTTGCTCATTGCTCATTTAAAATCATCCAGATGAGCAAAATGTGCTAAACAAAGAAAGTTGCAAATTAGCACAAATTAATCTTGGGTGTACCATGCACATGGTGTACCCGGGTATATATATGATGAATGAACTCTTCCCGTTGCCAGTCAAGTTTTGTCGCTGCTAAACTCTTAATTTCTTAAAAGCAATAGGAAGTAAATTTCTCTCTTTTCATAAAAAATCATTCACTTTGAGGAACAACAACAAGGATGCCCCAAAGTTCCATGGAATACCTCTTTATTGACATACTCGCATTTAGGGGTGTTAACGAGCCGAATCGAGACCGAACATGTTCAGGCTCGGCTCAAGAATGGTTCAGATTGAGCTCGACTTGAGCTCGAAGCTCATCGAGACCAAGAATTTAGGCTTGGCTTGAGCTCAAAAGGATCAAAGCCAAGCTCGACTCAAAACTCTACTCGAGAACTTCATATCTATACTAATATATTAAAAGGCGTGCCTAAACAAGGAATGGTGTCACGTGGCACTCTTCTTAAAGGCGTTTTACTCCATGTAATCCACAACAATAAAAAAAATTAGAAATTGCATAGTGTAGAGTTTGATCCCAGAACCTCAAGAACATATACTAAAGTCTTAACCACTAGACCAAATAACATTTAGTGTTATCATTTAAAGTATAATATTAATAAATGAAGATTTTCCTTACCCGGGGCGTAGCCCGGGTCTAATAACTAGTTTTAAATATTAAAAGAACGTTCAACTTAACTTGACCATTAGGCTATATGTACGGCCTAATGAGTTGTTGTCAAACTATTGTTAAGTATGAATCTCAATGAGTAATCTTTAATTAATAGGCTAGGCCCAACATCCATACAATTTCTCCCTCTACACTCGCTCTTTAATAGAGCAACTCATGTAGCACTCTTACTTCCTAGTCGATGTGGGATCTAATCCCGACTAAACATTTCGCTATTGTAACCGAAAATAATGAGATAGGCAACAGTACATAGGCATTTGTTGCTGCCAGGTTATGCTACTTCTTTCATAATGTATTATATAAATGTGTACATATACACAAATACAAGTTGATTCAATTAGTGAGTAGATGGCAAATTTTATATAAGTTGTAGTCTAATATACACAGATGCAACATTATAAAATAACCACTATACAAATACATGCTTTCTAATAGTAGATTTTATAGGGAAAATAAGGTTGTTGTCTTTTTTCTCTATCAATGTTGGGCATTACTATTTTACCTAAAAACTGTCTAAAAAATTTCGAGCTTGCTCACGAACTTTCGAGCCGAACTTATGGAGGCTCAGGCTCGGCTCGTTAAGGTCTCGAGTCAATCCCGAACTCGAGTTGAGCCCTCTCGAGCCGAGCTTTGATTGAACTGAGTTCGTATAGTTTGCGAACCACCCAGGCTCATTAACACCACTACTCGCAGTCGCAACCATACTAGTAAGGCTTTCCATCAAGTTCATTATATATGATCAAAATCCGTATGCAAGTCATGACTTCCCATCATATCATCTTCATAATTCACCACTCTTCTCAACCTTCGTCCAAAAAAAAATTCTCTCCGCCACACTGCTCAACAACACTTCCTTGAACAGCCGTCACCTCCTTGTTTTTCCTAGCTATACTGACGGGATTAGTCCCTAATCACTTTTTTTTTAGGGGAAAAAAAGTGATTGGGGACTAATCCCGTCAGTATTTTATTTTATCACGTCAGTCCCCAATCACTTTACTCCCTAAATTCAATGACAACTCTCAGGAGCTCCTTAAAATATCATATTTTTGCTATTATTTTATTTTTAATAATATTTCTAATTTAAATATTATCTTGACCTGAAACATACCTGACCCAAGCAAACCCGAGTGGACCCTATTGCATAAACACGAAACATATCATTCCCGGTCCAAAGTTAAGAAGTCCCAAAATTGACTTGACCCATACTCGACAAGCAAGACCTTAAATAAGCAAGAAGTCCCTTAATATCTTATATACCTTAAAATTGTAAATTGTTAAAAAAAACATGTATACATCAACCTAAAGTCTATACTTAGACTTCCAATATATTTTAGGCGTTGGGTGATATATAGAGTATATTTTATATTTCAATATTCCGATTTTATTCGTCAAGTTATTAGTTTATATAGTTTATTACATATTACTCCATCTGTCCCACAATAGTCTGAACAATTTTGTTTTTTGTTTGTTCCATTTTATTTTTGAACACTTTTATTTTTGGCATGGTCCTACTATTATTATGTGATTTTTTTTTTCAATAAAAAATACCCACCAACTCCTATCACATCTAATTTTTTTTTTAATAAAAATAATATTTGATGACCACATTATAACTTATCACCTTAAACAACGTGTCCAAACAAGCGTTCAATCTTTATAGGATGGAGGGAGTATTAGATATATATTAATCATATAAAAATGAAAAAGTTCTTTTTTATTTTTAAGAAACAGTTGCTGGTAAACATGAGTTAGTCAATTCCCAATTAGTTATTATCCTATAACGTGCATATTTTATTAAATTTTTTATGCATTAGGGACTCTTTTTTCATATATTTGTCTCGGCCCAATAATATTCAAGAACGGCCATGTTGCCATGTATACTCTCGAGTCTCGACTCACTCATTTAGCAATTAGCACCCTAAAGCCAAATGAAGAGCGGGCCCGCCTAGGCTCTTAGTCTCTTACTAATACGTTTTAGGCAACTAAAAAGAATGCTGAATTAACTGGCCAACACTATATAACCTGCCAACCGAAAGCCATAAAGAACTGCAAACCCTAAAAATCCTATATTCGCAGACAAAGAAATCTGCTCAAAAAACTTCCATGGCTACACTTCCATCTGATATAATTCTAACAGAAATACTCCCTAAATCACCTGCAAAATCCCTACTTCGCTTCAAATGCGTTTCCAAATCTTTCAAAACCCAAATTTCATGTCCTGAATTCATCAACCTTCATCTCCACCAGGGTCTTTCCAACAATTCAAATCGGTTCCTTCTCCTCATAAATGACGTAGACCTTATTTGCATGGACATGAACTCACCAAAATCACCATGGTTTACTCTTAACCCGTGCACCGATTTGTTCAATCCTGGGTTCCTTGACTTCTTGCAGCCTTTTTATGATTCCAATATTCTCATGGTTGGGTCTTGTAATGGATTGCTTTGCATCTCCAACACCTCGCGTAGCACACCATCGTCCTTTTTTATGTTGCTCAACCCGTGCATCGGCGTATCTCGTGTGATCCCGTATTTCGACCAAGTTATCGAAAACTTTTCTACGCTTATTTCTCTGAATTTTGGGTTCGGGTTTGATTCTTTTGACAATGATTATAAGATAGTAAGTATTTTGGATTATGAGACTTATAATGATGAAGATTTAATTGATTTTTTAAAAAGGGATGTTTTTGTTTATAGTTTGAATAATGCTAATTGGAGACTCGTTATTAGTACATCATGTCCTAAAGATTCATTGGAACACCATCAAAATGGGGTTCTTATAAATAATCATCTACTTCATTGGAAGTTTAGTTGTTCCAATAACGAGTATAGGATTGGTTGTTTCGATCTTGAATCTGAGAAGTGGGTGAAAGACGTGCCATTGCCGGAGTATCGTCAAAAAAGGGGAACCCATTTTGCTGATTTGTTGTTTGAATATTATAGAGACGATAAAGATGATGAGTTGCACTTAAGTGTCCTAGACAGTTGTTTGTGTCTATTGACTGAAAATCTCAATGATAAAACCTTTGATGTGTGGGTGATGAAGGAATACGGCGTCAAAGAATCTTGGGTGAAACTCTTTGGAATTTCGGATTCGTTTGTTGATAACAATCAGAAGCTTTGCCCTCTAGGTTACCATGGAACTGCGAAAAATGAAATTTTAGTCATGAGAGTTGATAAAAGAATCGGTGGTGTTGCTGAATTACTATTCTACAATGTTCAAGATAAAAGGGTCACAAGAGCTGATCAAAGGCTCAATTTTTATGGAGGTAATATAATTATCAGTGATGCTTGTATATTCCATGGAAGCTTAGTTGGCTTCCATGGTCAACAAATTGGGATGTGGAGCAACAACGGCGAGAAAAAGTAAGTGACAAATTGTTGTTTTACAGTAATTTGTGATAATAGGGTGGTTTTTGTTTGTCTTTCTATATATTGATTATGTTGAATATATACATGACCTTGTTAGTAAATAACTAGTCAATAAGATCAATTGCCTCATTTTCAGTTGTTACAAAAATTGGTACAATGCAACATGGTTGTGCTCACTCAGCACAAATACGTCGAATAGTTGTGTTGTGGCTATTTAGTTAATCTAATCACTCTCTCATTACCTTTTTTTTAAAAAGTTAAATTATTCGTCTACGCCGTCTAATCATGCTCCTAAAATTGCATGTTAAAGTGTTATGTTTCTTAAGTAATTTGAAACAAAGAAAATATAGACTAGGGTTTAGTCATTGAGATGGCTGACTTTTATGTGATTTGGTTTGAATGAATAAGCATGTTGTACACTAATTACTAAATGCCCAATTTATATATACAAGACCTACCGTTAAATAATGATATGATATATGGAGTATGGTTTACATTCCATTTGTTTAATGTAAAATAGAGGTGGCAAATATTAACATGATCCAACAACTCAACCTGAATTTCACACAAAATTAGCGATTTTGGTAAGATTTTCTACCCGTTTGAAAGTTGATTTCTTAATGACATGACACGACTCATTAATCATATGTGTTAGTTTAAGGAGCTTTTAAACACTAGCAACCCTTGAAGTATATCATGAGTATCATTAGTGTGACTTTTAATAGTTTAAAGTTTTTTCTTACTTTTAATATATGTTTTGTTATTTGTTGGTTGAGTTTTTTAGATGCAAGCATGGGGCGATCAAATTAAAACCAAATAAGCGTTACAGGGTGTTGGTTGAGTTTGAATCTCGTGAACCTGATTTTCATAAAGAGAAGGTGAGTTATTTGAGAAACCATACGAAGTGTCAAATGACCTGTATAATAAATGGGTTAGGTTACGATTTTGGGTTGCCAACATGTTTATTAAATTACCCCCATTAGGGTCAATGTAAAATGAGCCATGAACCAGTGATTACGATACGAGGTACATACAGTGATACAACTAGACACGTTTGTCAGCTCTAACATAAAACAAATTATACGGTTGCAGGTAGCTGATGATGCCGATTGAGGGAAACACTAGTTAACTATGGGTTTGCAGGTAGCGTATGATGATGATGATGATGCTGTAGGAATCAAAGGTTTTTTTTGTATGAAAAGAGAAAAGCATTAATTATTAAAGAGTCTTACATTGTCTTTGATAAAAGCATTATAAAGAAAAAAGGAGTGGACGGGTGGGGATAGCGGGAATTGAAGGTTGAGCATTGCTACAAGGTTATTAACTGTCGGGCTGGCTAATTAAAGAAGTGGAAATGAACACTTTTCAATTGTTTGTTTGATCAAATAAGAGGTTGTAATAATATTATAATGATATTTATGAACTTTTGTTAAGGGAAAATTAAAAGTTTGTATCCTACTTAATTCTACGAACATCGTTTAAGAGTATGTCTATGTGAACCAAATAAGAGCGTCTCGGGCTTTTCATGAACTCGTGCTACTGATATGTTGCAGTAATTTTTTTTGCAACAAAAGGTCATTATTCACTAACTTAGGAAGATTGTGATTCGTTGTTTTATAATTAGGTAGGTTAATTTTGACAATATGATGTCACTTGGTTGGACTCCTCACTGGTTTACCTGTAACACTTTCATAATCCCGAATTTCTTATATAGCGGAATATTAAACTTTGACCTTTATAACTCAGATTATTGTGAAATACCCCCTTCAAACCAATAATTCAAAAGACAATTCAACAATTCCATAACTAATTCTACTACCATAACATAAATGGAATAACTGGCAAGCTAAAATTATCCTCTTATATGTATGATACTTCTAGGTTTGTACGTGGTAGGATCTGTTGTATACTCAATAATGTATAAGCAAGCATCAATAACACGGAGATAATACAAAAAACGACAATAAGAATCACATAAGAATATATACTTGCAAGATTTCTAAGTTCTCACCTTTCTAACCTAATTACTCTAAAATCTATATCCCCTAAATTTGAGCCCTAACTAGGAAAAATAGAATCCTACTAGAAATAATACAACTTGATCCCTACGCAAACCGTAAATCTAAATAGAACAAAATACAAGCTAAAATAAATATTAGTTTCCTAGTTAATTAATTGCCTAATTTAACAAGGAAACCTAATATTTGTCATATCTTCATTAGTCTAGTTGTCGTGTTCGCAGCTAAACTCTTAATTCTCTAATTTAAAATAAATTAGAGTAAGTCCACCTCAGTTTGTTCCTTAAAAGGGTCATTTTGTAAGTTAAAAGAGTCACTCTATGAGTTAAATATGTCATTTTTAGATAATGGGTCATACCGTGTCTTAAAAAGATCATTTATACCATAAGTGACCCCTAGTTACTCACGTCTTACCATAAATCATGGTAATACGGTCTTATATGAGACTTAGAGATTTCCTAAAAGTAATAGGAGGTAAATTCCTATCTCTCCTTATAAAAAAGCATCCTCTTTGAATGAAATACAAAGGATGCAGCAAAGTCCCATGAAATATCTCTATATTGACATACTCACACGTCTTTCATGACTTATGTGCATATAATTAGGCCACATTGACAATTTCAAGTATATGAAGAGCCTTTATAATAAGAAGAGCATTATATCAACCTTAATGCCCTGTTCTTTTAGCTACAGATTCAATTCAATTCAGCTACTTTTCTCTCACAATTTTACTTTAGTTTAGTTCAGTTCAACTTAGTTCAATTGAGTTCAGTTCAGTTCAACTCAAAAGAGGAGAGCCTATATAAGAGCTTTGGATGAAATCTAAAGCAAAGCTCAATTCTAAGCATGTTTTCATTGCATCCCCTTCAACAAGAGACGTGGAAGAAGATGCATGTTCTTGAACAAGTAGTTAGTACTTAATTAGCTTGTCTATAGAGGGGGTTATGGAAGAGACGTACCAAGGCAGCTTGACCTAATGGTAAAGATTTGGAGTCATGACTTCAAGGTCATAGGATCAAACCCACTAGGGGCTCTTTAACTTGGGGGTGAGGTTTTCCTTACCATGCCTCATCCCTTTCAAAGAGTCTTACCTGCAAACCTGGATGGTTATACCTGCAAGAAGTTACAGTTCACTATGGCCCTTTATCTTTCTTACCTTAAAAAAAACTTCATCATGGCTTTCCATCATATCCTCTTCATAATTCACCACTCTTCTCAACCTCCGTCAAAACAACCCTCTCTCCACCACACGCCTCCACAACACTTCCTTTACACCCTAAAACTCAATGACAACTCTTAGGAGCTCGCATCGACAGTTGAGAAAATCTCGTTTTTACCACGCTTAAAAGCTTATGTACAAGAGAGTTGTAGCTTCTTGCAATGATATGCTACTCTGCATCTTCGGGTTCAACTCGGAGATACTCTCAACCTGCGTTTTACTCAAATCCATTTACCCATGTTTATTATGAAATCCTAGGATTTTCTCCTCTTAATACTCTTGATTACAATTTTAATGGGATAGGATATGATCATGTAAATGATGAGTATAAGCTAAGGTTGTTGATCTTTTTTTTTTTGAAACGAAGGTTGTTGATCTATATACAAAGAAGAATGCAAACAAAGTTAGAATTTACAGTCTAAGATATTAGATATGGGTCTTGGACAATGTATCATCAACCTTACTTTTATCTCCAAGATAAGAATTTTAATTCCATTATAAGGAATTATATGGATCAGTGATCGTGGGCTGTAATTTGTTGCATAATCTTTATTTTGATTGTAAATGATGATGGATTATGAAAGAACCATAAGAAAAAATAATTCGGTGTAAAAACCATAACATATCTCTCTAAACCCTAGCCGCTCTCTCGCTTTCCCCAACAAAGACAAACACTCAAGACTCGCCCCAGGCTCGCCGGGTGGTTTGCCGCTCGCTCGGCCACCTTGGCGAGCCTCGCTCCCTTGTCTTTTATTTAGTTTATTAGGATAGGTGTCGGTCCCCCGTCTTCCCCTTCCCCTCCCCTGCTTCGTACGTCGATCTCCGGCTTCTCCAACACCTTCCCCCTTTCCCGTCGTCCGCCGTCGCGTCAGTCCCTGTCTTCCCTTCCCCTCCCCGCCGGTTCTTTGTCGGTTTCGGGTTTCCGTGTACCCTGTTTGCATTAGTCGTCGCAGAGTTTGGTCTTCCCCTTTGCCGTCGTTCACCCCCCTTCCCTGTGTTTTGGTGTTTCTGGTCCCGTCCTAGCGTTAGCACAGTCCTTGAGTCAAGTAGTTGAAACCCTAGTTTCTGTTTGGGCCTTCTATCTACCCTTCAGCGGTTAGTATCATGGACGTTTTGGGCTTCCCCTCCCCCTCCCCGGTTTTGTGTCGGGCTTTCCTCTCCCCTCCCCCTTGTTAGTGTCGGGATCCCCTTTCCCCTCCCCTTTGGTTGTTGGGCTCTCCAACTAGTTCAGTTGGATGTCAGTATGTCCGATGTTTTCTTAAAATGCGCGTTTAATCTCCAAATAAAAGGAGTGCGTTGTTTTCGAGTTGCTAAAGTTGTTGTCGGTGGTTGGTTGTGGCCATCGATAAGTATTTGTCAGTTGGGTCAAGATTGGTGGTTCAAGGTAGTAACAGTAGAGTATGTCGGTTTTTGGGAATATGTCTTTGAGGACAAGGTGACTCACGAAGATCGTGAGTAAGGACGAGGCGATGATAGATTTTCATGGTTGGGACGTTTCTTTTCCGGTTTTGAAAACCGGAGGTATGTTCGAGGGCTCAACTTGCCTGGCTCTCTTTTTAGCTTGGCATTGATCTTCATGGTCTTTGCCTTGAAAACTTTAAATCTGCAGGCGGCACCCCAGTTGCATCTGGGGGTTTTCAGCACGCCCACTCATCGGCGTTTCTCCTACTTCATGGAGAAACCTGAAATATTCTCGATCGAGAGTAATGAGTCACAATGGAACGTGACTCCTCACATGATCATGAGCTCAGAATCCCAAGCGATGGCATATCGTTGGGATTGCTCATGCGGCGAGACGCGACGCTCGTCGTTGGTTGTTCGGATCGGGATCATCATCCGCTTCTTCTACCACTTCCATCAGCCATCCGAGGTTTGCAGCCACCATCACAGGCACTGACCAGCGACGCCCCCCTTTCTACGCGACTTTGTATCGTTTTTACTTATTTCTGTTTTAGGCGGAATGTACGAGCTCCTACGGCTCATTTAGGTTTGTTTGTTTGTTTTAGTTTGGGTTGTATTAGCATTAGGTTGTACTTCCTCTTTTAATTAATATACGATTTCTCGATGTAAAAAAAAATATGATGGATTACGCTATAAAATTGTTTTTTTTTTATATATGTAAAGAAGCTTGGAGCAATATTTCGATTCTTGAAACTTAAGCACGTAATTACATTGCAGATTTATGGATTTTAGAGGGGTGTTTGTGTTTCATGAAATGTTTAGATCAAGTGAAGCAGCAAGGACCGATGTTATGGGCAAGGTTATCAAAAATCGCGATTTAAATCGTAAAATTGCACTATTCTACGATCTAATTTGGGCTCAATGATTTGAATCGTTCATAGAATCGCAATAAAATCAGATATAGAATCATTCAAAATCGGTAGATCAGTAAAATCGCGATTTATTACCGACTTTAATGATTCTGCATTTACCCCTTATATTGATGTCTATTGTTGGATATTAAAATAAATGGGTCAGGCCTATAAGATCTCATTTGTTTCAGGCCCTAGCTATTACATTTTCACCCTCACATCTCGCACGCATGCACAAATTTCTCTATCTTCTTCGATTCTTCTTGGTGCAATATGTTTATTGAATCATTTCATTTACTTTTGATTTATAGAAACATGTGGTTTCTATACCTCTTTTATTCCCTTGATGACATCATTTCTCATGATTATCATTACGGCTAAGATTAAATTTTTAGTGTTGTCCATTGAAAAATAGATAAACAGTTTACATATTTTTATCATAGAATCTTATTCCTGCAAAATTCGTAAAATCTTACGATTTTGCGATTCGATTTTACGATCCGATTATGAGATACCCTTTCAATTTAAAGTAGAATCGCGATTTTGACAACCTTGGTTATGGGTGAAAAAGGAGTATTGGGTTAGTTAGGCATCCTATTAAGCTATTATGGCCATGTTATGGAATACCTTTATCAATCACTATTCAAGTGCAAACAAGGAATTTTTGGTGAGGTTGTATTGAAAGATAATAAAACAACTAGAAGAGTTCAAGTTTAGATCAAGAAGGGCAAACTTGATTGGCTAAACAAATCATGGTTAGTTACAAGCTACAGGAACTTCTAATTTCAGAGGGAGGGAGCACACATATCATTTGAACGGCAACACAGTGGCCAAGATCCAATCGTTATGTAATAGATTGAAAGCTTTTGTTTTATGATTACATTGTTATCTTTAGTCAAGAAAAAGGCAAATATCTCAATCATATATTTAGAGGTTTATTTTATTTTAATATGATGATAAGTGTTTGATTAAATTCATAGACATTGCGTTATAATAATGGAGATTATGGTAAGGAGAGGCAAGCCTTAAGGGATATATTAATAAACAACAATTTATAGACTTGTTGTTTAAAGAATTGATGAAATATAGAACTAGTTAGCTATCTATGCTTTAAATTAATTGACATCCGCCACAATTAGTGAAATTTTGCATAATGATATTTATATATTATTTTCTAGTTGCATTTACAAATACCACTGACCCAAGCACAATGTTATAATTCAACTAGCCTCTGATACAATAACCATTACCACCGGAACCAGTGGCGGAGCCAGAAGGGGGGACATGGGGACAGATGTCCCCCCACTTTTAAAAAAAAAATTCACGGAAAAAAAAAAAACCAAAACACGCAGCACTTCAGCAGTGGTCGCGAGAAACAAACGCATTTACACAAAACAAAGCGTTTGAGAAAAAACGAAGAGAGAGAAAGTTTCAAAACCCTATCTTACAAACACCAAATACGAACGAAACCCGCCGGAGTCCGGACTGCCGGAGTCCATTCGCGCAGTCGCCGCCTCACCGGAACGAAATACGAAGAAAGGAGAAGAAGCAGCCACGAAGGAGCCAGCAGGCCTAGGCAGCAGAGGAAGTGAGGAGGCGGAGGAGCGAAATACGAACCACGGACTGACTGTGCCTCCACCACGAGCCACCGGAAGCCCAGTCGGCAGTCACCACCACTCACCAGTGAGTTGTTTTTTAATTTCGCAAGTTTTAATTCCACAAATTTTAATTTCACTGTTTTGATTTGAGGTAATATATACTTATATATCAATGTTTGGTTGTGAATTTGTGATTATAGCTGAATTAGTTGATTAGTTGAAATGATTTGTTGTTGGATATTAGAATGTTGGCCATGATTTATTGAATTGATTTGTTGATTCATGTTTTAGGGTTTAGGTAGTTTGTAATTTGTAATTTCTCATTTAGAAATTGTAAATATGAGTTGATTTATAATTGAATAAATTGATTAGTTTGGTTTGATAATGTAATTGATTCATGTTTATCAATTTAATTAGGAAAATGTCAAGTGGTTCACATTCACCTAATTCAAACAAGTCCAAGGCTAAGGGAAAACAACCCGATCTTCGACAATTCATGTTTAAAATAATGAAATCCCAAGAAACATCTTCACCCGCTCATAGTGAAACACCTCAAAATGAATCTCCTTCATTTAGCTCTCCCCAAACTCAAAATGTTGATATGAATGTTGGTGGTTCAAGTACTAGTAATGCACCATTAGAGGAGGAGGAGAAAGAGGAGGAGGAGGAGGAGGAGGAGGAAGGAGAAAGATTAGTATATGATGTTGAATTACTTCCTCATGATCCGGGAAAAAGAATGAACATAATGAGTTACCCCTCAAATCAAAGAAATGCGGTGAGGAGAGCTTATATTCTTAAAAAACCATGTCAACCAAAAACTCATGCATTTCCTCAAAGAATGGTGTCCGGTTTACGTCGTTTTAGTGTTAATTGGTTCAAGAAATGGGATTGGCTTGAATATAGCATTGAAAAAGATGCCGCATTTTGTTTTGTTTGCTACTTGTTCAAAAAGGATGTTGAAATTAATATGGGGGGTGATGCATTTGTTGATGGAGGGTTTAGGGCATGGAATAAACCGAAAAGATTTGAGAAGCATGTTGGTGGAATTAAAAGTGCTCATAATGTTGCTTATGAAAAGTATGTGAATTTAAGAGATGGAAAAAAGAAATCAATTGTGAATGTGCTTGACAATGTAAGTGAGGCGACAAAAAAGAAATATCATATTCGTTTGAAAGCATCTTTAGCTTGTTTGCGATTTCTTTTGCGCCAAGGATTGGCATTTCGTGGGCATGATGAAAGTGATGAGTCTTATAGTAGGGGTAATTTTCTTGAGCTTTTGAGGTGGTTAGGGGAAAAGGTTGAGGATGTAAAAAAACACACATTAGAAAATGCTCCCAAAAATTGTCAAATGACTTCTCCTCCGATTCAAAAGGACATTATTACTTGTTGTGCAAAAGAAACCACTAAATGCATAATAGAAGAGCTTGGTGATGATTACTTTATCATATTAGCCGATGAATCAAGTGATGTGTCTCAAAAAGAACAACTTGCTCTTGTTTTGCGTTTTGTTCATCGAGATAGTGGTAAGATTATGGAGAGATTTTTGGGAATTGTTCATGTTAGTGATACTACCGCTTTATCTCTTAAAGATGCCATTATGTCTTTACTTGTGGAGCATTCATTGAGTCCATCTATGATAAGAGGACAAGGTTATGATGGTGCTAGCAACATGAGAGGTGAAGTAAATGGTCTTAAGACATTGATCATGAATGATACCCCGAGAGCCTACTACATACATTGTTTTGCTCATCAACTCCAACTTGCATTAGTTGCCGTTGCTAAGAAGAATGATACTTGTGGTTGGTTATTTGAGATACTTGCAAACTTGTTAAATGTGATTGGGGTTTCTTGTAAGAGAAGGGACATGCTTCGATAAAGCCAGGCTCAACAAGTGGCTCAAGCATTAGAGGTGGGGGAAATTGAAAGTGGAACGGGTTTGAATCAAGAACTTGGTTTGAAAAGACCCGGAGATACGCGTTGGGGGTCTCATTTCAAGTGTCTTTTAAATATCATCAACTTGTTTTCTTCTATTGTTGAGGTACTTGTGCATATTGGGAAAAATGGTTCGACGGAAGATAAGTTCAAAGCTCAAATTGTGTTGGGATCATTTGAGTCATTTGATTTTATTTTTATGGCTCATTTGATGTTGACTATATTTGGGTACACAAATGATTTATGTGTTGCTTTGCAAAGGAAAGAGCAAGATATTGTGAATGCCATGGGACTTGTTACTTCCACAAAAAATGTGTTGCAAAAAATGAGGGAACAAGGATGGGAGACACTCTTACACAAGGTTACTTCATTTTCAATTAAGCATAAAATTGAAGTTCCTAATATGATGCTCTTTATGTTCCCCAAGGAAGATCAAGGTGTTTTGTTGAACAAGCAACAAATCTACATCATTTTCGAGTTGGGATTTTTTTGGAAGTCATTGATTTGCATCTTCAAGAACTTGATAATCGATTTAATGAGAGGAACATGGAGCTACTTACTTGCATGGCTTGCCTTAGTCCCAAAGGTAATTTCTCATCTTTTGACAAAGAAAAGATAATCAAGCTTGCCTCTTTTTATCCCGAAGAATTTTCTAGTATTGATGTGATGGCTCTTGAACTTCAACTTGATGTATTTATGGATAATATGCTAAATGATGAAAGATTTCGTGGTTTGCAAGATCTTAATTCTCTTTCCATGATGCTTGTTCAAACAAAGAGGCATGAGAATTTTCCTCTTGTATATTTGCTAATCAAGTTGATGTTGATTCTTCCCGTTGCTACGGCGACTGTTGAAAGGGTGTTTTCCGCAATGACATGTGTCAAAACTAGGTTGCGAAATAGCATGGGCGATCAATTTATGAATGATTGTTTGGTAACTTTTATTGAGAAGGATGTGTTCTTACAAGTTCCCGATGAAAAAATCGTTGATCGCTTTCAAAATATGAAGACTCGAAGGATGAATTTGTAATTTTCATTTATAGTTTATGTATTTTTTTTTAATTTCTCTTTGGATTGTAAGACTATAAGCATTTTGGAATTTTGGATGTAAAACGTTAAGTATTAAACAATTTGTGTTGTAGTGTTTTTTTTTCTAATTTTTTTTCCGATTTCCCGACGTTCGGATTTTGTCCCCCCGCTTTGAGAATCCTGGCTCCGCCACTGACCGGAACAATATATGCATAAGATGAATATAAGTTTTCTTTAGAAAAACCTCCTTGCATTAATGGCCACCATATAGCTTATGCTTGATTCCAACAAAACAAGCATTAGTTTCCAGCAAAGCATTGTACATGAACATGTATGCAATCATCAAACATGACTACAAATACATTAAAAAGTTAACAATTGTGCCCATACACTCCCTATTGCGCTCTTACATACCCAAAAGTCTATGCCTAATTTAGTACTAATAACAATTAACAAAGATCACATGCTCTAGCCTAATTTAGTTTTTCAACCATGGAAATATAGCGAGCTAATTAAGTCTATTGTCATAAGTCTGACAGATGTGAAGAATATATAGCCTTGCATGACTTAGCAATCTGTCAAGAGAGAGCCTAGGTTCCATACCCTCAAAATATTCTTGGGATCTACACTATGATTGGGTTCTTCATTATATAAAAAAAACATATTGAGTAAAATGAAAAGGAAATAGACTAAGTACAATTGCTGCATATATTAGCAATATAAATCAATTGTTTAGATGTTTCCTCCCTCTTCCAGTTTCCTCTCCAAAAAAAAATGTTAGGATGTTTCATGTGACAAATTCAATAATATTGGTTTCATATATAAGTAAAGATAAATTGTTAAAGTAAATATGTGAATAATGTAAAATTTTAAGTGCTGCAAATAAGATAAAAACGAAGGGCGTATAAACTAAGTTTAAATAAAAATTTAATTATAGAACTTGTTCCATTCACCTAATAATATGTTAACCAATTTGTATATAATAGAAGTGATCATGAGGCTTGCCAAGCCGGTCTTTCGCAAAAAAAAAGGCCTATTTCAGGACAAACCCACGAGCGAAGCATATGACCGGGTCAATATTTTGGTACCAAAACCCACAATTTCAGATAGGTCATCAAATTCTAGCCGATTTTTTTTATTTGAGTTGTTCAAAGCCCTTTTTTGCCAAAATCAAGTCGGATCAAATTCTTTTGCCTAAACCCGGTATATTTTAAGTGCACAGGTCGGATCATTGTTGATCACCTCTAGTTTACCCATAATAAATCCAATAACATACTTATTACTCTGTCTATGATTACTTTTATTTTCAATATATAGATAAAAAATGTTTTATTCAATATAAATGTCAAAGTGATTTAAATTGAGAAATATAATACTAGTAGTACTCTATATTTACTTTGTGTTTTTTTTTCTCCAAATAAAATCTAATAAATTTGGGTTAGATTACGATTTACGTCAATGTGTGATGTGTCCCAACAACTCTCAAATTGCACCAAAAACTTAAACTTCCAAGTCCCAATTTGTCTAACATTCTTCCTATACTACACGAAACGAATCTCCCAATTTATATCTTCTTTAGGCAAACGGCGCAACAAAAAAACAATTCAGTCACCTTCAAATTCAATCACTTGTGAGTTGTGAGAGAAGAAAGACTTCTACTTTCTCTCTCCTACTCTAAATTACAGTTGTCCCAGTGCTGTCAGTTGGCTTCCGTTAATGACTGAAATCAAAGAGCCAGAGAAAACCAGCAATTGGGTTTTCTTAGAACGTAAATCTACACTTGGGTTTCTTAATTTTTCCCCATTTTGAGCTGTAAAAATTTGGTGGGTTGTCAATTTTGAGGGTTTAATCTCAAAGTTACTGTGTTTTTGGGTCTTGAAGATTTCTGGGTTTTTGTCAATTGGTTGTTTTATGACATGGGTTTTGTTGGGAATTCAGTTTACCACATGGGATTTCTTTTTTGGAGGTAATGAAGCAAAGTTAGTGTTGATGATTTTGTTTATTAGTTTAATTTTTCATACAGTTAATTTCGTCTAAAAGGGAGAAACTTTTTGTGATTTTTGCCCTTTGATTCAATACACTTCATTTTTATTGTTTTTTTAGTCTTACCTAAACTTGTTAGGTAGAGAATTGTTCTTGGAAGTAGTTGAGCAGTAGGATTGATTTGAGTAGAAGTATACTTTAGAAGTTTAGAGTAAGTTTTATTGGGAGAGATTTGATTCTTGTAGAATTCGGAGCAATTTTTTTTTGGTGAGTGGTGTTACTGTTTTTGAACTCTTGATTTTAGCTGTGTGAATCATGTCTGGTGGAACACCTGTTGGGACCCCTGTTGGGGCTAATTTCATGAGGCAGAGGCATAGCTGGGGTTACGCCTCCGGTGGGGAAGATCTCGAAGATGATGCGTGCTCGAAACCAATGCCTACGCCTCCTTCGATTCCGAGAGCTAAGACATGGATTGAGATCATGGAGAATGTTCTTTGGATTGGTTCAGCAGTGTTTATCATATATTTTGGTGATTGGCATTCAAATCTTATCTATCTCCTGTGGCATGATGACCGGATTAGAAGGTAATTGTTTGCCTGAGATCTCATGCTTCAATTCTTTAATTCTTGCTTGTAATTGTGGATTGTAGATGTTTATGCTTTGCTGTTGGATTGTGAGGTGCTTATACTCTTGATTGACTTTTATTTAGGTTATTTATATGATATAATTCAACTCACTTTACTTTTGAGCCTTTTGGCTTCAAAAGTATGGTGTGGATTTGGCTTTTACTTGTAGATATAAAAGCTCCATATTTGATTTGTCTCACAGCTGTCATGTGATCAAGGTTTTTGGAGATGCTTTGATTGCTTCTAATACACAAGATGTCTTGAGTGACTTTTGAGCATTGACTAGGACCTTTTCGAGTATAAATATATCATCATGGATAACTATCATTTTTCTTGTTTATAGAATTAGAAAAGGAGAATACAGTGACAAAGATTAAGGTCGAGGCATCGTGGCCTGTAATATTACTCAGTAAATTTAATGTATTGGCATTATTTTTACAATGTATACATAGAGTAAACATGCAATAGGTTCTTGTCAGATTTCATGATGTCTACCCTGTATATGTGGATGGCATGCTGCATGCCAAAACTGTTTTGAGCGGTTTTATATACCATCCAGTTTCTGGGGTGATACCGTGATACTCCAAGACATTCTAGCTGTGTTTATCAGGCGGCATTATTAGTTAGTTGATAGAGCCATAGGGTATCTTATCATCAAATCGCCATGTAATGATGTAAATATGAAATTGAATGCAATAGAAGGAACTGCACCTCTGCACATACCCTATTGCGAAAAAAGGAAGACAACAAGGAAATATAAGTATATAACTATATGTATTGTTGATGTATGTTAGATGTATGTGAAGGTGAGTTGCGTGATGGTCTGAGGTACATGACAATATGAAGGTTCTTTTGTATATGATTTACTTCATGTAGACAGAGAATCGTTGTCTATGCTTTTTGTATGGCCTTTTGCTTTCAAACATAGGATCTATGTGTCTTGACCAACAAGTTTATAGCGTGCACTAGAGTTTCTAGATGATATAAGGTGCTGCATATCAAACTGCAAAGTGCTGGAAAACTAACTTTTGCTGAATCTGGGATCATGGCTGTTCTCACTCTTGAATATTGCTTTAGAAAATATCTCTATCAATTCCAGTAATTGTTAGTAGTCTCTTTGATAAGGAGAAACAATTGAGGTTAGATTTCTGGCAATTCTAGTTAGAGTCATGTTGCGTGGTTCTTTTATTTCCGAGGAAAGAGTTGTGGACTCCGGGTTCTTTTTTCCTTTTTCTCATTGTTGATTTTTTAAATGGAAGGAACTCAAATTCCCAAGTGGCGTTATTGGAATATGATGGATTTTGGTTTCTTTATGTAAAGTCATATTTCTTTCTTGGGCGGCTTAGTGAGCTTGCAAAACTAAATGTAGATTGACCAAACATGGATCCTATCTTCTGAAGTAGCTGTTTTTGCTATATTTCCACATGATCATTGGTGGTAATAATGGTTGCTACATCAAGTTTCAATGCTTTATCACATATCCTTCTAGAGATTTGTGGGGGAAGAAGCTGGTAGCTACATTAAGTTCTTAACCCCAGGCTACGTGAGGTAAAGGGATTGGGTATACAACCTTCCATCCTAGTTCTTGTCTTTGTGACTGTACCTGGTGGTTCCTTTTCTTTAATCTTTCTCAACTGAGATCCAGTGCTAGTTCTTGGATCTTATTCCTGCATGTTTTCTCAGTTCATTCCTTTGTGTAGGTTAAGGTCCGTAATGATGGAACAAGGTTCGGAAGTGGAAGTAGCTATAGTGCTACACAAGAGATATCCTTTTTAATAGTTCCAAACCATTTTTCTTAGTTCATTGTTAGAAAATTCTCAAGCAAACTAAAGGCAAAAGAATAGAGGGAGGGCCTAGTCACGCATCAGTGATACAGGTATCTGAAATGTGTCGTGTTAAGTAGTTCTCTCACCTGAGTAATTGATGACCATACTGTTCAATAACATATAAAACCTAGAAAAAAAAAACATGGGGGTATCCTTAAATCTAGATTGTGGATGACATGGTGAATAACTATTTGCCTTTATATAGAGATAGGACCATAGGTGTTGTTTGGTTAACCAAAGAAAGTGAAATTTCCTAGGAAGTTAAAGAAGGTGTTGTTTTTGGTTGGCAAAATATGGGAATTAGAACTTCCTAGGAATGTATACTTCTCACAAAGTGGGAGGAATTTACTGACCTAGGTCCCCCTAGGTAAGTGTAAATTCCCATGGGAAGTTAAACTTCCCATGATCAACCAAACAAGACTATACATTTCCTAGGAAATACAATTTCATGTGAAAGCTAACTTCCTAGGTAAAACTACTTCCTATATTGTTCCAAACAAGAACATAGTTTCACTCTTAATCTCAAAGTGGTTCAAAAGCTTCAAAATTTAGTTTGGTGTTTCATACTCAAGACATCAGTCTCAGATGTTTAACTCACCTGGTCAACTCACCCTGTTCTAACTTGCATTTGGTTTTCTGCCATCTGCCTTGTTCCACCATGCAGGCTTTTCCACAAATTGATCATGCTTTAAATTCATCTTCTTTCTACCTGCTTCTATTTTTGTTTCCTGGCAAGAAATGATTGTGGATGTATTAATTAATCACATTACAACAGTAAGAGTATCAAGATACATCCCAGAGACTAATTATGATTTTTCAAGACACCAATACAACCCAGTAAGAGACTTAAAGATGAATTAGCTGCATCTCTCCTTGTTGATCCTTGCTAACTAAACTAATACTGATACTCTGATACTATCCCTGTTCTTTACTAGAGGCTCTTCTTATCTCTATAGACTCTCTTTATTCCACAAGTATCTTAGCATTGATTCCTTTGTAGCAGCTAGTATTTTTGATGTAGGAGAGGATCGTTTTACTTTCACTTGCTATGCTGAAGTGATCTCATCCTTGGTTAGAGTTCCGCTGAACCTCATATACAAGTTTTTAGCTGTTAAGGCTTCATTACATTGAGTAGCAAACTAAATTCACCTTCAAATGCCATCTTTGTCCCTGTTAACATTTGCTAGTTCCATGAGCAAAGATGGTGAAAATGAAGATTCAATGTGATCGAGGCGCGGGGGGGTTCCTATGATGGTCCGTGGGTGGAGGGATATGGACGGGTTGACTAGAGCAATATACTACGAAGGCTCATTTGACTGATATAAACCCAGTTTGGGTATGTTTGGTGTATATTCTGAAGATACACTGATTTCTTCTTTTCCTTAGCTCCTAAATTAGGAATGCAAATTTTCTAGCTTAACAAATAGAATGGCATCAACTCCGCCTGTGAGTGTCTGTGTGACATTCACTGCCGGTCTCAAGCCCGGATAAAGGAGGAGAGTTGCGGTAGGTTTGGGGCGGCCAGCGTAAAACATAGCCCCATATCATGACATGCTTCATGTTAGCCGACCCCAAATCATTTTGGGACTAAGGCTTAGAAGAAGAAGAAGAACAAATAGAATGGCATCATTTCTTGTTGCAGATTATAGGGATGAGCTACCGTACTTTCTTAGATCCAGGGTGTTCCCTCAAATTATGTATTTTCTTTGTCATGGCCCCACATTTCTTTTTTTGGTGAAATAGGGTCTGGATAAATAAAATAGTCATGGAATTAAGCCTATTACAATCCCAGAGATAAATATGTATCTCTCACGTCATGGGCCAATATTGGATAGGGCCTTTCTGCTTTCTAGAATGAAGAATCTGATTTTGGGAGGACAATTCACCTTGTAGATTTGATTAATATCATGAGTAGCAAGACCACTGTTGGACCCAGATCATTAGTAGGACCACTACTAGTACATCATTTGTAGGCTGTTTGAGCATCAATGTATTGACCAGAAGCTAGACTGCAGAATGAGTGATCATGCCGAAAATGGTTTATATTGGGATATCAGAGATACAGAATTGGGTGTTAGGGGGAAGGTAGATGGAGAGGTCATTAAAGAACCATTTAACCTGATAAATGCAGAATCTTAAGTAAACATCATTTTTGATTAATATTGTAACTTAATATTAGCTGTCGTTTGTAAGTAGTCAAAGTAGTTGTTTCATTAATAGTCCAGAATTGCGATCTTAGATCCATTTTCATGTCTGCTGCCTACTACTGTACTACATGAGCAATGTTGGTTTTGTTTTCTTTTTTAGATACTCATAGTCCTCTCCCTAATGTCCTCTTAAGTCTTAAGGAGAAAATCCCCACCTAGATAACATAGGGATGTGATTTTATATTTGGTATGGGTTGCCCACATTAAAGACTTAACCTCTCAAGATCTGTTACCTTTGACCACTCAATTCTTCATAATCTTTTGCACCAGTAGAAACGTGGTGTAGAAGTGTCAAACTCGCAACTAACAGTCATAAGAAAGAAAGAAGCTATCCTTCTGCGATTTGCTTTGTTCAATTTGATTATTCCTTCCACCTGATAGAATAAACTTCACACTTGAACACGGAATCAAGAATCGTTGTCAGGTTTAATATAAGAAATTGGAAGTGGTCAGAGAAAAAAAAAAGTTTTGAGAGGAAGTATTGGGATGAATAGAGAAAAGGGGGAAATAGTATTTAGATTAAGACGCAAACTTCAAAAGAAATTCCATTTTATGGTGGAGTGTGTACATAATTATAAGTCAGTCCTAAAACCACCTATGACCTAATATTCCCATCATGGGCACCTTGGGTTAATTTTTAATTAGTCATCTTCTAGAGAGAAGCTTAGAGAGATGGTGGAAAGTGCAGAGTTGAACAAAATCTATGGAAAGTGCAGAGTTGAACCAAATCTATTGACCATTGTCAATTTTTAATTAGTCATCTTCTAGAGAGAAGCTTAGATAGATGGTGGAAAGTGCAGAGTTGAACCAAATCTATTGTCTATTGACCATGGCAAAGAAATGCAATTTAAGATAAGATCTCTTAGCCAACAGTTCCATCTTTTTCTTTGTCTTTGATTCCATGCCAAATTGGTAATCTACTGAATTGGTCAGTCGGTTAGTTAGTGCATTTTATGAATTGACTCACTTTTGGTAAGTACAAAACTTGTGAAACCTTTGTATATTAGAACAATTTCCAATTCAGGTCGATCCCCATTCCTAATGCTAATCCAAAGAGAACAACGTTATTTCTTTTTCTACCATGTCAGAGGCTTGATGTTAGGGATGGCTTAAGATGTTATTCTAGACTTTGTTGCTTGGATTCTTCATTTTACTTGAAGTACCCGTGTCGGATCCTCGGCACTCCGACATGGGTATTGACAATTCCACACTTTATTTTCGCCGAAAATCGTGGGAAATTTTTATATAATAGCTGAGTCGGACACTTGGACACTCATGTCCGGCGAGTACCCAAGTCCAAGTAACATAGATTCTTGATGGTTCAAGTTGCAGTGGGAGCCATTGTCTAAACAATGAAATTTAGGGGGAAAGTTGACTGAAAAGATGGCCTTGCTTTAGGGATTTGTCAAGCACAGTTTCAACTAATACCCGCCCCCTCCCCTCCTGGAAAGGGGTATACCATGTTCTGGAACTTCCAAACTGGTATGTGGTACATGGTGAAGTGGTTTACCTGAAGACTACTTTAACAACTATGGTTTGCTAAGTACCTGAATCTCGTATCATGTACCTGAACATATCTCTTTCCAGGTGACATGACCGAAGATGAAGATAAGTGTGTTGAGGATGGTAAAGAACTTGACTTCATTCTGGTCATGTTGCATTCTGCATAATGAAACCTGGCTTAATACAAATTTGGTCTGCTGATGTGGCATGAGAACCTAAGATAATGGGTGGGTTTGTGCGACATCTGGGATGGAGAGAGTGTAGAGACACGAGTTGGAAGATTTACTAGAGTTTAAAAGCTTTGCACATGTACTATGTAACGTGAGAGATCAAAGTCTCATCCAAGTAACATGAAATCTTTAGCCCTGTGTAAAAGTTGGCCTCTGAACTAGTTTAATATTTTTTTGAGGGGATGCCTATGCTTGTGAGCTACAGTTGTCGATCATGCTGCCTTCATAGCATATGTGCTTTTCACTTAACCATTTCTCTGTAGCTTCGTGATAGATGGCGAGACCAGGCATTGATTTACTTTCAGGACCAGTTCTTATGCATCTCTTTGTTTGCCTGGAACATCCTTTTTCAAGTTGGGTTTCTCTAACATGCTTTTTCATCTTTCTTGGAATATTAATTACGCAGTGCGTGTATTCTCTGTTTGCCTGTGGCATCTTTTTCCATATACTGATGGCCGAAAAAAATTTACTCTACAAACTTATATCGATTGTCAAAGTCGTTTGTGGCATAATAGTGTGTGTTACTCTGCTGAATATATCATCTAATCTCTACCTACCTGATTATTTTTGCTTTCTGAACCTGCAGGATACCTTTATACCTAGGATTTGGAGGTGTTGTTTTGAGTGCTGCTTATTTCTTTTATACGAGCATGTCATTGTGGGGTGTCAGAAAATCAAATGAGAATTGGGAGATACTTGGTGCATCTGCCTTGCCATTGGTTACTCTGCTGGGCCTAACTTCCTTTTGCCTGTGAGTGTAACAATACGTCAATACCAACTTTTGACATGTATCTGAAATTGATCTTGAATATGAGCTTCAAGTGCTTGCCCTCTAAATTTTGATCTTTTGCAGATTCACCTGGGCTTTGTGGCCGATCTGGAGTTTCTTGACCCTACCTCTTGTGGTATACTACATTCTTTCTTCATTATGTTCCTCATATCTACTTTACTAACTCCTTGTTCACTTCAACTAACTAAACAAAAATATAGTTTGGTAATAATGACTTCTAATCCACAAAACGATTTTAATCAATACAAATAATTTCAGTTAGTAAAAATATTTTTTATTAAAAATAATTCCAGTTCAACTAAATCAGGTGAAGTGAACAGGTCTAAAATAGTGACAGGATTAGCTCATCATTGATTTTTTTTTTTCGTGCTCATTCTACAGTTCACACTCTTCATGGCTTGCATGGTTATATCACCATATTTAATTAGCGGAACATTGAAGCCACAGTCTGAAGTACTCCGCCTCGATTGATGGTTTATCTTTGAGAGTTTAAGGTAAATTGCACATGGCGAAACCAACATTACAACCTATATTATACCGGGAGGAAAGGATAATAGAAATTTGTGTTGATATATGTTTCTTTCTTTTTCTATGATGCAATTCTTCCCATGTTGGTGCTAACCACTATGTTGGCTTTGTTCCGATCTTCACATGTCTGCGTTGTATTCTTTTTACTTGGCCAGCCGATTGAATGAAAAAATTAGTTTAAAATAGGCCAGATCTCAGTGAAGGATTTTGTCTGTGGTCTTAGCACCTTCTGTAAAGAATTATCAAATGTAGGGTGGTTTCTCCATGTTTTGAGAAGGTTATATTGCTAACAGCATCATTGGTTAAAAATTGCAACATATATAGAACTTGGAGTCAAGTGCTGATACGCCAATTACAGCAATCAGCGCTTTGGATCCAGTCGCGGTAGCATATCTCATTTGTCTAAACGTATCTTGTCAAATCATAACATATACTAAATTTTCGACATTGTTTGCCTGATATATATACATGAAACTGTCATTTTAAACCTGCACTTTATGTCCGGTTTGGTAAGCGGTAATATATGATGGTACCAGTAACAAGTTTGTATATAACTTTGTAATGAAATTCATGTAAGCTTACCTCAAATTTTTCTTTTTGAACAGAAAAGAATGGTAAAAGGTAGAGAATACAATGGTTTTTCCATTTTGTTTCAAATCATGACCTGCGTTGTTTGCATAAACGCAAAACATAATAGTAAAGCCAAAGACAAACTATAATTGGGTCTTCAGTGCACTCGGGCCCAAGGTTTGCCAGTTGCCACTTAGCCCCAAGGAGTTGAATTACAAAGTTGACCTTATATATTGGACCTACAAAATTAGCGTTTTTAAGTTCTCTAAATAAGGATCCTATAATCTTTATACATATGCTAATTAACTAAAATTTTGACAAGTAATCTAACTTACAAAAGGATGTTGGTCTTTTATTAAACGGTTTTTTTTTACCAAGGAGAGAAACGCTAGGTCACTCCTTCTCACGGGAGACCAACCTAAAAACGTCCTGCGGAAGAGAAATCAATCTCTTGTTAAACGGTGTGACTAGACGCTTTTTTTGTCGGTCGAATTATCGAATATATATTGAATTAATTGGTATATGTTGACAATAACAACCCTGTAAAAGAGTCTACATAAGACAATTACCTCGAAATAGTTTTTTTTCTATAATCTAACATTACATTTATACCAATAAACCATTCTTTCAATCGATGGTAACATAGTAATCTCATCATTTTAGTCAGTTGAATTAGAACATTAGCTAAAAAGGACGTTGTGCATTAAAATGTTTGGTACTCTTTAGAGGTTGAATAGAGAATTTTTCACGTAAGAAGTACGTTCTTTCTTTCTTTTTTTTTCCTTTTTTTCATTCCTATTTTACTTTTATGGTTAAGGTGGGAAAATTTTGACACCTTAGATGCTTATTCATGAAATAAGAAAAGTGTAGCTAGGTGAGTCTTGTAAAGATTCTTTTTAGTAAGTATTTTTTAAAATTAACTCTTCGTAATAAATAATTAAAGATATAATAACACATACATATGTAAGCACGTTGGAAACCTAGAAAGGTAATTGGGAAAGAATAAAAACTGCAATATTTCAACCCTGTTTGGTGAAGAAAAGTTTTGGAGAATATATATGTTCGAACTCATATTATAGGATTTTAATTTAAATGTTCCGTAAAGATAGGTTTAAAATAATTGAAGATTTTTTTAAGGGAGAGTTTTTATTACCTAGGAGGATCTACATTACTCATTTGCTTATTTTCTAAGGGACACGCAAGCTAGTTGTTAAACATAATTTACGGAATTTATTATATCAAGTTGATATAATGTTGTTTAGGAAAAAACTAGTTAATGTCCCGGACCCTTTGCCCCGGATTATTTACCGATGTGCATTTGAAGTCTTCAAAAATAGAAATATTTGTCTTTAAATGATTTTTCCCCCATGCAAAAGACGAGGTAGGCGTTGTAGTGTAGTTGGTTAGTGCGACAAGATATCAAATGAAAGGTCATGGGTTCGAGTCTTGAAACACACATTTTTATTGTTTAATGTCTCATTTGATTGTGTGGGGGAGGGAAGAGTACATGTGGCAGCATGGCATTTATTTGTCTTGGGTTTTAGATATAGATATATAGATATATAGATGTCACAGTACTATTACAAACAAAAAACAGAGGGAATTATTAAACATTAGGAGAATATATACTTCATAATTAAAGAATTTCAACGGACCACGCAAGCTAGTTGGAAAAATAGTTTATTAGATTTATCATATTCAGTCAATTCATTGATTGTTGCTTAGGACAAAATGTCGTAGTAGTATTATCTTCCTATTTATTTACCAATACTCTCTAGTAGGGGTGTAACTGGATTGGACTGGATTGGACTTTGCCAAATCCAAATCCAGTCCAATGTTTTTTGGACTCGAGATTTTGAGTCCAAATCCGATCCAAACTTTTTTTGAGTCCAGTCCAGTCCAGTCCGAAACTTTTTTCTTGAGTCCGAATCCAGTCCAGTCCAGTCCAGTCCGATTATTATATAAGTTTTTTTCCCGATTTAGGTTCACAATTTTTTCAAATCATTAAAATTTGAAAAATTACTCTCATTACATCCATTTCATAAAGTAAGTTACATACATCTTTTAAGTCTTATAAAATGCAAATTGCAAAATACAAAAGGCGTCAAAAGGGTTAAAGTAACTTTTGTCGTTCCAGTTCTCACTTTAGGCTTTTGGAGGGTAATTAAGTGAAAATTATGGCGCCAGGTAAAAGATTTTAGAGCAGCAATGTTAGAAAGTCCAAAATTTCAACAAAAATGTTAAATAATTTTTAAAAAATATTATATATATATATATATTGCGAAAATTTTTTTTGGACTGGATTGGACTTATTGGACTCCAAAAGGGTGAGTCCAAATCCAGTCCGAAAATATTTGGACTCGAAAATTTGAGTCCGAGTCCGAGTCCAGTCCAAACATTTTTCAGTCCAGTCCAGTCCGACAAGTTTGGACTGGACTGGATTGGACTCTGGACTTTTCGCAGTCCACTTACACCCCTACTCTCTAGTCTCTATGTCTCAATTTTGTTCAGAGTGATTTTAATTGTCAAACTTATCAATCTTTGACTTTATTTTGTTACCAACTTAACATTGTAGATATCCAATTTTCATCACTTAATCCAAACCAAATTCACCTGAATATATAATTTCAATATATCAAATTTTAATAATATATAGGCATTAATACGTATTTAGAGATAAATGATTAAAGTAATAGAGTGCGTTTTGGATGTAACATGTTACACCACAATTTATTGTGTAACATGCATAACGACAAAGACTCCAACAAAAATGACATGGACTACACAAATAATGACATGAATCTCATGTCATTATGTCATTTATATCATGTCATTTGAATTCTCCTTACGGAAAAAGCGATGGTTTGTAGGTTTTACACCATAAATTGTGATGTAATAGTTACATCCAAGAATTTGTGAAAGGGTTACAAACTACACACAAACATTTCCTTTGTTTTTGTTGGATCCAAATCACATTGAACTCACATGTTTTGGTTCGTTCAAGACATACATGTTTGTCTCGTTTGATTGGAAAAGAATTTAGCGATAAAAAGGACGTGTAGAAAGAGCAAAGTTATGCTTATTGTGGGGGGAGAAAAGATGAAAACACAGTTATCTAAATTTGATATGCAAAAGAGAGAAAACGTTTTGGGATTAGAGATGACCAACTTTGATAGACTACCTTACATTTCCCATCAATGCATGCATATATGAAGTAACTTGCACTATCAGTCTTTCGATTGCTACTTGTTTGGCATTGGAATATTGGATAGCGTGTTTCTTTTGAAAAAAACGAAGAGATGTGTTAATTAATTCTTCAAAATCTGTTTATCAAGAAATTAGTAGGATTTAGTTAATTATAGTATACTAGTACGTATCTATGGCCAATGTGTGTAAGAATGTTTGCTTTGTTTCTCATTATAAAACTAGTATTTTGGCGTGCGATCACGCCGGGTCGATTCTAATAAACAAATATGTTGTTATTCTTAAATTTCATAATTTATTGTGCCACTTTTCGTATTTTTTGTCCATTAAGAAATTGAAAAGTTTACGTCATGACGTGATAAGTTAAAAATCTGAAAGGTTTAAGTTTGAAAATAGTAGCTTAAAAGGAATTGTGGTAAGAGAATATGACATTAATAGTCTCTTGTTAGTTGCGTAATAAGAGTGTTAGAGATGTATATACTTGTTTAAGTCTTTTTAGTCATGTATATTTATTATAAGACTTTATCATATTTTATTTCAAACATTAGACAATGAAATCATAGTGTATTGATGGTTAAGCTCTTACTTTTCATTTCAAAGGTCACGTGTTGGAGACCTTACAATTACACAATTTTTTTTAATTGAGGAGTACACATGAACATAAGGCATTTGCATTAGAAGTTTGAGGAGAGTGCCACGTGGCACATAGACTTCCTTAGGCACGACTTTTAATATATTTGTATAGATTTTTGTTTCAGAAGTAATACTTGGATTCTTGCACTAATTATTTACTAATTTTGATAAATTTTTTTACTTCTATATAGATAATAAATGTTATTAATTAAATTATTACTAAATTAGTCACAATGTATAATTTCAAAAGATCAAATTAAATTTTATGAATGTATTGTAATGATCGAATAAATGATATTCATATATAGTTAAAGTTGAGCCATGAAAGACATGTAAATAAAAGTCGTTATAAGCAATGCCCATTAGGTGATACCGCAATGCTTTTATCTATATTTCTATTCAGATTTTCCCATAGCCACCCTTTCATCAAGAGCATGTTTTTCCATATCCATGTTTTCTTGCTCTTATATGTTGATACTTCCTACACTTTTTATATAGGTAATAAATAGTGGTTATGGTAATAAATTATATCATTTTATAAGAATATATCTTATATCATATTCGCTATGTATTTTTTAATTTGTACACTTTGTTCTTTGACACTATTTGCATACTTTACCTTGATCATCAATTGTTATTTATGCATAAGAAATATATAATCATTTCATGTGAGAGCTTATTAGTATCATCAAAACCTATATATTTTAAATATCAAATTTTGCATATTTTTTTTGCTTGTTCGTAGTTAAAAATAAAGATGGTCAAAATTCTACATTGGCAAGTATGAAAGTCAAACTATGTAGAATAAAAAAAATATTATTTTGTCGTTTCTACAACCACTATATATATATATATATATAGTTAATGAGGTAAGAAGAAAGAAGGTTAGGAGACCCTCCGCACGAGGGGAACTCCTACCTTATCAGTTACAAGGATATTATGGAGAGCAGAGGAAGTACAATCTACTATAGAGAAATGACTATCTACTAAATGACCAACATTAGCTATCCAATCCGCTGTCTTGTTTGCTTCTCGGAAGACATGGCGTATTTCCCACGACTGGAACTCTTGTAGGAGGTAGTGAATGTCTTGGATGATGTTGGAGATCTGCCAGGGGGGTGACCATAGCCCCTTTACTGCGTTGACGACCATAAGATTATCGCCCTCTATGAAGATGATTTTGGAGGGCAATAAGAATGCCCCGATGGAGAGCTGTAGCTTCGGCTATGAAGACTGATGAGGAGCCGAGATTAAATGCTGAGGTTGTGATAAGGTCTCCAAATTTGAATCCGGGATGATAATCTTTGCGATGCGAGTTGCACGAACCGAACCGTCAAAGTTGAGTTTGAAGGATTGAAAAAACACCGTATACCAAGATATACTAGTACATAGTAGAGATCTATATCTTTTGATGATGGACTAAAATCTTGTTTATTATCTCAGCAATTTATGATTAAGCAAAATCTTACTTCACCACCATATCAATTGTAGTAGGGTTTCATACAATGTACAATGCTGTGGGAGAGCTAATATTTAAAGGTACATGATTGATGATTCAGTCGTGTTTTTCACTTTATTTTTCAAGAATTGATAGAAGTTAGATTTCCTCATTGCCTTATATCTGCCAACAAGGTTATTAAGCTCCACAAGCCACGAATTAAAACAAGCTCCCTGAAATGCTGGCTTTTTTATGGTATTTCTCCCCTTCTCTCCTTTCTAAAATAAAGTAAAAGCTTGATGTGAAGTTTTGTGAACCCCACTGAAGATGACCAATCAATATCGTACCATGATCCCAACCATCTTTGGTTCCCCGGCCCTAACTTGCAAGTTGCAGGGATCCAACTTCCATCAAACATATGAACCTCTTCAAAAAAAAGTAATATACTTTTTGTTTGACAATGTTAGCAATGATCATGATTGTGAATTATGAATTGTGAAGTGCTCTTAAAAATAGAATCTAATTAAATGATAAATAGTTTGTTATCAAATAAGATAGAGAAAATGAGTTGATGATAAGTTTAACTATTAAAGTTAGCTAAATAATTGTTCCATGACTATCATTTAGACTTTTTCTATAGAATTTAGTGTTATTATTTGCCAAATTTAAGTTTGCTTAACTCAAACTTGGGTTACACATCCACAAGGCTTTACCAGCAAAGCTAGATGACATATACAACGTTATTGATTGTTGACCTAACCCTTAGATTTGGTTTCACAAAGGAGAAAGGGAAAGTGTTTAAGAAAGGGAAATAAGGAGAATGGAAAGCCAAACCCTTAGATTTACTATGTTGTTTGTTTCAAGATATCCAAGGAAAACCTTAATACTTCCTCCGTTCCAAAAATAAGTGAAACACTGATACGCTCAAGTTACACGTAGTATTTACGTAACTTTGGGTGCACTTTGCTAAGGGTTTGATTGTAATTGTTAACGTTCGTGTTTTATTTAACCCTTAGCGGAAGTTCGGAGCTTTGCGATATAATTGGTGTTAACATCTTATGTTCCGAGCTTCCAAGGTGAAGTGCATTTGAGCCGAGCAAAGCCCAAGCATCACCGCAAGCTAAGCATCACCACAAGCCCAACTACCGCATGCTTGCCTCGCGAACCATGCCCCGGCCCGAGGCCCAAGCAAAGACGCCCATCACAACATCATCGCTAAGCAACCAGCGAAGCATGCTCGCCCGAGCCGCATGCTCGCCAAAGACTCCGCACGCCCAACGCCCGGGCGCCCGGCAGCAAGCTCGCCCGGCTCGAGCTCGCACCTCGCGAGCATGGTCGCACCTCGCGACACCGCTTGCTCGCACCTCGCGACTCCGCTTCGCGAGGTGCGACCCGCCTTGCCCGGCCCAAAAGTGCGGTAGGCGTAACACTCTTCGCACGGTGCGACCTACTTCGCACCTCGCGACCCCTAGGTCGGCCTAAATGTCGGCCGATTTTTGAGCTTTTGTATAAATACTAAAGTTGATTTTGGACCTAGGGGGCAGCGCGACCACAAGGAGAGGGAGTCTCCAAAACTCCACTCCTCTCTTGTTGTCTTCTCTTTTAGTTTTTATTTTCTAGTTTAGTTTTTTGTAGATTTCAATTATGGGATTGGCTTATGCTATTCCGATTGTAGCTTGAACCGTTCTTGAACGAGATTAATATGGAGCTTCAAGCATTATTGTGAGATCTTTCCTCTCTTTCTATTTCCTTTGATTATGGTTTAATTTCTATGCTTGCTTTCTATGATTTTTGCATGATTATGCTAGGAACGTTGCTAGTTTGATTGTGTAATTAATCTAATGCTAGATTTAAGAATAGAATCGGATTGTTTTATTCTTTTATCAATTGGTAGCAAACTAGGGAGTAGCTTAGATGCCGATCATCTTGGTTATTTCTTGGGGAAATTGAATTAACTGTTGAATGTTTATCGCTTGTATGGCGTTAGCAGGTCTGTTGGTTCTCTGTGTTTATTGCTGCTATTGGATTGAACTTAGCCGCTATCGGACTAGGTTATCCTTTGGTTAGGGTTTTATAGTCATGCTGATCGTGCTATTCAACTAAGAATAAGGAGAACACGAGATTAATTCTCGACAATAGATAATTATGGAAATAATTAGAGTGGAGGTTCAAGGATCGATAATGAATTGAAGTGAATGTTAATCGGATTCAAGATCTTCCTATAATTGATTTCTCATTTTGTTTATATGCTAGTTAGTTTTAGTTTGTTCGTAAATCACCTTGAAACCCCCCTTTGTAATTATTATTAGGTTTCTCGGCCCTTAGCTTAATCTAGGTTTCGAATCACGCTGAGTATGAGACTCGTCCCTGTTTCCCTGTGGATACGACCCCAACTTCCACTATACTACCTTAGTGTAAAAGAGAGTAGGAGAAATTTTATCTTTGGCCGGGTGCTAACAGCATCATTGGTTAAAAATTGCAACATATATAGAACTTGGAGTCAAGTGCTGATACGCCAATTACAGCAATCAGCGCTCTGGATCCAGTCGCGGTAGCATATCTCATTTGTCTAAACGTATCTTGTCAAATCATGACATATACTAAATTTTCGACATTGTTTGCCTGATATATATACATGAAACTGTCATTTTAAACCTGCACTTTATGTCCGGTTTGGTAAGCGGTAATATATGATGGTACCAGTAACAAGTATGTATATAACTTTGTAATGAAATTCATGTAAGCTTACCTCAAATTTTTCTTTTTGAACAGAAAAGAATGGTAAAAGGTAGAGAATACAATGGTTTTTCCATTTTGTTTCAAATCATGACCTGCGTTGTTTGCATAAACGCAAAACATAATAGTAAAGCCAAAGACAAACTATAATTGGGTCTTCAGTGCACTCGGGCCCAAGGTTTGCCAGTTGCCACTTAGCCCCAAGGAGTTGAATTACAAAGTTGACCTTATATATTGGACCTACAAAATTAGCGTTTTTAAGTTCTCTAAATAAGGATCCTATAATCTTTATACATATGCTAATTAACTAAAATTTTGACAAGTAATCTAACTTACAAAAGGATGTTGGTCTTTTATTAAACGGTTTTTTTTACCAAGGAGAGAAACGCTAGGTCACTCCCTTACCGCGGGAGCCAACCTAAAACGTCCTTGCGGAAGAGAAATCAATCTCTTGTTAAACGGTGTGACTAGACGCTTTTTTTTGTCAGTCGAATTATCGAATATATATTGAATTAATTGGTATATGTTGACAATAACAACCCTGTAAAAGAGTCTACATAAGACAATTACCTCGAAATAGTTTTTTTTCTATAATCTAACATTACATTTATACCAATAAACCATTCTTTCAATCGATGGTAACATAGTAATCTCATCATTTTAGTCAGTTGAATCTAATTAAATGATAAATAGTTTGTTATCAAATAAGATAGAGAAAATGAGTTGATGATAAGTTTAACTATTAAAGTTAGCTAAATAATTGTTCCATGACTATCATTTAGACTTTTTCTATAGAATTTAGTGTTATTATTTGCCAAATTTAAGTTTGCTTAACTCAAACTTGGGTTACACATCCACAAGGCTTTACCAGCAAAGCTAGATGACATATACAACGTTATTGATTGTTGACCTAACCCTTAGATTTGGTTTCACAAAGGAGAAAGGGAAAGGGTTTAAGAAAGGGAAATAAGGAGAATGGAAAGCCAAACCCTTAGATTTACTATGTTGTTTGTTTCAAGATATCCAAGGAAAACCTTAATACTTCATCCGTTCCAAAAATAAGTGAAACACTGATACGCTCAAGTTACACGTAGTATTTACGTAACTTTGGGTGCACTTTGCTAAGGGTTTGATTGTAATTGTTAACGTTCGTGTTTTATTTAACCCTTAGCGGAAGTTCGGAGCTTTGCGATATAATTGGTGTTAACATCTTATGTTCCGAGCTTCCAAGGTGAAGTGCATTTGAGCCGAGCAAAGCCCAAGCATCACCGCAAGCTAAGCATCACCACAAGCCCAACTACCGCATGCTTGCCTCGCGAACCATGCCAGCCCAGCGAGGCCCAGCAGCATCGCCCATCACAACATCATCGCCAAGCAACCAGCAGCATGCTCGCCCAGCGCATGCTCGCCCAGCACTCCGCACGCCCAACGCCCAGCGCCCAGCAGCAAGCCTGCCCAGCTCGAGCTCGCACCTCGCGAGCATGGTCGCACCTCGCGACCTGCTTGCTCGCACCTCGCGACCTGCTTCGCGAGGTGCGACCTGCCTTGCCCAGCCAAAAGTGCGGTAGGCAGAACACTCTTCGCACGGTGCGACCTACTTCGCACCTCGCGACCCCTAGGTCGGTCTAAATGTCGGCTGATTTTTGAGCTTTTGTATAAATACTAAAGTTGATTTTGGACCTAGGGGGGCAGCAGCCACAAGGAGAGGGAGTCTCCAAAACTCCACTCCTCTCTTGTTGTCTTCTCTTTTAGTTTTTATTTTCTAGTTTAGTTTTTTGTAGATTTCAATTATGGGATTGGCTTATGCTATTCCGATTGTAGCTTGAACCGTTCTTGAACGAGATTAATATGGAGCTTCAAGCATTATTGTGAGATCTTTCCTCTCTTTCTATTTCCTTTGATTATGGTTTAATTTCTATGCTTGCTTTCTATGATTTTTGCATGATTATGCTAGGAACGTTGCTAGTTTGATTGTGTAATTAATCTAATGCTAGATTTAAGAATAGAATCGGATTGTTTTATTCTTTTATCAATTGGTAGCAAACTAGGGAGTAGCTTAGATGCTGATCATCTTGGTTATTTCTTGGGGAAATTGAATTAACTGTTGAATGTTTATCGCTTGTATGGCGTTAGCAGGTCTGTTGGTTCTCTGTGTTTATTGCTGCTATTGGATTGAACTTAGCCGCTATCGGACTAGGTTATCCTTTGGTTAGGGTTTTATAGTCATGCTGATCGTGCTATTCAACTAAGAATAAGGAGAACACGAGATTAATTCTCGACAATAGATAATTATGGAAATAATTAGAGTGGAGGTTCAAGGATCGATAATGAATTGAAGTGAATGTTAATCGGATTCAAGATCTTCCTATAATTGATTTCTCATTTTGTTTATATGCTAGTTAGTTTTAGTTTGTTCGTAAATCACCTTGAAACCCCCCTTTGTAATTATTATTAGGTTTCTCGGCCCTTAGCTTAATCTAGGTTTCGAATCACGCTGAGTATGAGACTCGCCCCTGTTTCCCTGTGGATACGACCCCTACTTCCACTATACTACCTTAGTGTAAAAGAGAGTAGGAGAAATTTTATCTTTGGCCGGGTGCGGTGCACAACGACGACACATCCGTGCCCGCCCAAATTTTGGCGCCGTTGCCGGGGAAACGGTGTTACTTGTTTGTATTTAGAGTGATTTTTGGATGGTATTGTTCGTGCTCTTTGTTTTTTGTTGACACTCATAGCGCTAACGATGCATTGCAAGAGTTCTTCTCAATCAATTTTGCAAGTACTTGAAGTGGAGATTGACATGGAACCACTACTGTCACACATGGAGCACAACCCAATGATTGAGCTTAAGGTATTAAGTCGAGCTCACGATTTTAAACAACAGCGCTTCTCGGGAGGCAACCCGAGACCCCTTTTATTTTCTTTCTTTTCCTTTATTTTCTCATCAAATTTCCACCACCACAATAAATTTTCTTTCACCCACCGCCCACCCACTAAAATGAACCACAACACATCTTAATCCGCTTGGAACCAAAATCCACAAAAGAAAATCCATTGGGAGGACTTCAATAGCTAGGAGTTGGTAACACTAGAGGATTGAGATTGTTAATGTATCTTTTCGATCTCTTAAGCTAGGTGCAAATCTCAAAAATCTAAACAAAATTTGAATTTGTCATTTGTTTGAGTGATGCGAGGGAGAGGGCTGTGAGTTGAGTTATGAGATTTGAGTTGGTGTTGTTAAGAAATTTGAGTTTGACGGATTGCTTTTCATGAGTTTTGACCATCGATCTTCGATTTACCCGATTTTCAAATTTCCCCCCCTATTTTCAGTATACTTTTTCTTTTAATTGTCGACACATTGAGGACAATGTGTAGTTTAAGTAGGGGGGAGGGTATTCTCATTCTCATGTATCTATGTTGTATATCTATGTTGTATATATCACTTTCAATTTGAAAAAAAAAATGAAAATGAAAAAAAAAATGAAAAAGAAAAAAAAAAAAAAAAAGTGATGAAATGAAACCCGCTGAGTTGAAAACCCACAAGGGTGGGTGACTCAAGCAAAAATGGGGGCTCGGATAGGTCGAAAACCCGAAAGGGCGGCCTATGCAAAAAAGAGCTAGTTGAGCGGGTAAGATGGTGAGATGCAACCAAAAAGAAATGTGTGAAGCTAGGATGAAAACCCGAAAGGGCTCCTAGGCAAAATGAGAGATTAAGAGAGAATTTTGTACTTTGAAAACTCATTTGCCGGAGATGGTGTCATAAGGTTGAAAGCGTTTTCGGGTTGGTTTGGTTATTTCATCCTTGATTTTGTGAAGTTTTGTTTTGGCTTTCGCATTCTTTTGGTTTATTGTTTGTTTTTGGGAGTAAGCATGGAATTTATCCCTTTTTGTCTTCATTCCATGGCTTGCTATTTTAAATTAGTTGTTGTAGTAGTATTTTTAGTTTATCTTTTGAGGTTTTAGGCGAGTTGTCATTTTGATTGTGGCGTTGGAGTGGGTTCAACTCCGTTGAGATCCTTCAGGATTTGAGCTCACATTTTGTTTGTCGTTTGGTGATTATTGTTGTCGCGTCTGTATTTCTGATAGTAGCTTGAATCTAAGTGTGGGGGAATCATCATCCCTTACGTTTAGGTTTTGAGCGTATTTTGTTAAGATGTGATAATGATGGTGTAGTTGATGGGGAGTGTAGGTTGGTGTCGTTAGCTTGGGTGATGATTTATTTGGTGATCCTCATTTTGAGTTTACTCGAGGTCGAGTAAAGTTCAAGTGTGGGGGTATTTGATACGCTCAAGTTACACGTAGTATTTACGTAACTTTGGGTGCACTTTGCTAAGGGTTTGATTGTAATTGTTAACGTTCGTGTTTTATTTAACCCTTAGCGGAAGTTCGGAGCTTTGCGATATAATTGGTGTTAACGTCTTATGTTCCGAGCTTCCAAGGTGAAGTGCATTTGAGCCGAGCAAAGCCCAAGCATCACCGCAAGCTAAGCATCACCACAAGCCCAACTACCGCATGCTTGCCTCGCGAACCATGCCAGCCCAGCGAGGCCCAGCAGCATCGCCCATCACAACATCATCGCCAAGCAACCAGCAGCATGCTCGCCCAGCGCATGCTCGCCCAGCACTCCGCACGCCCAACGCCCAGCGCCCCAAAGAAGAAGCTCGCCCTTGACTCGAGCTCGCACCTCGCGAGCATGGTCGCACCTCGCGACCTGCTTGCTCGCACCTCGCGACCTGCTTCGCGAGGTGCGACCTGCCTTGCCCAGCCAAAAGTGCGGTAGGCAGAACACTCTTCGCACGGTGCGACCTACTTCGCACCTCGCGACCCCTAGGTCGGTCTAAATGTTGGCTGATTTTTGAGCTTTTGTATAAATACTAAAGTTGATTTTGGACCTAGGGGGGCAGCAGCCACAAGGAGAGGGAGTCTCCAAAACTCCACTCCTCTCTTGTTGTCTTCTCTTTTAGTTTTTATTTTCTAGTTTAGTTTTTTGTAGATTTCAATTATGGGATTGGCTTATGCTATTCCGATTGTAGCTTGAACCGTTCTTGAACGAGATTAATATGGAGCTTCAAGCATTATTGTGAGATCTTTCCTCTCTTTCTATTTCCTTTGATTATGGTTTAATTTCTATGCTTGCTTTCTATGATTTTTGCATGATTATGCTAGGAACGTTGCTAGTTTGATTGTGTAATTAATCTAATGCTAGATTTAAGAATAGAATCGGATTGTTTTATTCTTTTATCAATTGGTAGCAAACTAGGGAGTAGCTTAGATGCTGATCATCTTGGTTATTTCTTGGGGAAATTGAATTAACTGTTGAATGTTTATCGCTTGTATGGCGTTAAGGTGTCCGTTGGTTCTCTCGTGTTTATTGTTGCTATTGGATTGAACTTAGCCGCTATCGGACTAGGTTATCCTTTGGTTAGGGTTTTATAGTCATGCTGATCGTGCTATTCAACTAAGAATAAGGAGAACACGAGATTAATTCTCGACAATAGATAATTATGGAAATAATTAGAGTGGAGGTTCAAGGATCGATAATGAATTGAAGTGAATGTTAATCGGATTCAAGATCTTCCTATAATTGATTTCTCATTTTGTTTATATGCTAGTTAGTTTTAGTTTGTTCGTAAATCACCTTGAAACCCCCCTTTGTAATTATTATTAGGTTTCTCGGCCCTTAGCTTAATCTAGGTTTCGAATCACGCTGAGTATGAGACTCGTCCCTGTTTCCCTGTGGATACGACCCCTACTTCCACTATACTACCTTAGTGTAAAAGAGAGTAGGAGAAATTTTATCTTTGGCCGGGTGCGGTGCACAACGACGACACATCCGTGCCCGCCCAAACACTTGTCTCAAAAAGCTCTCACATAAATGAGAGAAGTGTTTCACTTATTTTGAAACGGAGGAAGTATATCACCGCCTCTCCACCACCACCACAGCCACACTTTTACTTCCAAATTAAATCACCTCGATGCCACCCCCTTTCCCTCTTCCGCGGCCCCGTTCTTTCCCCTTATGTCAGCACCGCCTTCCCCTTCTTTCTTTGATGATCAACACTTGTTTTCTCTCTCTCTTCTTCTATTATCTCTTGTAAATTTGTGATGTGGTGGTGTTTACAGGTGACTGGGGTGGCCTTTGGGTGGCAGTGGATGAACTTTTTCTCTCTATTTATTAGATCTACTTGCTGGGGTGGTTGGTTTTTTCATGGGTCATGGTTTTTTCTGTGAGTAATGGCTGATTTTCTGGGGTGGATTTGTCGGAGGTGGATTTTCAGAGGTGGTGGGTTTTCGGGTGTGGGTGTTTGGGGTGGGGGGGATCTCCGACAGGTGGTTGGCATGGGCGTTCGGGAGTGGGGGATCTCCGACAGGTGGTTGGCGTGGGGGTGTGTTGGCTATTAGCAGTTGGCGTGGGGCGGTGCTGGTCGTTAGGTGGCAGGGCTGACGGTGGTTGGTATTAGTGGTTGGGTCAAGCGGCGGTGGAGTGGTCAATGGTGTTTCAAGGAAATGGTAAGTGAAACCTTAGGGTAGTGTGGGGAATGGATGTAGAGGAGTTTGGGGGTAAGGGTAGGGTAAAGGGAATTATTGTATTGATCAAACAAACAGCAAGTAAAGGAGTCAAGTAAGTTGATTCCCTTACCGTTTCCTAAAACCCTTAAACCAAACGCCCCTTAAATAGTACTTCCTTCGTTCTAAAATAAGTGAAACACTTGTCTCAAAAAGCTCTCACATAAATGAGAGAAGTGTTTCACTTATTTTGGAACGGAGGAAGTATTTCGTTTACGAGTACATGTTTAAGCTATTGTTGGAAAATTTTAATTTGTACATTATAGTTCATAAATGATATGTATACTATGTTAATTCAATCTAACTTTTTCAGTTTTGACTCAGATCAAATTCTTCAATAGATACTTTTCGATGTAATAAATTAATAATCCAAATTTCTACTATAGAGAAGATTAAGTTTGAAATTTGCTGAGGAAATCATTGAGCTATTATATATTAAAACTAAAATTGAAGTCATAAAGGGGTAATAAAATGTAAAGTTGCTTACTCGTTAATTATCAAAGTAACTTTACTTCACTAGTCTAAGTGAGTTAATGACCTAGTCAATCTAGTGTTTGGCTAAAGCAAAAGTGTTTGGCTAAATTGAGCTCAAATACTCAAGTAACACCTGATGACATTTCTTGTAAATAACTTTCTACCAGTATCTTTTAATTCGTTTTCTTTTTCGGTGCAAGTATCCCAACCTACCTTTTGTAATGGAATCTTCTATAGTAGCTTGATGAAATAATATGTCTGAACTTCTATTCGTCGCCCCTAAAGTACTTAAAATCGCCCCAATAACCTTGTGAATGTACCATTATGCCCTTAACTCCTTTTTACCATTTTACTTTACTTGAGCATTGAAATTTATAATCAAAACTTACTATTTCTAATTTTCTACAACCTACAATAATAATAATTAAATTAAAACATACTAAATAATATTATATGAATTATTTTTATAAAATATTCAAAAAAAATATCAATTACATTTCATGAATTAATAAAATAATAACATTTTAAATATGAAAATATAACATAAATAACAAAATTAATAATAACAGAAATTTAAAAGAAAAAAAAAATTTGCTTGCCTACGAAGGAACAACGTTTATCGTAACGTTGCTTCTATGGAAGCAACGTTTGATCGTAACGTTGCTTCCATGGAAGCAACGTTTAGTGAAACGTTGCTTCCATGGAAGCAACGTTAGCCCAAACGTTGCTTCCATAGAAGCAACGTTACGCCCAAACGTTGCTTCTATGGAAGCAACGGGCAAGCCAGACGTTGGCTATTTTTTTTTTAAAAAAAAATTACCTGCGATGTTTCCGCCTCTGCTGCCGCCATCTCCGCCGCTGCCGCCGCCTCCTCTACAGCTTCTTGCCGGCGTCTTGCCTCTATAGCCCTAGCAATTGCATCCTTCGTTTGACGCTTGAGTACAATTTTCTTTCGTGGCCTTGGATTTTCTGACATTTTTTTTTTGGTTTAGATGGTGGTGATGGTGGCTGTGGTGGTGGTGGTGATGTTTTTGTGAAGAAGGATGAGAGGGATGGTGAAGAATCTGATGAAGGATGAAAAATGGTGAGATGAGAGAGAAGATGGTAGGTGAAGTAAATTAAGTAAAAATCAAAAAAGTAAAATAAGGGTATAATGGTCCAAGCATATAATAATTGGGGCGATTTTAAGTAGTTTGGGGGCGATATTTAACAATCCTCATAATATGTAGGCTTGGAGTGTGAATGCAATATAAACCCTTTTATATCTAGCGCTAAATATTTCAGTTTAATAAGGAGGGGGAGATAAGATTTGAACCCATGACCTTCGAGTCACATTACCTTCTATACATGTGTACCTAGAAAGAATAACGACTTACCCTCAATGAGAGGCTGAGAGCCCTGAAACTCAATTTATATTTAAAATAAGTTTACATATATTTACATAATTACTTATAGATATCTATTATTAAATGCAAGGAGCGAGATTTGAGGTTATGATGGTAGCTATCCACATCTCTCACGATGGGTTCCAATCTTATTAGCGGTAGCCAACAGTGGAAGGGAGGGGAGAACATAAGCGAAAGGCCAAAATTGGGGGTTAAGGGTGAGCTCTAAGAAAAGGCATTCCGATAATTTGTGAAATAGACCATTTTATACTTTTTCGTATTTTTATGGCGTTAGTATAATCTTAACTATGTTATAGTTGATTTGAGATCGAATCTCCTCTACCACACTGTATTTAATTACTATTTGAACATAAAAAATATATCATTATAATGATAATAACATAAATTATTAATAAAGCATCCAACATATGAAAAGCATTGGTATGCTTTTGACCTTTCTTGGATCTTGAGTTGCATTAGAAATTTAAATTTAATCTATTAGTATTAGCAATCTAGTCTAATAACTCCATCTTCACTATGAGTCTATTATGATTTATCATCATGGGTTGTGATGATCAGTAGGTCCCTAATAAAAAATGATGATTAAATGTAATTTTATGTGTTGGCCTTGGCTCTATTGTTTATTTTTGCCATTTTTTATCGGGTAAAATGGGGAAGTGGGATCGAATATTGAAAGGATTCAAATAAACCATAGGGCCCAGCTGAGGTCCTCGTGGAGCCCAATGGTTGGTGCTCCCACCTCCCAACCGCGAGGTCGGGTGTTCGACTCTCATCACTCCCCAATTTGGGGAGTTTGTATAAAAATGTTTGCTTGTGGGTATAAATCCCCACTACCCAAATTAATGAGTGGTGTGTGCCATGTTGAGCTAAGTATTAGCGGGGGTTGGTCTTCTGGACCAATTATCTTTCCGAACGTAACAAAAAAAAAAAAAAAAAAAAAAAAAACCTTAGGGCCCAGCTTAGTTAGTTTCAACATTTTTTAAATTTTTTTTTCAACTAATAGTAATTTTTTTTTGTGCACAGAGCTTTCATCCAGCGGCCCATTACAACTAGTGATGGACATGGACCTAGGATCCGACGCAGACTCTGTTGGACCCGACTCATTTTTAAGGGTTTGGGTCTTAAAAATTGAGACCCATTTGGGTCTGGGTCGGATCTGAATTTGGTTGTTTAAATTTGGGTCTGGGTCTCATGAATTCAGACCTAGACCCGACCCGTAGACCCAAATTTGTTTTTACATATTAAATATGTATTATAATACAATATATATAAAGTGCACTAAAACTTTTTACCAAGACTGAAGTCAACTTGTTGTGGATGTTTTAATTCTAAGTGTTTGCACAAGAATTAAACTATTATTTGTTCTTTTATCATTTTAATAATTAAAAAAACGGGTGTAAAAAAATCGCAGGTTAAAAAATACAATAGAAGCTCTTAATAAGTTTGAGACTCATTTTGGACCTCGGACCCGCCGGACTCATTGGATATGGGTAAGGGTCCTGATTTTCTTGACCCTGTGGGTCTGGGGCGGGTCTGAGTCTAAATCCAAATTTGCGGGTCTGGGTCTGGGTCTAGTTGGACCTACCCAGACCCGACCCATGCCCATCCCTAATTACAACCATACACCCCCTTATTAAATTCCAAGCAAATGTTTAGGGTTGGGGTGAAAGTTCGGTGTGTTGTTTGGATTTAGGCCTAATCTCATCCGATCCGAACAAAATTTGGATTTTAATTTTCCAATCCAAATCCAAACCAATTAGAGTTTGAGTCCAATCCAATCCAATCCGAATTTTCTGACACTAGATTGGATCCGATCCGAATTATCAAACTTTTTAAAACTCCATCTTTTCGATGAAATAAATTTGGCGCGAGTATCAAAATAAAATGTTCGAGAATAGAAGTAATTCATACAATCCCATAAAAATTTATTAATAAACTAATAACAACTAATAATTCATTAGAAATTCATAATTCATTACCCCTAAAAAAATTCATAATTCGTTACAAACGAAGATGTTCAACTACATAGCAGGTAGCAGCAAATTAGGTTTTTCACTTTTAGGGGAAAGGAAGGGATGCCGGACCATTTGGGCTTTTTTTTTATAAAACAGTTAAGCCCATTTTAAATAAACAATATAGGACCTACTTACTATTCGGTTATTTTGGATTTTCGGATCCAATCACCCTAAATCCAATCCAATCCGAAAATCCGATTTTTTTTTAAAAAAAAACTCAATCCAAATTCAATCCGAATATAGTTCGAGTCCAATCCGAATTATTAATTTGCTTTGGATTCGATTGGATTTCGGTTTTTATTCGAATAACTTTCACCCTTAATTTGGGGTAGGAATTGAACTCTAGACTTCTCCGAATTATTAATTTGCTTTGGATTCGATTGGATTTCGGTTTTTATTCGAATAACTTTCACCCTTAATTTGGGGTAGAAATTGAACTCTAGACTTCTCCAAAAAAGATGAGAAAGTTCGTCATTTGAGTCAACCTCAATTCTTTCAACTAATAGTATATACTTCATTGATTTCTAGATAAATACAGCAACTTGATTTTTACTATCATCAATATCTTTACTTCATACCACTACTAGATGCTGCATTTAATCTATCAACGTAATTTATTCAATTTTCTAAAACTTATACAATCAATTTTAATTTTTAATCACTACTTGCCAAGATCTTATTTTCTCATATTCCAACAAACCATTTGTGGAGTAGGCAAGTCAAAACATAATGGGTTGGCCCACAACAACAATTGAAAGCATCTTGTTGGATTTGAAGTTATGTGGGTCCCAAATTTTTTACCTTTTTTCTTGAAATCTTCATTTAAGTAGTCACATTTTCTTTTCTTTTTTCACTCCCTTTAGTGAAATATAATACTCCCTCTCCCATTTGACCTGTTTTAATTGTTCTGCCATCATCTTGCTTTTTTACTACCATCTTTCTTTACTTTTTTTGGGTTCTTTATCTCTCCTCAATTCCAAACAACAGCAAACTTCCAAAGCTTCAAAATTTCCACCGATTTCTTCTTGGAATTTTGCTCTGATAATCTCACAACCTAAAAACTTTGGCAGCATACACATAAACAACCCTTTTAATTGGAGAAAGTGGTTTAGGTTTAGCCGTTTGGTCCTCATTTCATCATCTTTATTCGTCTCTTCTTCTAAACACTCTTTTCTTTGGTTGATTGTACCTTTTTTGGGTCTTGTTTCTTCACTCATTGATTAAATTGCACTCAAACACACTCTTTTTTCACACTTTTTGCAACATTTGGGCCTTCTAAAACCAAAAGATTGCGAATTTTCTTTTGAAGGTTCAAATTTTCTTCCAAATTGATTATTGAAGCTTTTGAACTGGGAATTTGGACTTTCTGTAATCTGGGTTTTTGATTTTGGAGTTAGGTTTTTTATTTTGGAGGTGGGTTTTTTATTTTGGAACTTATAATACTTGTTTTAGGAGGTGGGTCTTGTGGTTTCTTCTGTTTGATGGGTTTTTTTCCTTGCAATTGAATTTCTACAAGTGAAGAATTTTTAGTTCCAATGGCTTGATAATTGGTGGGTAATTCAGACCTTTTTCTTGATTTTTTTTTTACCTTTTTTTTGTTAGAATTTTGATTCAATTAGTAATTGCATGATGCTGGTATGTACAGGGCCTGAAGATTTTTCAGACATTTTGGGGAGGGTTTGCTGATGAATGAGACATGGATAAAATTATACAACCTCCTTTGGTAAGTTAGCCTGCCTGCAAATTTTCTCATGCTACAATTAATTATGTGTTGATGATGTTTGTTATGTTTCTGTTTATGGGTTTTGCTGGTGACTTTTCAAGTTGCTATTTTTGTTCAAATGTCAGAAAGTTTCAACCTTTCATTGCTATAGATAAAGAGTTTGAAAGTTGATATTTTGAAAATTTACACCGATACAAATCGAATAACATCTTACATATTGCAACACTTTGACAAAAAATGTGAGAGCTTTTTAGTCAAAGTGTTGCAAGTAATATGGAACTGAGGAAGTAATAAACATTTATTTTTACATAGTAGAAAAAAAAAATATGATCAAAGTGAGGTATGTAAATAGTGTCAGAAGTCGAGTAGAAGGACCGATAACAAACAGACATAGTATTGAGAAAGGAGTAATAAATTTGGTTCACTTGAATTTTATTTATTTATTTTTATTTAGGGGGAGTGGGGTTGAGGAAGGGGAGGGTGGACATTCTTAGTTCTTACCAAGTCAACAAGTTAGAAATTGTAGTCAAGTGGGAAGAAATAAACCTTAATTAGACTTGGTGTAGTTTCATACGATGCCAGTTGAGTGAAGAAAGGGATATCTTGAGCTTAATTGTTTGATTTCGATGGTCAAGGCAAGCTGGCATGATGTCAGTGGTGGTACTAGTTAATGCCAATGACCTAGCAGTATAGTCTACAATCATTCTAAAATATCCAACCAAACAGGTATTAATGTGGTCATCTTAAGGATTACAAAAGAGAAGTTGTTCTTGGTTCGAGTTATGCGATGAGAGGAATTGACGTGGTCATCTGAAGAATGCTATATGCTGTATTTTGTTGTGTATGCAAAGTTCTTGCTATATGCAAATGATGGAAAACAAACCAAAATCAATCACTACTTCGGTGGCTCAGGTTGGCATGGTTGATATTTGATTTCGTCATAATTCACTCTAACCTATGTTTTAGCTATATATATTTTTCCAAGTTTGCATTCAGAAGATATAGCAACTGTAAGCAAAAGTACTTATGTGGTATAGTTCAACATTTCATTTTTTAACATAAATCCGGATTTCTTGATAAGAGTTCAGATTTTGTATATTAACATGATGTATAGATAGCTTTCTTTTCGCCAGATTCTTGGTGAACTGCTTAGGAATATGCTAGGGGACTCTGTGTATATGCAAATTGTACAGAGGAGACTGGGTTATTGATCTAAAGTTAATAATAATGAGAATGCTTCTAATGTTGCAGGTTGACTCAACAGCATGTTTGTGTAGAGTAGATGCTGGTTTAAAAACTGTAGCTGGAGCAAAGAAATATGTCCCTGGGACAAGGTTGTGTATACAACCTGATATCAAGCCTTCCATTCATCGCACAAGGCAAAAGCCTTCTCGTGGTGACAGGAGTCGCAGTCAGTCTCCTCTCCTTCCAGGTCTCCCTGATGATCTGGCCATTGCTTGCTTAATTAGGGTTCCAAGAGTGGAGCATCGAAACCTCCGATTAGTCTGCAAAAGATGGTACCGACTTCTTGCTGGAAACTTCTTTTATTCATTAAGAAGAAGTCTAGGAATTGCAGAAGAATGGGTGTATGTCATTAAAAGAGACCGAGATGGTAAAATATCATGGCATGCATTTGATCCGGTTTACCAACTCTGGCAGCCCCTTCCACCTGTTCCCAAAGAGTACTCTGAAGCTCTAGGGTTTGGATGTGCCGTTCTTAGTGGCTGCCATTTGTACCTTTTTGGAGGAAAACATCCCCTTAAGGGTTCAATGAGACGGGTCATTTTTTACAATGCCCGAACCAACAAATGGCATCGGGCCCCAGATATGTTACGCAGGAGACATTTCTTTGGTGCATGTGTAATTAACAACTGTTTGTATGTAGCAGGTGGAGAGAACGAGGGTATACACCGTTCTTTAAGATCAGCTGAAGTTTATGACCCGAATAAGAATCGGTGGTCCATAATCTCAGATATGAGCACAGCAATGGTGCCTTTCATTGGAGTTGTTTATGACGGAAAGTGGTACTTGAAAGGGCTCGGCACTCATCGCCAGGTTCTAAGTGAGGTGTATCACCCAGAATCTGACAACTGGTATCCAGTTTATGATGGGATGGTTGCAGGTTGGAGGAATCCCAGTGCTGCTATGAATGGAAAGCTATATGCATTAGACTGCAAAGATGGGTGTAAACTTAGGGTTTATGATGAGGCAAGTGATTCCTGGAGTAAACACATCGATAGCAGAGTTCATTTGGGAAACTCCAAGGCCTTGGAAGCAGCAGCCCTCGTTCCTCTTAACGGGAAGTTGTGCATCGTTCGGAATAACATGAGTATTTCTTTCGTAGATGCCTCAAGATCTGAGGATGTTGGAAGTGCAGAAACTTCTGAACATCTTTGGGAAACAATAACAGGGAGAGGTCAGTTCAAGACTATGATGATGAATATCTGGTCAAGTATTGCTGGTAGGAAACACTTAAAAAGCCATATTGTCCATTGTCAGATTCTTCAAACTTAAAACTTAAAACTAGGGTATACGACAATGAATCGGAAATACGAATTTTGTGTTGTGTTTTTCATGTCTCTGGATCTAGCAAGCTTTCGGCACATTTTTGCCAAAAAAGAAAAGATAAATCGGCAGATGTGCCTAAAGTTTGCTACATTGGAGTGAGTCACGTACAAGTCTGCAAGTCTTGTGTTTTTCAGATTGTACTATTACTATAGCTCACGCACGAAGTAGAAGTAGAAGTAGATCTATCTATTGCACATAGTTTATGACTATATAGAATGTTGGTTCATGGCCTGTGGTCTGCAGAAGATGTTAGTATGATACTTATCGTTCACAACCGCAAGTTTTTGATGCATTTCTAGTAGCTTATCTGTCTATCTGATGCCTTGTTTGATCTGTGAGAAGTTGTGAAGCAAATTTAAAAGGGATGAAGTAAGCACGTGTTAGATAAACCTACCTCTAGGCTCTATGTAATAACATGAACCAATTTACATCATTTCCTTTCAGGATAACTTCAAATAAAGATTCTAACAACCAATTTAAATTAGTTTCTACCAAACAATTTGTAATCAAATGTGACCTATTATTTAGAGATGGACCAAAGTGTAAAAATTGGTTATGTTTGATGATATCGTATATACGTATTGCAATATCATAGAAAATGATAGATACTTCATAAAAACCATTGTACTGCAACTGGCTAGAAAGGAACAGCGGAATATTTAGAGCACAACTCTCTGAATAGGTGAAAAAATTAGCTGATGTTATATGTTACAAATTAAATTAGATTCGCAGAAGTTGTGAGAATGACATTAGAGATTTGTTTTTGCAAGTCAGTTGTTATAGAAGTAGTACTTTGTTGTTTGATTCCTTCAATTCACATGATGAGTCTTCCTTGGCCAGTTGCCAGTTGGTTGATCTTCCTAAAAAGAACACCTGAGATGCCTAGGATTTGGTCTGATGCTGTACTAGGAACCAATTTAATCCCATCTTTTTTAATTATTCTCATCTTTGGCTTTATAGGAATCATCATATATATCTTTTGGAGGTTCAATCTCAAAATTAGCGCAAATGTTAATTTTGTTGTATAAAACAGAACCAAGTGTTCCAACAAAGGCAGAGACTAATGAAATTATCGAATCATACTATTCTGTTGAAATACCTACAAATCATAAATTTATATCTACATAATCAAAAGTAGGATTAATCTAAAAAGATTAGTGATACTTGAGATTATTTCTGTTGGTTTTTCTAAACCATATTTTTAGCTTTCGTAGAGTCATTTGGGGTGAAACTATGAAATAAGATAATATCTCATTTATATCGATGTTTTTTTTGGCTCACTATACGCTAAAAAAATGATCTTTGTACTAGCAAAATTCATGTTTACTTATTAACTTTCAACTATGCACCTTTCAACATGGAGATCAGATGATTAATGCTCACATAGTCACATTTGAGGGTGTTCTAACCACATCTTCACCTGATTAATACAAATTTGTGCACACTACTAGGAGAATGATACGTTTACCCATTGAGTCATCCACCAATTAGAAATGGAGAATAGAAAAAAGTATATTGTTGAGTTAAATTCCTCTATTCATTTTTCAATCTCTTGTGGGTAAATTACCCACTAGGCAAATACATTTTTTCCAGATTGCCAGGAGCCTTGAAGGTTGAAATGACATCAAACTATTAACATACTAGTATTATATACATATATATGATGGACCAAAACTACAATAAAACCAATAACGCATATATTATTCATCTTTTAAATATGATGTTCTACAACATACAAGACCAAAGCATACAACCCCATACTCTCTCTTAGTGCTTGAAATTACCTTCAGCACTTCATTGCCATACCTGGTCATGAGAGAGGCGAAGGGGACGAAACCGAAATGGGCGATTTTGAAAAAGAATACCCGAAAAGAAAAACACAGCTGAGAATTTGAGGCCTTCACCACATTAATATTGAGTGATCTGCAAGCGAAATTCTCAGGAACTTCTCACAGAAGCATAGATGGAGCTGTCTATACCAACACTGAACATAAGAAACACAAGACTGATCAGTTTAGGCCAGATTTGCTGAAGTAAGACTTTGCTGAACTGAACACGTCTCCTTTCTGCCTTTTGTATTCATTGTAGCGCATGAAGAAATAACTCAGATAATCAAAATCTATAGGAGACATCTTTGCCTGTCATTAAAGAAGAAAATTAGAAAGATATAACTTAACATGATGTTTTCCGATAGATACAATTTAATTAGCAGAAATTAGGTACCTGAATCAGAGCCCATAATGCCCAATACACATGAGAAACTAACATGAAAGAGTTTGTCTCAACATAAAGTGCTTCCAGATCACAGTCGAGTACCTGTAACAGCAAAGACCCATATAAAACTATTAATCTTCCCTCACCAAAAAAAGGAAAAAAGGAGTAGAAAAGGATAGTGAAAATAAGAATGAATAGATAGGACAAAGGGAAGAACATAGATACTTTGCTGGATTAATGAAGTGCGCGAGCTTTTTTAAGTGACAATTTGACATCTAATATAATTATTAATGTTTTTTATTTGGGGGCGGGGAAGGAGGGAAGGTTGTTCTTACACAAATTGAAGTATGGAGCTGCATATGTTCAGCATGATTTTCAGTAAATTGGGATCAAAACAGACATTAAAATATCTCTATACCAACTCGAAGATTTGGACTGCATCTGGTCATCTGGTATCACTATGTCAAGATTTTTCTCCCACTTCTTTCGCAGTTCTACTAAGATACTATCCATAGCAACATCAAGAGCAAGATCACGCCCAGATAGAATGATAAAACAACATTCTTTGACAAGATCATCAATACACCCAATTTCGGTTTCCAATATACACCAAGAACTAAGCAATAAGCTATTGAACTCTATCATCTTCAAAAGCCCTAGTATTCAAGATAAAAATTTTGCAGCCATCAAGTGACTTTGTTGCCCAACTGCCACCTTATATATTCCTTTCTAAAGCGTGCTGCTCTAGATCCTCCAAAATTGGCCTTCCATACCTTGGGGATTTGAGCCCAAACGCATTCTAAGCACCACCACAGGTTGCTGAGACAAACAGCATTGTTTCAGTAATTCCTGTGTTCAATGCACACCATAGACAAAATTCCACCTATACTAAAGCACACCACAAGGTCTGTTGAGGGCTGAGGCACAAAATTGGCCTTCCATATCTGGATTAAGAGAAAGACTCAGGTCAAGAGACAAGGAATGCCTAAATAGTTATTATCTCCACCTTTGTTTTTCACTTTGCTCTATTGTAATCGTTGAAGCAAAGATTCTTCTTTCAAGGTCTGTTGAGGGCTGAGGCACAAATGCTGATATTAGCTGAAATCACTCTTGATGATCTGACCTCAAAGCTAAAGCATCATAATTTGCTTTTCTACAAAATTAATGATGAATATCATTTGCTTGAACATTCTTTTCACCAAAATCCCAAAGTTCTACAGGTCACAGAAACTAGCCTTCGATGAACATTAGATACAATAACATTTGCTTAAAGCCAAAAATTCAAGGAAAAATTGAGGGAATACGTGTGCACTAGGATGTGTACTCAAGGTGGGAAGGGAAGAAGTGTGCTCGAGGGGATGGGTTTTTTCCCTTTTTTTGGAGGAGGAGGATGCGCACATGATATAACATAGCACATTATGTTTATAATTGAGGTTGAGCATTTTTTTTTTCTTTTTGGACAGAGGAGGCAAGAGAAACTTGATTCATCCTCGAGGAATTTCCTGGCAGCACATAGGCCCTTAGTTCACTATATGACTGCATAAATAGCCAAAAAACCACAAAATCCGAAGATCTTTTAATAAACATTGCATTTTAGCTAACCAGATCTAAATGGGTGATATGATCAAGTGGTAGCTAATGGGAGCACATTATGACCATATTCTTAGTCTTATCTAATGTACAGCTTTATGTTACCTATGCAGCAACCATTACATCACGTTATAATCGAAGATATACAATACTCCACAGGGCACAGAGCCACAGACTACCACATAAAAAGATCTTCAAAAGCCAAGGGAATAAGGCTGTCATATGATTGAATCTATTCTATTCAGTATTCATAGTTTTAGTAAACTGACCTATCAGATGTACTTGGGAAAAGGCATCTCTCAAGGCAAAGAAATGCGTTTATCACAGCAATAAACATATTGGGGCAAGATTTTTTTTTTCCCTTTCTTTTTTCTCTTTCATTTTTGAGAGGGAGACTTACAGCAATACAACACTCCTATATTATTTTCATTGATTTTCAGAAATGTGTCTTTTGCCCACATGGACAATTCTTCTTAATTACTATCTGCCACGACTCCCTCCTTCGAAAGAAGAAAAGACAAACAAGAAAAAATACCAGATGTACAGTGCATAACTGCATATTCCTCCTATCATCATAGACGAGGTGATCTAGAGATGAGTAAGCTGTGAAGACACAACCCATCCAAGGATCATGGCATCGTTTCATCCTTACGTACCTCTTGTGGTGCATCAGGAAGTAAGTAGTGCCTGAAGAAGTGGTACTGTTCATCTTTGCTAGGGTATCTGCAGGATTAACGAATTACAGATAAGTGGTCTGCACTTCAAGCTACTTCGTCATATCCAAAAGGCACTTCAGATAAGTAAGAAATGTTACGTACAGGCTGTAATCGCAATCATAGCCAGCATATTCATTGAAATGATTACCAATATCAAAGCCTCTGTAGTTATATGAACCATACTCGAAATCTATAATGTACAGCTTCCCTGTCATTCGAAGTCAATTGAAGTAAGATAAGTACATAAGATAAGTACTCGGGGCACATAGTATGGGTGTTTTATGTGATCTATTAGTACGTGTACCTTCCTCTTCGTTCAGCATTAAGTTCCCAGAAAGCAGGTCATTGTGAGAGAATACCACTGGAGCATCAAGACGGTCCGTTAGTGCCTGGCATACAGCTAAAATACATTACTAGCAATATTTTGACATTCAAAGAAATCTAAATTAGTGAAAACGATTATAGCCTATGAGGACAATGTGAACTCAAAACAGACAAAGTATACTGCAAATCAGCCACTTTCAAAGAACTACACATATGCTTCTAATAGAGAATTAAAAAAAAAAAAAAACCTGCATAACATAGGCAGAACAAGACCAAACACCAGGCATGCGGTGAAGATAGGCAGACAAAAGCAGAGGAGCCGCTCTGACCAATCCTAAGCATATATGAGGAAAATTAACATATCTGCTCCTCGGCTTTGTCTAAAAATTTCTATGAAGTTATACAATTAATTTGTAGATTTAACCCACATAACCAAAGAGAGAATAGGTAGATCATGAAAAGAAACTTTGAAGCATCTAACATCATCTGAAAGCTCATGTATGCACAAATCAGTTCCATTTTAAGTAATACTCGTATATAGCAAGTGATTAATCCATGAGACAGTGTCAAAGTTGACAATGATGCTAGACTTTGGATAGGCAACAAACTTGTTTCCAAGAGTATCTACTTTGATTTTCACAAATTTCCAGCTCTAAATTGGAACAGCATACATCTCTCGTACACCTTATATCCTATTAACATGCAGAAAATTTGTAAAATAACATATATAGTGACCATACGTTGTACGAATATCTAGGAACAGATGTCATAAAATTGAGCAGATTGGCTCATTATAACTCTAAATGGCTGTCAATGATAATCTTCAAGTAAAACACTGGTAATTACAGAAAAAAAATGTTACCTTCAGGTCACTAACTTCACTCTGAATTTCTTTAAATGAGATGGTTTGATACTTCTCCTGTTTCTCGTTGTCATCAAACTTAAGATTTGATGCTGCAGCATATAGCCAAAAATTAAACATGGGGTTCAACAGGCAACTGAGCAATCATGCATAAGTGCACAAAAATACGTGAGCACTGATGTGCATTTTTCACATTAATTTCCCAACACCAAACTCTAAGACTTCTCCTTCAGTTTCTTGTGTGTATGTGTGTTAGAGGGGGAGGGGGAAGCAATTTCTATTATTCAACTATTGAAGATGCAGAGAAGGCTGCGCATACAACATCAAAGAAATAAATTCATCCATCCACATTATTTTCTCTATAATTCATCCAAGAACTATTGAAGATTATGATGTAAAATCTTCAGATCCGCACAGTCACTAAAACGCAACCAATTTTAAAGGTAGATTTAAATAAAACAGACGGACGTCGATTTTCACATAGATGAAGTGTCGATAGATCATAGAGAATAGGGTGAATGGGTCAACAAAAGACTGAAAATAAATTGTCAAATGTCAACAAACAAGCCTTCACAACAAATGCATCGAGAGTATAAAATTCAGGTAGCGAACCAGTCAAGAACCAAACCTTTCTCAAAAAACTTCGATAGATCAATCCACAGCTGGGACTCTTTAGAACCAGGAATTTCCACTTCATGAAACCTCCTAAGCTCCTTAGCTATTACAGCTGCCAGCTTTGGTTCCCTCATATCTACCCATTATTTTGAACATAAAAAAAAAAAAAAAAAAGATCAGTAGATTGATAGCTATAAGGAATCCGGCAAGCAAAAACATTATGCTTTTCCAGTGATGCCCATACCCAAGAACAGGACCACTATGATTACATCAGTGACCTGTTCTGAAGGAGACTCACTCCTTTACCCAAAAAAAAATTTTTACTATGAAAACATGCCAGGGCACCAGATCCTTAAGATTTCAAGCCAATTACGCCTATTTCTGAGGTGTAAAGGTGCAAAGAACTGTAATTATGATAACGAGGGAAGATGTAGCCAAAGAAGGTGAGATAGCTTACAACCCCAGATAAATAACCCAATACAAGGCCCATTTAGGAGAACCAATAAGATGGAGTAAGGATGAAGAGTCCGTACTTGAACTTATGTGATACTTACCAGGTGGAGTAAGAGTTCGTGCATAGATGAAAGACTGAACCATGCCATTTCCAAAAAGCGCGAGCAACTTGGCACCAAATCCTGCAGCTGAGAGGTATCTAATAGCCTATAGCCAATATGCAGTAACAAATCAATCATTGAACATGCAGTGTGGACAGCACAAAGCAATTCAACATGAACTGGCCATATCAGCACATACTAACTATTTCTGCAAGAAGAATAAATACATATAATGCAAGGAGAGAAGAACTGTATCCGCTCAAAATAAGTTCAAAAAATAAAAAGGACGCTGCATTCAAGTAGATTGTTCCTCAAATTTCTAATCATAACTGAACGGCATCTACATATTCCGTTTTATACGATTTTCACATTTTTTTTCCATTAACCAAGAAAGATATTATTGCACAAACTAAAAACATGACCTGCAGAAAATGTTGGTCTATCAGAGGAGAAAGCAGACACTAGAGGCATAAAGGGAATAATATGCATACTATATACTTCCTCAGTTTTTTAAAGATTGCAACATTTTGACTTTTGCGTTATTCATGTATCAACTTTGACCGGAATTTTTTTGACTAGTATATATAACAAAATTAAGTATGTAAGAGGTTGTTGGGTTTGTCTTACTGTATATTTACAAAATATAAACATTTTATAGTTTACACTTTACACTAATAGATATTTAAAGATATTGATGACCAAAAGTACACATCGGCAAGCGTGTAAGTCAAATGGTTGCATCCTTTAGAAAACGGAGGAAGTACAACCCAGAAGGCTAAACCTGTCTCTAGAAATGCTATAACACCGAAAACCTCACCAAGAATCACTCAGACAATTTCATTTTGTGAACTGTTCATCCATGTTTAGTTTACGGCCATCCTCATCCAAGAAATATATTAATTCAGAAACAGTCCAGCAGAAAAGACAATGGCATACATCTCTTTACACAGTTTCATGGTATGCATTATTCTAAGTGATCTGCTCAATAACTAATGCTTAATGAAAGTCAATGTTCTTGGGAAGCAATAGTGCAAAATAGTACAGGACCTACCAGCAGTTCCCTCTCCCGATTGATAACATAGTCGGTATTTGGTCCATACAACCTAACAGTAATTGACACCTCATTGCCGGCTTCCTCCTTGACCGTAACCTTCAACACTAAAACAGATGTCAGACAAAATGATAACTTACACTAATCAACCCAAAATATACTCATGAATGAACCAATATAGCCTTATATTCCTTCCATCAAAAAGTAATTGTCATTTGTCACCTCACCCAAACTCCTTTATAATTAAGAATATGCCATAACTTTACTAGAAATACCCTTTATAGTAGTTGGTCAATATCACACTCTCCCCCATCACTCGTTCAAATCAACGGTATATTGAGAAATCCAATCATATATCGTTACTATATTACGAAACTTTACATTTCCTGATCATATATTAATCACAGTTAACGGACTATTAAACTTCCTTCCACAGGCAACAAAAACGAAAATCACTGTACTTTATTTTCTAACTTCAGCTGGTAACTGTTATGAGTTTTCACTTTTTCAACAGCTAAAAACATGATCTTGAAAACAGTAAAAAGTAGATTTCAGTTTTCTCGTTGTCAATTTTCAAAATTAACATGATTTACACAGATATTACCACTGCAAAATTCATTACAAACTATTAACTATACATTATACAAGTATTAAGATATCAAAACCAAAAACTGAAAACTGATACGATGTCGAACGTATATAGTAAAACAAACCATTCATGAAAATCACTCACATAAATTGGTAATGCCTCCAGAAACAGTCTTCACAGAAAAACATGAATCATCCAAATTCGCCCATTTCTCGAATATATCCTTACATAACTCTCTGAATCCAATCCAAAAAAATCAAATCAGATCAAATCAGACTAATTCATTCACACAATAACAGACTAATTTCATCTTTTTTTTACATTCCAAAATCAGTGAATCACACTATTAATAAGTAGCATAATTCATAATTTAGCTCCAATTTTAGGTCAAAAGAATACTGATCGAAAATTCAAAGATATCTCAGTCACTAAAACCCTAATTTAAGAGGTAAAAGAAGACGATGAACAATTACATGATGCGAGGTTTCATGGCGGGAAGAGGGAGAGAAGTGTCAACGGATAGAGAAGAAGAAAGGATCTCCGAGCTTCCATTAAAACGAGCTTCACCTGCTACTTCAATGGCGTCCGAAATGCTCGCGGCTCCCATGTTTTCGTCTTTTTTTTTCCAGTAATGGAGGAGAGAGAAAGTAAGGGGTTAACAATGGCGGAAATTTTGGGTTTGTTTGGATTACCGGGAAATTATTTTATATTGGAAATGTGAGATCTTTTTGTGGTGGGTTGAAATGTTGTGGGCCGAACTTTCACTAGGAATGCCAAACGTGTCCTAAGATTGGATTTGGACCTCTTTTGTAAATGTTGATTGATTAGTGTGTAACATATAAAAATACAAAAATATTTTTCTAAGGCCAAAAATATGTGATAATGGTTATGGCTTTTTTAAAGTTGATATAAAAAGGGCCCCAAAAAATTGTAAAAATGAGAGGTGACAAATAAAAGACTATTGAGTAGTCATGGAAGTTTTTTTTGCTGTTATTAGGATTTTTTGTCTCAAATTACTTTTTCATATTTTTACGGTAAACTACCTTATAAAAAAATTGTTGTCCCAAACTACCTTACTTTTTACCATTTTACTTGTTGACAGCCTACCTTCTTACGGTTCCAACGTTTGGTTTTTATTTTTTCTGGTTTTTTAATGTCACGTTATATCACTTGACCTCTTCAAACCTTTTTTTTTTATTTTCCCCACCCTAATTTTCCCATTTCCCTGTGTGCGCGCGCTCTCTCTCTCTCATGTCTATGTGACACTTTGTACCACTAATCCACCATTAAATTCCTCTTGTATTTTAACTAAAATTAAAACAATCACCCTCCTCAATTTCCACAAGGGTAATTTTGTTTTTCCCACAATTTTGAACTGAAAAAACAAAAGTCAACGTCGAAAACCGGCATAAGGTAGTTGTCAACAACAAAATGGTAAGAGTAATGTAGTTTGGGACATCAGTTTTTTATAAGGTAGTTTCTCGCAAAAACATGGAAGTTAAAAGTAGTTTGGGACAAAAAATCCTTGTTATTATTACATTATTTTGGATTTGTTATTAGTAAATAAGTTATTTGAGATTTTGCAATAATTATCTCAAGTTTGTGAGAGTAGAGATGCTAACAACAACGAAGCTTTGGTTTGAAATTAATTTGGGGTCGGCTAATGTAAATTGTAGAAGTAGTCTCCGTGACAAATGAAATAAGAAAAGTAACACCACATAGAAGATGAGTTTGTTTAAATAGATGTTTATAGATATTATAAAATCAATGGTATACTTTGACCACAACTTAAATTAGTAGTTGCTTGTACGTAGAAGATAGTTCACTAGCTTCAGTCTCTCTGATGTAATTGATATGCTCACCCTTATTTCTTGTGGGATTAAAAAAACCTCATCATATCAAATTAACAATTATTAAATATGTAGAACAATTCATGCAAATATTTTTTTTTAAAAGATCTAACTCCTATAAGTTTTACGTCGAAATACATTGTCTCTTTAAATATATACTTCCTCCGTTCTGTTTTAAATGAAACGTTTGCTTTTTCACGCAACCCAACGCGCTTCTTTGATCATTAATATCTTTAATTGTGCACACGTAAAAAATATAAAAAAGTTATAATTTGATAGTATGCATCGAGACGAATCTAACAAGATCCCACTTGACTGTGTTTTTCTTTATATAATAGCGATAAATTGGAGTCAAAGTTGATCAATGAATAGTGTCATTTCACCCAATGTTTCATTTAAAATAAAACGGAGGAAGTATACAAGTTGTACTTAATGCAAGTTTCTACTTGCTCGCTGTAGATGAGGCACACCTGATAGCATCAGCTAAAAAGTTGAAGGTGAAAATCACTAATTAGAGGATCAAAATAAATCAAGAGTTCATATTTTATGTTTGAAACGTCCTTACTTACACTACACAACTAGTAACCAAACTTGATTCGAGTCAAACAGTTTATTTGTGAACTTGGTCCAACTTTTGACCAATTAAGCATTCTTTTGTAACCAACTACATTATGTCACCACTATCTTACCATAAAATCTGGTTACACAGGAGAATTACTATGGTTAACACTTTCTCTGAAATATAAGCAATAGTGATTAGGGGTTTTTAAACTCTCATATCTTATCTTAAGAATAACCAAAACAAAAGTAGACCTTCACTATTTTATAATTCTTTCTTCAGTAGAAACTCTCTTGCTTATCACCCGCAAGATAACTTGTTCGCTTCAGGAGACTCTAAATCCAACGAGTAAAAAAGAATGTCATAAAGCAATACATATAAACAAGAGCATCACCATACCACTTGTGAGTCTTTATGATAAGTACATATATATAAATAAATAAAAACAACTAATGGAGAAAGATCGATCTTAATTTGCTATTCTTGTTCATTTGGTGTTCTAGCTTAGCTTGTTTACCACCAAGAATGCTTTTTTTTTTGACAACCAGAAAATTTACATTAATTAAAAACGGGATTACATTCTAAGGATAGTACATCTATTCTAAAAATAAAGAAACTAAGGCGGCGTTACGTGCTTCTTATAGAACAAGACAACAACGTAAATAACCGAAAACTGGGAGAAATTCGCTCGAATTGGAGGTCTCTGAGGTTGGATAACTGGATGGCTTTGCTGCTGATGGAAGACGAGCGCCACAAACCACCAAGGATGCTAACAAGAGTTTTAGTGCCAAATTTATGTTTGTTATTTAGAGTACTTATTTAGCTCTAAATTGCGATAGATGAACCTTCGAATTTAATACTTTCAAAAGTAAAATCTTGATTCTTTCGAGCAACCAACAGGGGAAGAATACTAAACATATAAACTAAAAATATAGTTCATCTATTGTGAAATAAGTGAAATAGTTCTCTCTTTTATGTGAGAGTATTTTTTTAAGAGAAGTGTTTCATTTATTTCATAACGGAGAAAGTACATAAGTTAGGCTTGTTATCGACTTTGGACCTAAGTGTCATTACAATTGTAAATTTTGACATCAAAACTTAAATCTCCTCTATAATTAGGCCACGTTAACTTTGCTATTGTTTTTAATGAGCTAGCCTATGACTGATATAACTAGGAGGCTTTAATGAGGCGCTCTTAGAGCATGTACAATAGTACATGGCTCTCCAACTAGCTCTCCACTCTCTCTCATCTATTCTCTCTCTTCAAGCTACTCTCCAAGAACTATGTCTAAAAACACCCAATAATAATAAAACTCTTTAAAGAGCTCTCCATTCAACTTTTCATTATTTTGTGGTCTCCATATCAATAAATGAACCTCATTTTATACTATGATTAAAGTTATATAAATAAAGTTATTCATGTAAATTAAATATTATTACAAAAAAAATTATCTTTTTCATAATTTATGTAATGTGGAATTTTTTTTAAAATAATATTAATTTTGAATGCTAATATTTAATTTCATAAATTAAATAAAGATAATAGATTTTGTGTATGAAATATATCCAATATTAGGCTCATTTTATAGATAAAGAAAAATTATAGTTGTTGGGATAGTAATTATTACCATGTTTATTTTTATTTTTATAAAAAAGATCATTAAATGGTTGCAAGAAGAAAAGAAAACTTAAGTAATCTATACAAGATGCGTGCCTCAAATATTGGAGAGCTATCTCTCCTTCAACCCCAAAGGTATCTCCCCCAAGAGCCACTTTGCAAAGTGTCTCCATGGAAAGACACCCAAGACACTACCAAGAGCCCCATTGTTGGGTAAGAGGTGGCTCTCCATTTTCTCTCTCCTTGGAGAGCTAGTTGGAGAACTAGTTGGAGAGCCCCATTGTACATGCTCTCAGAAATAGTAAAATAATTCGAGCTGAGATCACACGAGCCCAACTTTATAACGGATACATGGTGTATAAACCCCCGAAGTGGTATCCATATTGGAGTGGGCCGATCAATCGAGCTTTCTCATATGACAACCTAGAGACAAAATACAGTCAATGAGAACTGGAAATAGTTGCAAATGAAACTTATCATAGTTCAACAAAAGTGAAAAAAATTTATATTTAAGAACAAAATAAAGGTGCTAGTCAACATAATTTTAAAATTTTAATTTTTTTTGTCTAATATTCTAGCAAATTAATGTTAGCACAACATGAATTCATAGCATGATATAATAAAAATGGGATAATTTATTGTAGCCATAATAACTTGTCTAATTTAGACAAATCATTTCTTAATCTCAAATCTATACCATTTATTTAATTAAACTAAAACTAAAACTAACAATTATACATTAATTAATCCACAATTAATCATTCGCCAGATTTTCGTCAATTTTTTAAAATTTTAAAGGTCAACGAAATAAATGGACAAGATGAGTCATTAAAAATAAAGGGTTAAGATTATATAATTGCAGTGGCTACAATTTTATTGTATATTTAAAAGTATCTTGATTTTTAACTTAAAAAAAGTTAGCATGATACAATAGTGTTGGTGTCAACTGTCAAGCCTTCTGACCAATCTAAATAGATGTGTTAACACTAACACCTTTAGAACTTAGCTTCATAAATTATAGACTAATAGTTGCCCAAATTTTAAGTTCCCAAGAGAAAAAAAAGCCCAAACTAGCCAATTGTTGCACACTCGCACAATTTAGGGATTTTGCCGTGACACCCAAGGGTGAGAATAAAAAAAGAAAATAAAATCAATCTCTCCATAAAAAAAAACTAACTCATTTCACCATTTCTCTTCTCCTTCGCTCTACATCTCATCAAAACACACAACAATGGCGGATCTTCCATTAGATATAATAACCTCCATTCTTACCCGATTACCTACTAAATCACTTATTCGCTTCAAATGTGTTTCAAAATCTTGGAATTCTCTCATCAAAAGCCCCAATTTCGTTAATATTCATCTCACACAATCTCTCTCCTCTAAAAACCACCTTCTTATCCTCAACTATGGAAGTTTCTTGGAGTCTACGCCATTAAAGTTGAGTCCTAATCTTCATGTTACTACTGCAAGGTTTGATTTACCCACTTGTTTTTCTGGGTATGAAGTTTCAGTTTGTGGGTCTTGTAATGGATTATTAGCTTTGGTATGTAAAAATGGTGATGACCCATTATTGTTTGAGATTATTTTGTGGAACCCATCTACTAATATTCATTTTGTACTGCCTCGTAATACTCATGTTGATTTGCATACTGATTTTCTGGGTGTTAGTTTTGGTTTTGGGTATGATTGTAATGATGATGATTATAGAATTGTGAGGATTGTTGATAGATTTTACAATAGGGATGATGGTCATGCTCATGGTGATGGTGATGATGGTGATAATGGTGATAATGGTGATGGTGGTTTTGATGGTGTGCTTGATGATGGTGACAATGGTGGTTTTGATGGTGAGCTTGATGGTGGTGGTGGTGGTGGTGGTGGTGGTGGTGGTGGTGGTGGTGGTGGTGATGGTGATGATGATGATGATGGTGATAATGGTGATGGTAGTTTTGTTGGTGAGCTTGATGATGGTGATAATGGTGATGGTGGTCTTGATGGTGAACTTGATGATGGTGAGCTTGATGATGGAGATGATGGTGCTGGTGGTGGCAGTGGCGATGATGATGATGGCGATGGTGGGGATGATGGTGATGATGATGGTGGTGGTGATGGGGATGGTGATGGTGAAGATACTGATGGAAGTTATGAATGTAGTTTTGGTTTCATATACAGGGAAGTAATGGTATATAGCTTAAGAGAGAATTCATGGAAAATGATTCATGTTGGAACATTTGGTGATAAAATGGAATTGTTTTGCCCTGGTGCAGTCATAAACAACCACATAGTTCACTGGATTTTCTGGAAATATCTAAAAGATGAGCCTCGCCTTCGAGGGTTTGATCTCTCCTCTGGTGAATGGAATAGATTGCCCTTACCGGATTTCACTGGAAAACAGAAGACAGATTGTCCTAATGATGTTGATGATTCCTTGTCTAGTTATGAATTCGAAGCTAGTGATATCGTTGTTTTAGGTGTTTTGGATGAATGTCTATGCCTAGTGACTCGAATTCTCCCTGAACTTGACAATGTTTATGTTTGGGTCATGAAAGAGTATGGTGTTGAAGATGTTGGGTATACATCCCAAGTCCCACATCGGAGAGATAAGAAGAAGTCACCTAGTTAATAAGAGTTCACCAACTACATTAGTATGAGGCCTTTTGGGAAGGAGCCCAAAAATAAATCCGTGCGGGCTAGGCCCAAAGCGGACAATATCATACTAATGGTGGAGCTGTTGGTGGACTCGTGGGCCCAACAGAAGAGTCATGGACTAAATTGTTTAATGTCATTGAGGCGAATGTAGTTGGACCATTGTCGAGTGCTCCACTTGCTTCTTCCTATGAAGAAGATGAAGTTCTGCTGAGAAGAGCAAATGCACATGGCCTTTGCTATTACAACTTGAAGAGCAAAACTGTGAAATCTGTTCCTAAGATTTCTAGTAGTCTCAAGCTTCATGATGTCAACCTCTGTGTCGAAAGCCTTGTTCCTATTATGCCGAATATGATTGCAGAGTGATGAATATATACCCTGGTAAATTTTTGGCAGGATAATTATGTTATTATTAGTTCAATTACATGAGTAGCTTTTTAGATTAGATGGTTCCTTGCTGATTGAAAAGTCCCTTATCTGATTGCCTTTGATTTTTATCACTTATAGTTTCTCTTGCTAACAGTCTTTTACAATGAGACTTATGTAGTATGTTCAGATCTTCTGGTTGTGTTGTTAATATATACACCTACAAGTTTTAGTTTCGAATGAATTATCTTTACATTTGAGCAAGCTTATGATTTATGAATGATCTTCTACAGGGCAACCTTTATATGCATGATATGGTTCCAAATGCTGCTAAGTATGTAATCACTAGCCTATGTTACTCGAAATCTTCGTGATAACCCAGATATCGTATTGGAACCTTGGCACCCTGTGATAGGTACTTCATTATAGGCACTTCTACGCTTCAATTTGAGCAAAAATCATCGAATTTCTTTTCGTAAAAATTAAAATAGCCTAGTCAGAGTCGGACATACTTATGCATACCGGTAGGCGGGTAGCAAAATCCGAGTTCCGTAGTCTTTAGCTGATTAATGCCACTCTATATGCTAGAGCAGGAACTCAGCTGCTTGAAGGTGTTTTCCATTTGTTTGGGATGGGAAATTCCTGGGACTGTACATTGGTTGTTTGTGAAACATACAGGCTATCTTAATTGGATTGTTTAGTGTCATTCCCCACCTTCCAACTATGAAATTACTCCCTTTTTTTCAAGATTATGCCATGATTACAATGTGCACGGGTATGTTTCGTGCCTTACCTCAAGATAATGTTGAATCTAACATAAACTTATCATGATTTTCTTCTGAATCCTAAAATAGCTGATATATAAGCGCATACTGCAATACTGCATAAGCAAAGGTTCATCAGGATGGCAGATTGAATTCGATTCAAGGCATTAACAAAGAGAAAATACAAAATTTTCTTTTAGGAGAATTTTGATGGGAATAATCTCAATTTTGTCAAAATAAAAAAAAATTCCCAAATTTGACAAACTTTTAGAGTAATTTTAAATTTGACAAACTTCTAGAGTAATTTTAAATTTGACAAAGTCATGAGAAAGAATAAAGAAAAAAACAAAAATAAAAAGCCTTAGACGGTTGAGAGAGTTATTTGTGATTCATTTCTTTTATGATCTGAATTTTGAGATATTGTTGTCAAATTTTCTTTTCTATGATCAAATATTAGATTTCCTTGCCGATAATCAAATTTCTCTGTTTTTATATATAATAAGGTACGTATAAGATTTGCATGGCACTGTAATTTACTCTCATGATGCACAATCAATAAACTCTTCTCAACCAACCAAATATTTTGTATTTCCATTGAACCTTATTTTCTCAGGGTTTTGAGAGGATTGTGTGCATTATCCTGTGGTGTAACGATTACCTGAATAATGTTTTAATCCCCCAGCCAATCGTCAAACATGCCTAAAATTAACTAGACTAGGTTATATGTCAAGGTGAACAAACTTTAAGGACCTAAAGTTTGCAAAAAACTTATCATTAAATACTAAGTTTTAAAACCTATTGTTATTAAAGACAAAGTTTTAAAACCTATTGTTAAGGACCTAAAGTTTTCATGTGGCTATGTTTTGTTGTTCAGACTTTAGATAAGCTCAGAACCAACAATACTGTGAACAAGTGATGGGTCAAGGTGGTTATTATATGGGTAATTACTAATTAGTCTTTTCTCGCAAACTGTGGCAGAATAAACAACGAATTAGTCTTATCTTTTAGAGGAACCAGTTTTAGTTATTTGTTTCCTAGTTAAATTATTCTAGTCGAGTATAATAAGGAAACTTACGAGGACTTGCACTTCCCTCAACGTATCCGAGTAAAATACTGTTTCCTAAGGTTTGTATATTTCGATACCTAATTTCCTCCTACATATACCATATGTTTAATGTTTGCTCAATTTCGTGAGCTTGATCATCAAACCTTTCTATCTGTTTTGCTCGTCCAGAATTAAACATGATTATTCTCAGATCAAAAAACCATGGAAGTACGATTGAAATACCTTTAGATGTGGTGTTTCACATACTCGTAATATAATGCTACCGGTAAAGACGTTGTTACGTTTCAAAAGTGTATGCAAAGATTGGTACAATATCATCAATGACTCTTAATTTTATTAAACTCCATCTTAAGCAATCCCTCACAATTGATTCCCAGCATGATCGGCCCCTTGCTTATGCCGAATACGAATTCCTATACCTTGTAGATGATCTTGATTACCCTTCTCAACAAACAATACTAAATTTTCCTTACGAAGCCGTTTCAGGCGAAAGCGAAACCAAACGTACAGTTGTTTGATGTAATTGGCTCATGCCATGATTTGCTTTGCTTACAATTTTGGCGTAACATTGATGGTTTCATTATATGTAACCCATCAACACGGAGTTTTAAACGAATCTCCATGCCTGTTTATCATTTAGGCAAGATGCCATGTTGGTCGCGATGATGTGGCTTTGGTTATGATAGTCAAAAGGATGATTATAAGATTGTTTTGACACTAAATAAGGTGTTTTCTTATAGCTTGAAGGCGGATACTTGGGTGGCTTCAAAATCACATTCACTACACGGAAACATTTATCAACTTCAAAACCATATTATATATGGGAACAACATGCTACATTACAGTTGCCAAGTGACCAGAAACAAGGAGTTACTTCCAGTGCATCCTATCAAAGGTTATCAGTTGATTGCTCGTTTTAATCTTTGTTCTGAATAATGGGAGGATGAGTTTTCTTCACCAATAAAGACGATCTATGATCTCCATTATGAGAGGGTATATTTAGAGTTTGTAGATGGATGTCTACGCCTATGTCATAATCATTTAGAATCGGCGGATATATGGGTGATGACCGAATATGGAGTTGAAAGATCATGGACCCAATTGTTTTCTGTTTCGCTGACACACAATATATCTTGTTATGAGCTGTTAGGAATTAACTTTCCTTAGTTTCATTAACTTTGTGTAATCACATAAATACAACCTAATGAACTACTAATGGGCTTTACAAGTAATACAACATATTATAACAAGAGTATGTACACTATAGGCCCAAGAGGTGCCTAACACCCCCCCTCAAGTTGGAGCATGGAGATCACACATGCCCAACTTGCTCATAAGATAGTGAAACTGGCGTTTCCCGAGAGCCTTTGTAAAGATATCGGCAAGCTGCTCGGTGGTAGGAACATAATGAGTGGAGATAACGCCCGCTTGTAGAGCATCGCGAACATAGTGACAATCCACCTCAATGTGCTTCGTACGCTCATGGAAAACAGGATTTTGGGCGATATACAACGTAGACTGGCTATCACAAAAGAGACTCATGGCACGAGGGTGGGCAATGCCAAGACTCAAAAGCAGAGCCTTGAGCCAGATCAGCTCACAGGTGGTGGTAGCCATGGATCTATATTCCGCTTCAGAAGACGAACGAGAAACAGTATGTTGCTTTTTAGTTTTCCAAGACACAGGAGAGTTACCTAGGAACACAAGCCACCCAGTAAGGGAGCGACGGGTAAGAGGACAACTAGCCCAGTCAGAATCACACCAACCAGTCAACTGGAGGTCACAATTGGCACGAATTAGAATGCCCTGCCCCGGACAGCCCTTCAAGTAGTGAACGGTACGGAGAGCAGCAGCCCAGTGCTCCTGCCGTGGGACCTGCATGAACTGAGCAAGGATGTGAACAGTGTAGGCTAAATCCGGGCGAGTGAAGGAGAGATAAATGAGGCGACCAACGAGGCGCCGATACTTCTCAGGATCATCGAGAGGCTCTCCTGTAGCAAGAGCAAGGCGATGGTTCTGTTCCATGGGAAAGCTAGAGGGGCGGGCCCCAAGAAGGCCAGATTCGGCCACAATGTCAAGAGTATACTTGCGCTGGCACAAAAAAATCCCTTCGGGACTCCGAGCAACCTCAACACCAAGAAAGTATTTGAGAAGTCCCAAATCCTTCATATGAAAACACTCACCCAAGTAGTGTTTGAAAGCAATGATAGCAGAAGAAGTGTTGCCAGAAATAATTAAATCGTCCACATAAACAAGAACATTGAGTTGCAGAGAGCCCTGAGTAAGAGTGAAAAGGGAGTAATCAGAGTAGGATTGCACAAAACCATACCGAAGAAGAGAGGCGGCTAACTTAGCAAACCAACACCGAGGAGCCTGACGAAGCACATAGAGAGACTTCTTAAGGTGACAAACCAAACCCGATCGATGACCATGGAAGCCTGGAGGAGGCTTCATATAAACCTCTTCATCAAGATCACCATGAAGAAATGCATTATGAACATCCATTTGGTGCAACTCCCAATTTTTCGCAGCAGCAATAGCGAGAAAAGGCACGTACGGTCACCATCTTTGCGACTGGAGCAAAAGTCTCATTGTAATCCAAGCCCTCAACTTGGCGGTTACCAAAAATCACAAGGCGAGCTTTGAGACGCTCGACCTTCCCATCAGCATGATACTTGATTTTATACACCCATTTGCACCCAAGAGCGTGTTTTCCAGGAGGAAGAGGAGTTAAAACCCAAGTATCATTGGCCTCCAAAGCAGAGATCTCCTTTTGCATGGCCTCACGCCACCCAGCATCAGTCATAGCTTCTTTGAAGCTGCGGGGTTCATGACCTGTAGTAATAGCAGCAAGAAAGATACCGTGTGGCAAAGAAAAGTTGTCAGCTGACACAAAATGTGCTAAAGGATAAGGAGTACCTGAGGAGCCTGACGAAGCGGGAGAACTAGGGGATGGACTCGACGTGGGATTCAGTGAAGTAACAAAGTCACAAAGGAGAACCGATGGACGTTTGACACGTCGACCACGGTCCAAGTCAATGAGAGAGCTGTCGGACTCAGGAGTATCAACAGTAGGAGGAGCAGTAGGAGACGAAGTCGAAGACGGCCCAGCAGAAATCAAACCTTGAGGCCCAGTAGGAGCTGAGGGGAGGTCACCCGGGTCAGTGGGCCCAGTAATAACAGGTGGGTCAGGGGGCCCAGCAGGAGCATTCGGGTCAGATGACCCAGCGGTAGCAACGGGGTCAGGGGGCCCAGCCGTGGCAGCAGGGGCAGAAGGCCCAGCGATAGCTGCACCATGACCAGCCGGGTGAGTGGGCTCAAAGGAGGGCACGCGAGGCCCATCAGGGGCAGCGACAGGACCAACACGGTCATTTGGCCCAGTAGGAGGGGTGAGCGACCCAGCAGTAGCCAAAGGAGCCCCAAAATCATCACAAGCAAAGATGGGATCACCAAAATCATCAAAATTAAATCCCTCCAAGTCCACATTTGTAGCAGTAGGATCTAATGAAGAATGCTGTTGGTGAAACGGGAATTCATGTTCAAAAAACTGAACATCTCTTGACACAAAAAGCTCATGAGTCGCCAAATCATATAATTTCCACCCTTTTTTATTATGTGGGTACCCAACAAACACACAACGCCTACTACGAGAAGCAAATTTATCCCCCTTTGCTCTTTGATTGTGAGCAAAACATAGAGAACCAAACACCTTTAATTCATTGAAATCGGGAGCAACACCAAACAAGATCTCAAAGGGAGTTTTATTTTGTAACAAGCGGGAGGGAGTGCGATTAATTAAATACACAGCACCAAGAACACATTCACCCCAAAAAGAGATAGGCAAGCTAGCTTGAAACAACAAAGCACGACTCACATTGAGGATATGTCGGTGTTTTCTTTCGACGCGGCCATTTTGTTGAGGAGTACCAACACAAGTAGTTTCAAAAAGAATGCCATAAGAATTAAAATAATCAAGCATACAATTGAATTCCGTTCCATTGTCACTACGCACCCTTTTCACATGAACTTCAAATTGACATTCAATCATAGCAAAGAAAGAGCAAAAGGAGTGAAACACATCTGTTTTGGATTTCAGCAAATAGACCCAAGTAGCACGAGAAAAATCATCCACTAATGTTAAGAAATAATGAGCACCACAAGAAGAAGGAGTCTTATAAGGGCCCCACAAGTCACAATGAATTAATTCAAAAACACGACTGGCTTTATTATTACTAATGGGAAAACTAGGGCGAGATTGTTTTGCTTGAGGACAAACAACACACGCTTTATTTAAACACTTCTGACCACTAGAAGAATGAAAAACAGGAAGAAGCTTGACGACCTTATCCGAAGGGTGTCCAAGACGGCGATGCCACAACTCAAAGTCACTGATAGCAGAAGCAGTCACAGCACAGATGCTTGGAATCCCACGATAGTAGTAGAGTCCATCCTTACGTTCACCGGCTCCAATCAGGTTCCCCGAGTGAAGGTCCTGTATAGCACACAGAGAGTCAGTGAAACGAACAATGCAAGAGGAATCATCAATCAACTGCGACACTGATATCAAATTACAAGATAAACAGGGAACAGATAACACATGTTTAAGGACTAAGCCCCCAGCGAGATGAACAGTGCCAGCTTTAGTAGCCATGACCTGCTGACCATCAGGTAAACCAACAGGACATGCTACAAAAGTAATAGGATCTTGCAACAAAGAGAGGTGGCCGGTAACATGATAAGAGGCGCCTGTGTCAAGGAGCCAAGAAGAGCTAATAAACTCACCCATCATAACCTCATTAGAGCGTTCATTGACTAAATTTAAAAGAACCTGCATTTGAGCAGGAGTGAGAGAAGCAAGAGGAGGCCCCTCACCCCCACTGGGAGTAGAAACATGCGTCCCAATAGTGCTGCCAGGAGAGGATGCAGCGCTGCAAATTGCGTTGGCACGCACAGGGGGAGCAAGAGGGCCACGAGCAGGTGAGTGATCGACGGCGAGACGAGGTTTGCCCTCCACGCTAGAGTAGGATGCCGACGAGGAGCCTTTACCAAACTTCTCCTCCCACCACGCGGGCCGGCCGTGAATTTTGAAGCAAGAGCTAATCTCATGGCCACGTTTTTTACAATGAGAACAAGTGAGTTTAGTTTTATCGGGACGTTCAATATTACTCTTCACAGCAAATACATGAGCAGCATCGGTTATGGCCTTGTCACGAGTCATGTTACGAACGCGTTCCTCTTGAAGAAACGCTTGATAAGCCCGCGTGAGATCGGGAGAAGGTTGTTGAGACAAAAGGTTCGAACGGACCGTGGAGTATAAGGTGTCATCAACACCAATATAGAATTGATGCAGGTGCTCTTCGTCGCGATCGGCGGCGAATTTTCCGGCCACATCACACGTACACTTACCACACGTGCATCCATGAAGAGGTTTGAGACGGGATAGATCATCGTATAACCCCATGAGTGTGGTATAATAATCCTCCATTGTCATGGTTTTGGTCTGCTTGCAATTGGCGATGTTGGCACGAAGTTGTTGAAGTAGAGCGCCATCTGCCACACAAAACCGGTGTTCTAAATAGAGCCACAAAGGACGAGCCTCGTCATGGTAAGGAATGGAGGCAACGAGTTTCCCATCCATGCTACGGAGCATCCAAGAGACGAGCATGGAGTTAACGGTATCCCAATCCAGTAACTTCTTCGAGTCGGTAGGTTTCGGTATGGTTCCATCAATGAAACCGTATTTTCGGTGAGCTTTCAATGACAGCGTGAGTGCCTGAGCCCAAGATAAGTAATTATCGCCTTTGAGAATCACGTGGGTGATGAGGTTACCGGGTTGATCACCGAAACCCAAGTAAAAAGGAGAACTGGAATCAAGTTTAATGTCCTCCGTCATAGCTGCACCGCCGTGAATAATGGCCTGAGCAACGGTGAGGTTAGTGTAGTGCAATCGTGAGAAAGCAGTAAAAAAAACGGCAGAGAGGGAGGTAGGGTTAGGCTATGCTATAGCGCTGATACCATGTTAGGAATTAACTTTCCTTAGTTTCATTAACTTTGTGTAATCACATAAATACAACCTAATGAACTACTAATGGGCTTTACAAGTAATACAACATATTATAACAAGAGTATGTACACTATAGGCCCAAGAGGTGCCTAACATGAGCCCATTAGTATTGTTAATTCCACAAAGTGACTAGAAGTTTTATTGTTAATTTGTCCTAATGGTCTTGTTTGGTATGATCAAAAGCATAAAACATTTAAGAATTTTAAATATCAAAGGCCGTATATCCGAAGAGTCGATATTTATGTGGGAAGCCTTGTTTCTATACCAGGTGCTCCCAAATGAGGGTGGAGAACAAGTGGTCTGAATGAAACAATCGGCAAGTAGGCCAGTAAGAGTACTGTACTCCAATGGAATTCGAACCTGTGACCAATTGTTCACATCACCTTAATCTTAACCACTAGGCTAATACATCCTAAGAATTTTACTACTATATGGTAATAGAATACTTGGTAGTGTACTGGTGTTATTAATACGTGCATTTGAGTTAGCCGATTTAGTTTGTCATTAGCAATGAAACATAAAGCTATACGCCTATACCTATACGAGTGCGGACTTTAATTAGCATAGTACAAATTAGTACTTGAGTACAATTTTTATATTTAGGTAAAATTTGAGTTATTGTGTTATCCGTCTTCTAATAATTCAATGTTATAATTAAGATTCATCTTTAAATGAGTGACAAATGATCCAAATTTCATCATCTTCCTAACTTCCTTAGCTTCTTGTCTACAAAAAAGGAGAATTGGTATGGTGGAAACCATTAAAAATACTAACCCTATATGCACGTAATGTGTGCATAAGAAAATAGAAAACTCGGTCGGCGTAATAATATTATACACGACAAATTGTTCATAGTATTTTTTTTTTCTTTTGTTATTGTAAAAAACCAATAAAATAGAAGAAGTTGTAATTATTTTTTTAGCAGGGGTATAATCGTAAAAGATGGTGGACATCAAGTCCTCCCCTCTTCCAAAAGAAGGAGATGATAGGGCAAGCGGAAAAAAAGGATCTATAGCTCATGATACCATGCTAGAGATATAAGAAAGTTTAATTATAATTCATTGTATCAAATTACATTTTTTTTAAAGAGAAATTTCATTAATTGAAAGCCAAACGACATCTACAATAAATAATAAAGAAAATCAGGATACAATCAAACAAGATCAGATCAACTTCGTCTTCGATGAAACTACAATGAACCAGATCGAATATTGTGGCGCAAGTCCCTCGTATTTGTTGTCCCAAGCAACTATTAATGGAACCGTCTATCATTTTGACATAGTTTGGAGAAGAACATTCTTGATCTACCCATATTGACCGCATTCGAGCTTCCAATACCTTCATGTTGATAGTTTTGGACTTCAACCAATGAAAACAATTTCTCATACCTACAAATAAAAAAACTAGACTCACAACTCCCATAGGGGAGAAGGAGACCTCCACAACAGAGAAGACTAGTCTTCCCATATCAGGGCACAAGAAACTCTCATAAAGAGAGACTAACTTATTCAACAAAGCAAAAGGACAAACTAGAAAGTGAAAACAAGAGAGGAAAAGGGGCTTACCATGGATGAGATCATCCATGGCAGCCCCTTACTGATGAAGGGAAAGGTGGAAAAAGGGAGGCAGCTAGAGAGAAAAACTAGGTTTAGGGTTGAAATTTAAAAACATAATACAAAAGGTTGTGATCAAATTACATTATATAGCATTATAGCTACAATAGTTACAACTAACATAGCTTACTACTAGGAATTAGGGATATACTTTGACTAACAATTAAGGATTACATTGAATCACAACTAAAATTAGGGCAATGCTACATCTACCCGGTGGGTAGTTAACCCACTAGAAATAGAGAATTAAAAAACTATTAAAATTGATGAGTTGGATTCCACTATTCAGTTATTTCTATTTGTAGTGAGTTGTTGACCCACTGAGTAGATAAAGTTTTTAATTTTTTCCCTAAAATTAACGAGAGTAGGTCATAAGTCGAGTAGAACAGACTTTGTGCAGTCGAACACACTTTAAGGACCTAAAATTTACAAAAACTTATCATTAAATACTGTACTCAAAGTTTCGAAACATTAAAGACTAAAAGTTTTTTTTGATAAGAATAAAGACTTAAAATTTTAAAACTTAAGTTTTCATGTGGCCGTGTTTTGTTGTTGAGACTTTAGATAAGATTAGAACCAACTATACTGTGAACATGTGAGTCCGGATCCTCTAGAGTTTTAATAAAACTCTATAAAGTAGAGTTGTATCTGAACCATACATTTTAAGATCAAGGGTTCATATTGGTGGAAGTTAAATATTAGGGGGTGGATTTTGATGAGAAAAAATAGGGGAGATTTTGGAAAGATAATATATGAGCCATTGATTTTTTATTGAATGGTTGATATTGCTCAAACTCTACATTGTAGAGTTATTTTAGAACTCTAGAGGATCCAAACACGTGAACATTTTTTTTGAAATTAAAAATTAATTCATTGATTCAAAGTCATACGACATCTACAATAGAAGTCAAAACTAAACAAATACATATCAAAATGAAATAAATACAATTCTAATATGACAAAACCACGATCGTTGAGTAGATCTAACACTTCTGAAAACCCTCGTCTTTCATATCGCTGTCTGATGCAGCCTTCTGCAAGGGGGTCTATCGATCTTTTGTAGTTTTGAAGTAGAACTGGATTCAATTCAAGTGATTGTAAACAAAGTACTGACATCTGTTGCAACCCCGCACAAATTTCAATCAACAAATCAACTTCTTGAATTACACAAAAACCCAAAAATAAAGTCTCTAAACTCTCACATGGAGAGAGATAAAACCCAATATATGGGTAGATATAACCCAATAAATGGGTAGAAAAACTCTCCATTAGAGAGAGACTGAAGTTTATTAGAACATGAACATAAAAAACTAGTAACAAAAGAGGAAAAGGGGTTTACCACCGCCCAAAAGGGTGACGGTAGCCCATAGGTTGAAAATTAGGGTTTTGTGGGAGAGGAGAGAAAAGAGAGAAAAATATGGAAGAGGAGGCGCCAAACACGTGAACATATGATGGGTCAAGGTGGTTATTATATGGGTAATTAGTCTTTTCCCGCAAACTGTGGCAGAATAAACAACTACTCCCTCCGTTCCATAATATAGTGCTTACTTCTCATTTTTCACGGGAATTAAGGAAAATGGAATGAGTGGTAGGATTTTCAAAAAAATATATTTAATGAAGTGTTTTTTTTTATACTTTTGTATTGAAACTAGTTATTTATTTTCTTTTTCCTTTAAACAAAATCAAAAGGCAATAAATGTTCCTTGGAATGGTGTAAAGCAATAAATTGGGTCACATGTTTTGAGAGAAAAGTAGGGTATTTTGGAAAGTTTGTGTAGAACTTAAGGATAATTTAGTCCAAATAAATTGACAAAAAAGAAAATAGGCACAATATTTTGGGACACCAAAAAAGGAATGTGAGCACTATATTATGGGACGGAGGGAATAATTATTAGGCTTTTCTTTTAGAGGATCCAGCTTAGTTATTTGTTTGGCCTTAATTTCAAAAAAAAAAAAAAATCTAGGCAAGTATAATAAGGAAACTTACGAGGAGTTGCACAGTTGCAGTTCCCTAAACGTATCCGAGTAAAATACTGTTTCCTAAGGTTTGTATAGTTCGATACTGATTTCCTACATATACCATATGTTCTGCTCAATTTGGTGAGAAACCATTCTATCTGTTTTGCTCATCCAGTATTAAACATGATTCTCAGATCAAAAAACCATGGAAGTAGGATTGAAATACCTTTAGATGTGGTGTTTCATATACTCGTAATGCTACCGGTAAAGACGTTGTTACGTTTCAAAAGCGTATGCAAAGATTGGTACAATATCATCAATGACTCTAATTTTATTAAACTCCATCTTAAGCCATCCCTCGAAATTAATTCCGGTCATGATCGCCCCCTTGCTTACAGTGGCGGAGCCAGGATTCTCAAAGTGGGGGGACAAAATCTAGACGACGGATATTCGGAAAAAAAAAAACACTACAAACACAAATGGTTTAATACTTAATGTTTTACGTCCAAAATTCAAAAATGCTTATAGTCTTACAATCCAAAGAATAGTTCTTTTTTGTGGGGAAGTATGAGAAGTGGGTGTAGTGAGTTGTTAATCCATCTTTATCAAATCGTAGTATATTTTTAGTACCAAGATTAATTAACCAAAATCAGAAATATGGGATTTTACAAAGTGAAGTTTCAGATGAAATCAACAAAATCATCCATAGATGTTAGGCGAAAGAAAAAAAAAAACTCACACAACAACAACAGCAGAGCATCAACAAAAATAAAACTTTAAAAAAATCAATTACCTCAAAATCTAGGGCTTCATTCTAAGCTTCTTCAAATGAAAATCCAGGAGATTTCCACGAGTAATCACTTAAGAGAACTGTTAATTGAAATTTCTAGTTCAATTCACCAACATATGATTTTTTTCCCAACAAGTAATTCACGAAAATTGCAGGGGGTTGTGCTGCCTCAAACAAATTAAATTAAAACTTAGGGTTTAGAAAAAAACAACTCACTGAGTAACATGGACTAGGCGACTGGCAACCCGTGTCTGAACGGCTCCGGCGGCGTTGGGCTAGCGTCAGCTCGTGGCTGGCAGGCTGGATTCCTCCCTTTCTCTCCTTCCTTCGTTTGAATCGTTTCTCACTTTGGCTGGGTTCCTTCTCCTTCCTTCGTAGTTCGTTCCTCACAGGCGACTAGCGTCCCGCGTCCCAGCGTCTGGACGGCTCCGGCCTCCGGCGGCTCGTGGCAGGGAGTTAGGGTTTTTCTCTCCTTCCTTGGTTCCTCACATTCTCTCTCTTCGTTTAATTTCACGCGTCCATACTTTGTCATTCCTTCGTTTGTCATTTTTTTTGTTTTTTTGTTTTTTCTTTTTAAAAACCCGTGAAATTAGTTTTTTAAAGTGGGGGGACATCTGTCCCCATGTCCCCCCTGCTGGCTCCGCCCCTGCTTGCTTATGCCGATTACGAATTACTATATCTTGTAGATGATCTTGATTTCCCTTCTCAACAAACAATACTAACTTGTCCCAACGAAGTCGAATCAGACGAAACCAAACAGTTGTTTGATGTAATTGGTTCATGCCATGGTTTGCTTTGCTTACGATTTTGGCATAACTTTGATGGTTTCATTATATGTAACCCATCAACAAGGAGTTTTAAACGGATCTTTATGCCTGTTAATCATTTGGGCAAGACGCCGTGTTGGTTGGCGTTGCGATGTGGTTTTGGTTATGATAGTCAAAAGTATGATTATAAGATTGTTTTGACACTAATGAAGAAGCTTGAGATAGCAGTGTTTTCTTATGGCTTAAAGGCGGATACTTGGGTGGTTTCACAATCACTACCTCTTTACGGAAACATTATTAATCAACTCCAAAATCATATTATATATGGAAACAACATGCTACATTATAGTATGAGTATCTTAGTGAGAAACAAGGAGTTACTTACAACGAATTCTTCTAAAGATTATGAGTTGGTCCGAATTATTGCTCGTTTTAATCTTTGTTGTGAAGAATGGGAGGATGAGTTTTCTTTACCAACAAAGATAACTTACGATTGCAATAATGACAGGGTATATATAGGGTTTATAGATGGATGTCTACGCTTATGTCATAATCATTCAGAATCGACGGATATATGGGTGATGACGGAATATGGAGTTGAAAGATCATGGACCAAATTGTTTTATATTTCTCAGAGAGACAACTGTTTATCTTGTTATGATGTCATTAGTGTTGTTAATTCCACAAGGCGACCAGAAGTTCTATTGTTGATTTGCCATGTTGGTCTTTTTTGGTATGATCAAAAGCATAAAACATTCAAAAAATTTAAATATAAGAAGTTGTATTCCCGAACAGTCCATACTTATGTGGGAAGCCTTGTTTCTATACCAGGTTGCTCCCAAATGAGGGTGAAGAACAAGTAATCTCAATGAAGACGGAGAAACAATCGGCAAGTAGGCCAGCAAGAGTACTATTGGAATGAGCTTAGGGGTTTCATTTTACTACTATATGGTAATGGAATATCAAGCTTTAGGCCCTGTTTGGCACTAGCGTTTTAGGTAGCGGCTAGCAGTTGGACAAGATCAAAACGCTACTTAAGAAAATTATGAGTGTTTGGTAAGGTAGTGGTTGTAGTAGGAAGGTAGCGGTTGCAGTAGATTATGGGTAGCGGTTGCAGAACGTTACTACACGTAATGTTTGAGATTTATAGGTAGTGGTCTAGCAAATAAACACTATATAATAGCATAAGATAGAATTGTTAACCAATGTTTTTAATTTCTTTTTCCTTATACTGTTTATCAATTGTTTTATTTTACGGCAATTTATTGTTTTTTCATTACAATAGCAGGGACGTGATTCAAGTATTTATTTCAAATATAGAATGTAACTAATATTTTACAGTATTTTATACTCCTCATTCCACAAGCATTTTACTTAAAATAGGTAAAATAAGTTTTTTGAGGGTTGAATATTATCTTAAATCTATACATTCCTTTGAGCAGTTAAAAAAACGTATACTTTTTTAGTGTAAGTTCTTTGAAAAAATAAATACTGAATTTAACTATTGAAAATAATATTGAAATTTTTGCTTCCACCAAGATTTGATCATTGGTCTCTCCCATGTGGAAGATAGGAAGTCATACCATTGAACCCAAGGGTCCTTGGTAATATAAAAGTTACGTGAGTGCGTACTTTGATTTGCATAGTACAATAGTACTTGAGTATAATTTTTATATCTAGGTATGGGTTCTTGTGGTTAACTGTCTTCTAATCATTCAATGTTAAGATTCATCATCTTTATAACTTCCTTCTTGTGTAACAAAGGAGAGAATTGGTACGGCTGAAACTATTAAAAATACCAGCCCTATATGCACGTAATGCGTGCGAAAGAGAATAGAAAACTCGATTGAATAATAATATTATGTACGAAAAATTGGTCATAAAGTTCATAGTATTTTTTTTTCTTTTGTTATTTTTAAAAAAACCAATAAATAGAAGAAGTTGCAATTATATTTTTTAATTGGGGTATAATCGTAAAAGAGGGCGGACACCAAGTCCTCCCCAATTTGAAAAGAAGGAGATGCCATGGGAAGCGAAAAAAAAAAATCTATAGCTCATGATAGAGTTATGAGAGCTTAATTATAGTAGTATTTCATTGTATCAATTACATTATACCGCTATAATAGTTACAACTAACGTAGCTTAATACTAGGAATTAGGGATATACTTTGACTAACAATTAGGGATATATTAACAAACTAATAAATTGAGTAATATAAGAGGGTTTACAATAAATTTGTTGATAACAATCTTGACTAAGATATATCTTCTACTTCTGCCAAGGGAGAGCCTACAGCAGTACAATAGCAAGGTGGATACTGGATACCCGTTGGTTGCCTCCTTCAGCTGGGGTTTGGAAGCTGAACAAGGATGCGGCATAATCACTTTTAAACTCAAGAAAACACATAAAATCCTCTAAAGTTCCTATGAAATAATCTTCATCTATCAAGCTTAAGAGTTGGGATAACACTCCATTTTTCTTCGTAAACATTTTTTTTTTTGACAAGTTAAAGGATTTTATTAAGGCCCGTTGGGCATTTTTCTTCGTAAACATTAAAACTTGCTTTAATAATGTAACTAGAATTATCACGAAACTTGTAATTCGACAAATGATTTCTCACCACAGCCAATTTTTTAATAAAATTTTAAGCATGAATCACAATCAAACATTGTCCAATTAAAATCGAAATTTGATAATTGAACAATTTACATGGCCCAGTTTAAAGCTCTTTTACCCTTTGGAGCCTCATAATTTTATTTAGCACAGGGCCTCTAAATTGTACTAGACGGTCCTAGGAAGAATTCTTGTAATGGTAATGGAGATAAAGAGTTCGGAATCCTGAGGACGAAATGACGAAAAACCATGACTTGCAGATGGATCTTGAGTGTAGGACTAGCTTACAGTTCCTGTCGCTTGCTTTTAAAAGGAAAAAAAGAGGAGCAATGAACATATCTGATGGGGGATGGGGTTGCTGGTATATATGAGATGGTATATAAGAGATACACCCAATCCACAAAGCTTCAGTACTATATAGAAAACCACAAAGCTTAAGTGCTACATAGAATTTTATACAGTTGAATTTGAAACGTCGTCTAAGAACTTCATCCAACACACTATTTTTATAATCCTTCTTTGATGCCTTCAAACAAACAAAAATACCCCTTCAATAGACACATAAGAATCAAATGAGAAATTCCAAACTCAAGGAAAATAATACTTTACAAGACTTCAAAGTTCAAACCCCATTTGATAGTTCATCAAAGATCATGATCAATTTCTCTGTTTGTTTCATTTTTCCGAAACTGTAGTCTTTGAGGGAAGTGGAAATAAAACACACAAATAACAAATCATATCATTATCAAAATTGTATGAAAAAAACATACTATCTCTATTTTTTAATAGTTGTACCATATTGACTTTTGGGTACAATGATTTTAAAAGGAGAAATATATATATATATATATATATATATATATATATATATATATATATATATATATATATATATATATATATATATATATATATATATATATATATATATATATATATATATTTTGGTAACAAGTAAACAGTACAAACAATGAACCAAGTTAACCCATAATTACAGACGAGTGCATGGGTCGACACACTAAACCTATTACAAACTTTATTAAACACCACAGTAGTACCAAATTTCTTAAGGGGGGGAAGACATCACAAGGGATAGAACTCTCTCGACTTGCGCTGCGACGAATACGATACAGAGAAGGTGAACCCGCACACCGGTGATCGCTAAATCTTGGCCGCCTTGACAACCTGGCCGCCGAAAGATCCCACATTGGCACTAGGCAATGACTTCTTCATATTGCCCCGGACAATCCGCAACGCTCTCATTCTAGCTTTAATTCCTTTGCTGCTTTCCTCTTTGCCAACGATACATGACCCTTCTGGTTTGAATCTGCAATTACATCTGCATAACATGATGTGTGTTGTGCCACTTCAATAATGGGAACATCTTCCATCCTATCTACACGATCCTGATCCTGATCCTGCTTATAACCTGAGTGACTCATGGGGTATGGCTCCTGAGTGACATTCTCCACCGAAGTCACTGCCTGAGAGACCTCTGCTTCCCTCAAATCTTGTTTGCGGGGGGCCTCCTTCTTGATAGATTTTTTATAATTCGAGGCACGAATTGACATCGACCTCAAATGAGAATGGTAATGCAACACCTTTCCTTGTTGCAACTTTTCCATATCTTCCCGTGAAATGTTAAGGAACAAGGAAGATTTATGTCTATTAGAATAAGTCACATGGCCAGAGGAACACGGAGACTTCGGGCTTACCTGTGTTCAAGGACAAGGAGGCTCTGAATCTACATTCTGCTTCATACCAACAGCAGAAGTGTTGTATGCAACGAGGATGTTCTTACCATCTTCCATCCTCTCTTGCCTCACTTCTTTCTCTACCTCCATAGAAGTGTTTTCCCCTTTTAAATATGAACAATTATGTAACCCCATATCTTCTGTAGCACAAACCCCATGAGCTTCATTCTCATCATACACACCCAAAACAAACTCCTTTTCTGAACTATCCTTCGTGTCCAAAGACGCTTTCACCTTTTTGTTTGGAGAAGAAAGTCCTAGGCCTAACCCTGTTGGAATATCATCATCCTGAGGGTGCGTCTTTGTTTTTTCCTTACATTGAGAACTTTGAATCTCATCAAGTTTTATATGAACTTCTCGATTTCCGGGTTCTAACTGGGCAGCCATCAACAAGTCCCAATAAGCCCAATCTCTTTTTCCTAGTCTAATTGCAGCCATGGCTCTTCTAAACAAAGCTTTAACACTATTTGGTTTGAAAACTAGGACAATTGAACATATCCGACCTACCTGTTCAAATTCATTTTTCCGACTAAAACAAGCTGCAGAGTTTAAAAGAATACAAATAGTCAGCTCAAAACACTCAGCCATATCCTTCTCTTGTACAAATTCATATCGAGCCAAAATAAGCCCTACATAGCCATATTTCTCCAATGCATCATCAATTTTCCCCTGTTTAAACAATACATTACCTTCTTCCTTTAACCCTTTTGCCAGCTCAAGAACACCCTCTGAATTTTCTGAACGAGAGATCAAATCTAACAAGAATTCATCGTCATCTATTAGGTCCTCTTCCTCAGAGAGAAGTTGGTTCACCTCCCCCTTAAGACTCTTATAAACATCCAAGGAAACCATCACAACAACCTTGAAAAACTAACTATAAACGATACTAGGGACTCAAGCAGATAGAGGATGGTACACAACCAATTATTTGAACTACAACACTAGGATTTAAGATTAATTACAAATTAACAACAAACTGAGCTAAATTAATTACAAAAACCTGCAAAGCCTCCTTAAACTAAACAAACCACTGCTTATTTTAGAAATTAAAGAAGAAAGAAACAAGCCCTACAACCACAAGTTCTATTGTATGCTAACCTGAACCTGCTATGGTGGTTCCGACGCGCTAAGTCTGGAATACCGCTGAACAAGACTGGGTAATCGACTCTGACCCTAATAAATTGAAGAAACCAGCAAAAACAAACCCAAGAGGTAAAGAGAAAAAGACGCTTGAAAAAACCTCACCAGCGATGATTCTGAAAATTCCGTCCCCGACAGAAATTGCTCGCCGGCGACCAGAGAGCAGAAGCGGTCGCCGGCGGGCTAAACGGTGATATTGAGCGAAGAGTGACAAGGAGCCTCCAGAAAGTTCGCAAAGGAGAAATATATTAGTTGTACCATAGATCGCCATATTTGTGTTCCATGAAGTAAAGACTATTATAAAGATAACTCAACAATAAGCACATGAAAATTAGTACTCCCTCCGTTTTCTTTTGTTGTTCCTGTATTCTCCGTTGGGAAATTTCAATATGTTGTGTTCCTATTTTGAATATTTCCATATATTGTATAATGTATTAATTAAATTTCCCATAAGTTTTGAGTTGCAATAAATGTGTTCACATTAGTTTGTAGTTACTTTACTCTTTTACCCCTCAAACTTTTTGTATCATTGGTTGCTTAATATAGAATAACTCAAAGGACTAGTTTCTTTGTTTTTAGTTAATTTAATTTTATTTAAAATAGTGGAATCTTGCCCTTTTTTTTTTTGAGGGGAAAGATCGAAAGATGCATTAAGATAGGGACATATCCATAAGTACATACGGAGTAATTTCAGAGGGAACATGATTCTCCCATCTTTGCTCTACACCAAACGGCACAAGTCTTGCTAGGTGATGAGCAACGCAATTGCCATCCCTTCGCACATGAGACCATTTAACACCATTAAAAAATCTACATAAAGACAAGATATTCTCCAGAATAGAGTCAAGGTCGGAAAAAAAGATAGCACCTTTCGAGAGCCTAGAAACAAGAGACTTACAATCCGTCTCAAAAGTAACATTATGATGAGAATAAGCACGAGCCAACTTAATCGCAAGGGATAAAGCTTTCCCCTCCGCCACTTCCACGGGCCACCAAGCACGGATTCTCCTACACGCAGCCCACAACACCCTTCCCTCCTCATTCCTCGCCACAACACCCAACCCGATCCAACCATCCTCACCCACCGACGCGTCCGAGTTCACATTCACCACACCAGCCACGGGAGCTTCCCACGCCAACGAGCTGCTGCCAGCAGACGCCACAGCAGGCTCGTAGATGCGATGGGCGTAGCTCACATAGTCGGCATAGGATTTGCGAGCCTTCTCCACCAACAAAGAGTTCGGTAAACCATGACCCCCAAAAACTACTTGATTTCTGCAAAACCAAATCACCCAAGCTAACACACCTACAGCAGCAAGTTTCTCATCACTAACATCATTCCAGGCCTCAAAAACATCCAGCCACCCTTGACCCTCAAAAGCAGGTAACACCTCACTAAGCCCCGCGCATTCCCACACCTCCCTCACGTGGACACATGAGGAAAGCGCATGGCTAGTTGATTCCGACTCAACATGACAAAGAGGGCACATATCATCATCAATTAAATAGCGATATTTAAGGAGGGACCTTACTGGGAGAGTAGCAGAGCATAGCCTCCATAAGAAGTGACGCACTTTAGGGGAAACATTCAAGCCCCAAATTCAGACCCAAACTTGGTGAGATTCATCAAGATTTCCACCCTTCCCTATCATATACGCCGTCTTCACCGAATATCTTCCATCCTTTGAAAATGCCCAACAAAGACAGTCTTCCGGCATCCGCTCACTAATGGGGATAACAAGGATCGCTCTAGCCTCCAAAATAAGCTCAGATTTCCATTCATGCCTCTCAACATCAATCAAGTCCCTCACCACTTCTATTCCTGGGAGGGGTTCTCTCAAAATAAACCGACTTTCTCCATTACAAACCCAAGGATCACTCCACACTTTTATCTTCTTCCCATCACCAACTCTCCATATTAAACCCTCCTTAACAAGAGACTTAGCACCCCAAATACAACGCCAAGCATAGCTACCAACAGGGCCCAAAAAAGAATCAAGAAAGGAGGAGGTAGAGTAGTACTTAGCTTGTATATATGACACGTGAAAGAAGGGAATGAGGGAATTGAATTAACCTCCAAGCTTGTCTTCCCAAGAGTGCTTCATTAAAAACATTCAAGTCCCGGAAACCCAAACCACCAAAACACTTTGGTTTGCACAAAGCATCCCAACTCTTCTAGTGGATTTTGTGCTCCGAACCTTTTTGGCCCCACCAGAATCGAGCCATAACCGCATGAATAGTCTGAATCACCCCCACCGAAAATTTATAGACTCTCATCAAATAGGTAAGGATGGCTTGAACCACCGCCTTCAGCAGAACTTCTTTACCAACTCTAGAAAGGAGCTTTTCCTTCCAACCCTGAAGCTTTTTCCATATCTTGTCTTTCATCTCCGCAAAAAGCACCTTCTTCGATCTCCCTGCAAGAGTAGGGACCCCCAAATACTTAGAGTGCCTATCAACATGTCTCATGGCCAAAAACTCAGTCAACTCTTGTTTCTGCTCAGCACACACTCCTTTGCTATAAGACACCTCCGACTTCTCCATATTGATTTTTTGCCCGGATGCAGCTTCATATTTGTTGAGAATATCAACTATCTTCGTGCATTTCTGTCGGGTAGCTCTAGCAAAAAGCAAATTGTCATCAGCAAACAAAAGGTGAGAAATTTCAGGACCATTTCGTCTTGCTCAAACCCCATGAATTTGTTTCTATCTTGTAGCCTTGTTCAGCATTGCAGAGAGAGCATCAACCACTAAGATAAACAAATAGGGGGATATATGATCACCCTGTCTCAAGCCCCTGGAAGGGACCACAGAGCCACAAACACTCCCGTTCACCACAAAAGAGTAACGCACTGAAGAGACACAATCAATAATCAGCTGAACCCAAGAATCTGCAAACCCCAGTCTCAAAAGAAGGTGGCGTAAGAAACTCCACTCCACTCGATCATAAGCTTTACTCATATCCAGCTTCATTGCAATGTGACCCCTCCTACCCCGAAATCTATGCTTCATAGAATGAAAGATCTCGAGAGCAACAAGAGCATTACCAGTAATCTGGCGACCCGGAACAAAGGCACTCTGGTTTTCCGAAACGATCTCAGGAAGAATCAACTTAAGCCTATTAGCAACAATCTTCGAAGCCAGCTTATAAAGAACGTTGCATAAGCTAATAGGTCTAAATTCAGCTACCTGGGTCGGGGACTTGACTTTGGGGATCAAATCTTGCCCTTTTTTTTAGTTGCATTGGTTTCCTTCCCGATTCCAAATAGGAACAACAAAAGAAAACAGAGGGAGTACTAGTTAACAAACTACTATATATTCTATGTTGTACTACTTATAAATATCATGTAAAAGTCTTATATGGACCTGATCCACACTAAATTAGTGTGGACCTAATGCTAATTCATGTGATTTATGAAAAAAAAGGTCACTATATAAAAAAATAGATATAAAAAATGAGTAGATATAGATTCTAAAGTTTGACTATGTGAAAAAAAAAGGTTACTATGTCACACAAACTAAAAATTTCATCATGATAAACTAATGTAAGAAAAAGTGACTATATTTAAAAAAACGGTCACTATGATAGAAAATAATTGTATAGTGTAACTTAAGATTTTTAAAAGGTTACTATATGGAAAAAAGGGTCACTATGTTAAATAAGTGGCTTTGGTCCACAATAATATTAGTGTGGACCAGGTCCACACAAGACTAACTCAAATATCATTACCTTCTCCAATTTGTTGACCGCCAATGATCTTAACAAAACTTGCTTCACATGAATAAACGATCTTGAGATTCATAAGCCGAGTCTATTTTCAGCAAGATTTCCTATTTTGGTCCTCTTCTAATATCCAATGGAAATTTTCGTAACAACTAACAACGGCATATGTGAAATATTAAACAACTGCATCCATCTATTTTTAACTCCATACTCCTTCATCATCCATATTTCTGCATTGAACTCAGGATTCGACATCGACAAACACAAACAATCATCAAGAACCCCTAAGACCGGAGGAGCTAACCTACCTAGTTCATATCTCGGATTGTAACGTAGGCTATTATTTCCATTGAACTCTGGAAATGGTATGTCATCTTCCCATTGTTCACTACAAATATCGAAACAACCGATTCGATAATACCCCCCTTCCTAGGACCAAAACATCCAATGGAGTAAATGATTGTTAATAAGGATGCCGTTATATATATCGGGTAGCCCTACTGTAGACACACTGTTCATATTGAATGATGCATCTCCATGAATTATTCTTCAAGCTATAAACCATATCAGTCTGTCTACTTTTAACTAGAACAAAAATTTTATAATCAACATTATGATGGTCATACCCAAATCCTAATATTAATACATTGATATGGTAATGATGTTATTGGTATAGGAACTTCTATATAGTTTTAAGTCGACGGGCGAGCAACATACACATACAATCTAAATATTTATAATACAGTAAGCAAAGTAAGTTGTTGCACGAACCAACTATACTTTGAACCATCATAGATGGAGGCAAGAGGAGTTTGATAGCGGAAGATCCTGGAGTGTCCAAATTGAAGGTGTAAAGGTTAGGATGTTTTTTTATATCATGAACATGTCATTAAAATTAGAGTGGGAATGTCATAGATGGAGATCGATGAAAAATTGAGTCGAAATTAGGGTTCTAAAGTATTTTGAAAGACACTTGAAATGAACAAGAGATTTGACGGGTAGTTTGGGAAGTATTTCTCTAACAAATATGTCGATAGGAATAGTATGGGTGGACATCAGAGGAATATTTTGAGGTTTTGTTTTGATGTCATCATTTTTATCGATGAGTGATAACTAGGGTTTTTGGTTGAATATGTTATGAGGATTATGATATAGCAGAACTATAAAGTAACGAAATTAGGGTTTGCTAATACATCAATCTTTGAAAGGCTCACTTTAGAAGTCAATCAAGAGATTATGACCGCTTATTTTTCCATGGGTCTAATTATATAGTTTACTTGGCTTTTGAGTAGCAAGAAATTTTATGCCACTTCTAAAGATAATTTTGGGTTTCAAAGTTCAAACCCATTACTCTTTTATATGCCCAAATTTTTTTTCCTTCTCTTATTTTTTTTAGAAAAACCTCAATTAAATGGTTAGAAATTAAGTAGACAAGTATCACACGCAAAAGCTTCAAATATTTTTATTTAGGCAATAGAGAAGGAATAAGAGTTATTATGACATCAAGAACCGCACCACTACTTTTGAAGGGTGATTTTGCATCATTATATGTGCAAATTTTCAACAACGATCACTGAGGACTAACACAATGTCGATCTTTTCAGTATGCTCATAAGTGACACTGATGGAGTCACCTTATTGCTATATTTGGACATGCTGTTAAAGAAAGCACTCCTTCACATAAATTGCTTTGAATAGGTAAATAGATCCTTTGTCCTTGTGGAGCCGACATTAATCCTCTCATGCCTATTAATTGATGTACCTGACTACTTGAGACACATTTCCTCAAGCTCCTAAAAAAGACATTGAACCCGCTTGGATCATGTATAGACGATAGAAGCAGCGTGACGAGCAATGACACGAAATGCACATCGCAGTTGAAATAACAGGTACATATATTTTCCGACAAACCAGTTGTAGTAAGACCCACTGAAAACCCATATGGGTTCGGGGGAAACCATTGAGGGTAGTTCTACATCTCGACAAACCAGTACTGTAGGGTTTTATTGAAACTGTTGAGTTCAAAATATGGTAAAGTAGCTCTTGGGTGAGGAACTACACCTTTTCATGGGAGTTGCAATGGCTTTATTTGCTGTAATCCTAAGTGAACCTCGGATCAGAGAAAAACATAAGAACTAATCATAATGATTTTGTTGTTAGAAAATTTCAGATGGTTTGTAAGTCATGAAGGCGATATCGTTCTACAAGTAGCAAAAGCGGCAAAGATAAGATATTGTGTTCTTGGAAAAATCAATTTAGTACACTTTCAATAATCACTCTCACAATCTCAATAACTATAGAATACATACACAACCTAATGCATAAATGCCAAAAATAAGCCAAGGGGTGAGCAATATTGTCCCCCTATGATTTTACTTAATTGTCCCTTTATAACATAAATATTACCTTCCAAATTTCCAAATACAACCTCTAGCAGTTAATCAAAACCAATACCATACATAAACTTGCCAAAAAAAAGCAATCAACTCATATAACGCTCAATCACATTAACTTGTCAATAAAAAAGATTCAATTAAAAAGATTCATAATCAAGAACTTACCAAACATCAATGCCAAGACAATAACAAAAAAAAATACATGGCATTCTCATTACAGGGACAGCTCAAATTCAAACTCAAATAAATTTTTCCATAACACAAACTCAATTATAAACACAAACTCCAAACCAAAAAGATCAGTTTTCTTTATAGATTGGAGCTTCACGACATTCTCAAATACGACATTCTCAAATTTGCGGATACTTTATTGCTAATCAGGTACGCAGTACGTTACTGAAGATAAAAGTATGTGTAATAATTTTATGTTTAATAAATTTTAAGAATATGTACTACGTTCGAGTAAATTTAAACTCATATTACAGTAAATCTTACGAATATGTGCTGTGTTAGAATTTTTTTAAAAAAAATATTAAAATCAAATTGCAATTTATTTAAAATTTCATTCAAATAGTTAAAATTCAAATTAAAATTACAACAGAAATGGTTGGAAAAAAAATCAAATTTCGTCAAAAATAACTTCAAATTTGTGCCCGGATATAAAAAAAATTGAGACAGAGTACTTCAACTCGAATTGTTTCTGTGCCCAGATATAAAAAAAATTGAGAAAAAAAATACTTCAACCCATATATTAAAATAAAAAATTAGTGCCCATAATCGAATTTCAACAACTCGATATTCCAAAATACCTTATCGACGGCATAAAGAGCAGCGCCATGACCGCCAAAGCCAGTTTCAATGATGATGAGATCATAATCGAAGGTGTCATGAGAGTGAACTTGGCGACTCGGGAGCTAAAGGAGCTGAAGTTGGCGAGAACTCACTGAGAAACTCAGTGCTTCTCTTCGAAGTCCACAAAAGCGGAGTTTGAGATTGAGAGGTTTAGCTAAGAATGCGGAGAAATTGAGTGTGTGGTTTGATTTGAGGGAAATTGAGAATCGGAAGATGATGAAAAGGAGAGAGAAAGTGAGGACTGCATTATTTTAATTGAATAGAGAGAGAGAAAAAGAATTGTGTGAAATTGAGAGAGATGAGTTTGGGAATTAAGGGAATAACTAAGAAATGAAGAGAGGGAAAAAAGACTGCATTATTTCTATCTCTTTTTGTCATGGTCCATGGGGTTGTTTAGAGCTTTGACAAAAAAACATTAGTTAGAGATGCAATTTCATTACTTATACTTATTTATTAAAGTGTTTTTAAATATTATTTCTAAGTATTTCAATCTTTCTTATTCACAAAATGGAGGTGAACTTAGATACAAACTTTAGTAACAAATAGTCCATTTATTGATGGGCGAACGACACAAATTAAAATGTCGTCGCACGCATAATGTGCATAAAAAGTTAGTTTCCATAAACTTAAGACTTATTCTTATAGAATCAGACTTGAACAAAACAAAAGAAAAACACATCGCACCAGGCTAGGCCTTCTAATTCAGTCTACTTATTACCATATGAAAAATTATGATTTTTAAAAAAATAATACACGTCAAAATTAATCTAACAATATCCAAAATAATATACTTGTATATCTTTTCTGATAAATCAATATATAAATACAATTTACGTGTACTCGGAACATAAAATCACCATATGAGGCCAGATAGCTCATATCAGATCAGACAAGACCACGAGGGTGTTTGACAATTAGAGTTTTGGAGCAAAAAGAGGGTTTTTGACCACTTATAGAGTTTTGACTAGTCAAAAACTCTAAAAGGGGGTGTTTGGTAAATAGAGTTTTAGAGAGAGTTTGGAATAAAAACTCTCAAAATGAAAAAGCTCCTAATAGGAGCTTTTTCTTTAGAGGATTAGATAAAAATATGTTCAATGACTTTTTTGCCTCTAATAATAATACTACACATATGTATTAAAATGTCTATAAATGTCATTTCACACAAACAAATGACAATAAGCTTTTAGCAATCAATTAATTGTTACCAAACACATTTATAAAAAAAAGTTGTCAATTTAGCAGTCAAATCTGCTGAACAAAAGGTTAAAACTCTAACAACAAACTCTAAACTCTAACAACAAACTCTAAACTCTAACAGCTAAATTCTAAACTCTATTTGCCAAACATGATCCACATCTTATAATGGCCTTGTTTGATAAAGAGAGGTTTGGGGAAAAACTTTTTCAACTCATATTAGAGGATTTAACTAGTCAATCCTCTAATTTGAGTGTTTGGTAAAGAGATGTTTCATTTAGCTGATTGGACCCAAAAACTCTTTTTGAAAAAGTTGGGGAGGAGTTTTTTGACATTAGAGGTTTGAGAATGAGTGGACCAATTACATTTATATTCTAATTTTTTTGAAAATTACACTAATAAACAATAAAAAGTACAATAATAGATTTTGCACATGTCCTTATTGGTCATATTACACAATTATGTACCAATCAGCTATCAGTTACTTACCAAAACCTTTATACATACAGCTAATATAATCAGCTAGTACAATAAGCTAACAACTATCCACTAATTGCCAAATAGGGCCAATAATTTCGACCATTTCGACCATAAAGCGTCTAAAAATGTGCCACTTATCTTTCGGATTTTGATATCACTCTTCATGACATTCTAGCTACTTCTTCTTCTTTTACTTCTCTTTTTTGGTCTCATGTTAAAAGATATGCCAACTTTATAGCGGACCATATAGCAAAACTAGTTGCTTTCGGTATCAAACAAATATGAAAAACCACTCCTCTCCGAAGGTAGTGTCCTATGTATTTATAGAATTTTTATCAATGAATTAAGCAAGCTAGCTTGCTTTTCCCCTAAAAAAATATATTAAGTGAAAACCACACCAAAAATATGCAAAAGGGCAGTGGAGTCATTTCACAATGATTCAGCAACCACCTATTGGCATTCTTCGCTACAGTAGTACTAGTACTGTACTACTTCCCCACTCCACACTCTTTCTCTCTCCTCTATTGACGTTTCCCCTTCACACCTCCAAAAACACAAAAGTTTTTCCTCCCATGGCGGAATTTTTCGATTCCCATTTCACCATTATTACTCCTCGTTTTTCTCTTTTTCTTTATAATCCTCTCTTTAAATGCTGATTTTTCCCTGATCACGAAAAAGGCAGACGAAAAGTTTTTTTTTTCTTTAATATAAACAACAACATTAGTACTACTACAAGCTGAAAATATTTTTATTTTCTCCCTTTTTCCCAGAAAAACTTTCTCTTCTTCCCAAAAAAAAAATGAAAATCCACAACTTTTCCAATTCTTCTCTGTTTTAAATGATTTATATATAATCTTTCATTTTCTCAGAAAAAGTAACAACAGAAGAATGGGTGAAGGGTTTTGATTTTTTTTTTGTTGCAGTTTTTTTAGGGTTCTTCATTTTTATTTTTCTGGGTTATTTTCCTTTCTCATTTTCGTGTTCTGGGTTTTTTAAATTTGCCATTTTTGGTTAGTAAGAAAGGTTTTTTTACCTCTTTGCTTTACATACAATTTTCCTTAAACGGTAAAAAAACAAAGAAAGCGACAAAACAAAAATTTCATGGCACCCTGGACCAGCTGTGATTTCCCTTCTCTCACATCCTCAACTCGTCCCTCATCTGGGTCGACCCGTTTTTCATCTGGGTCGACTCGTTTTTCATCTGGGTTTAGTGGGTCCCACTCCAACCATCGAGGTGGGTCCCACCGTGGTGGTCGTGGTGGGTCCCGAGGTTGGGGGGGCCAGGTGGGTGGTGGTGAGAGGTTTGTTGATGATGAACCAAACCCATTTGTTGAAGAAGTTTGTGAGAAATTTGATGAACTTGAAGTGATTGAAGAGAGTAATGAAATTGCAAAAAAGTTGAAAAATGAACAAAATATGATAAACTTTGATGCATATGAGGATATCCCAGTTGAAGTAAGTGGTGAAAATGTGCCAAAACCAGTAACTACATTTGGTGAGATTGATTTAGGGAAAGGTTTAAATGAGAATATTAAGAGGTGTAAGTATGTTAAGCCTACTCCAATTCAACGCCATGCTATCCCCATTGCTATGGAGGGTAGAGATTTGATGGCTTGTGCTCAAACCGGGTCCGGAAAAACTGCTGCCTTTTGTTTTCCAATCATTGCGGGTATATTGAAGCGGGTGCCACCGTATCGGCCCCCGTTGTCTCGTGGTGGTAGTGGTAGTGGTAGTGGTAGTGGTAGTGGTGGTAATGGTAGGATGGTTTGTCCTGTTTCTCTTATAATGTCCCCTACTAGGGAGCTTTCTTCCCAGGTGATTAATTTGATTTTGGGGAATGATGGTTTGATAATGATAGGATGATTATGTTTTTGATGTTGATTGTTTAGGTTTTATTGGGTGTGTGATGGTTTAATTTGGTGATTTTGTGATGTGGGTTTGTGTGTTTTTGTTTGTTTGTTTGTTTGTTTGTTTAGATACATGATGAGGCTAAGAAGTTTGCTTATCAGACAGGAGTTAAGGTGGCTGTAGCATATGGAGGGACACCCATGGCGGATCAGGTATCCCAAGATCTTGGGTTTCTGTTGTTTATATAATTAATAGTTTTATGTTGGAGTATTCATTGGAAGTTGCATTTTTTGGATCCTCTCAATAATGTAATGTTTTGTTTTCATGTTCATCAAGAAGATATTTGTTTAGTGCTCATTTTTGTGGGGTCTACTTTTTATTTTATATGTGCTTGTTGCATTTGTTTTGGATTATGATTATTAGTTTTCATGTATAAATAGTTTAAGCATATGCTTTAGTACTTCCCCTGTTTCGAAGTTGCTACCCTGAGTAGGCAATGGTATGTATTTGCCAATTACTATGCACTATTTTACCTGTTTTCTGCGCTTATACTTGAAAGAAAAGATTGCTTTCATTGCCTTTTTATTTTCTGTTGCATTCTCATCTTTGTGAGTTTTCTTTCTCTTGTTAAAAGCACTTGCTCTTTATCTGGTAACTTTTGGTTCCTTCTCTGTAAAACAAGCATGGTAGTAGTGGACATTGTGGACTAGTAGGAAACGTAGGAAGTGCCAATATTTGCACCCAGAATTACACATAGTGTAATAGTGTATCTTGAGCATACGAAAAAGCAGTTCAGCATCTTATCTGTTACCATTATCATTAAGTTGCTATTTAACTGTTGGAGCTTGTTATTTTCATTTTGGAGTATCATTGAATATTTGAATATCATACCTTGTATAGATTACTCTTGATTTTAGGTGTCTTTTTTGGGCTTTTGTGGCTAATTTATTCTGCTCTGCGAATGCTTGTTGCTCAAACTTCTTAGATAATGTTTATTTATTACCTTTTATGTGTTTGATATCTCCATTGGGCAGTTATGATCATTTTCGTCTAGCATTACTGTTAGATATCTTCTATTGCCAACCTTGGGCTGATTTACGATTGGTAAATGTCATTTTTGAATATTTTTGTCACCCTTTAACTTCATATACTTTACTCAATATGCAGCTTCGTAAGCTGGCAAAAGGTGTTGATATTCTTGTAGCTACACCAGGGCGCTTGGTTGATATGATTGAGAGGGGCAAGGTTTCTCTTCGTATGGTCAGGTATTTGGCTTTAGATGAAGCAGATAGAATGCTGGATATGGGATTCGAGCCTCAAATTCGCAAGATTGTCCAGCAGATGGATATGCCTCCACCAGGTACCAGGCAGACAATGCTTTTCAGTGCCACATTTCCTACTGAGATACAGGTTATTTCTTTTAACTATCTGTTGCAACCTCTTTTTTCTTCCATAATGTGCTGTTCAATCAAGATGACGTCTTTGTACTGTCCTATGATGTGAATTCTTCTTTATGTTATGTTTTGTAGGCAGTCTCTACAATGTATGTGTTTTTTGAGTAATTAACTGTTTGCTAATTTAAGAGAAACTACTCGCTTTTTTCTCATAATTAATTTTCCACCTCTAAGTGGCAAGAGATTAAGAAAAGATGCTAAAAATTAGAGTAAAAAAGATGACAGTGCATTGTGAGAGAAAATAGTAAGTGATATTATCTGGAACTGAGACAGAGAGAATGTTGATGTGATGTAGAAGTTATTTTGAAGTTATTCTCATTTCCATTTGGATGTGACATATACCCAACAGGGTGCTGTAGAAGGTTAAGTTGCCTTAGTTGCTGAGCACTCAGAGTCAATTGTTCTGCTCATGCTTTCTTCAATGTGTATAAGTAGAAAAGTGCCTCTTAAATCCTAAACAAACATAAAATTATGTTGCTCTAGCTCTGTTCCTAGACTGTTAATTATTTATTTGTTGTGAAATCAACTTGCGCAGTGAAGATAATTGTCGTTATTTGGCATGTATCATGCTTCCAATCGATTAATAAATGAATAAGTTGATTCGTCTTGTGTTCTAATTGTTTCATGTATGGTGGGGAATTAACTAATATTCATGGGTTTATTGTGCAGAGGCTGGCGTCTGATTTCCTCAAAAATTACATTTTCCTGACTGTTGGAAAAGTTGGCTCAAGCACGGATCTGATTGAACAGAAAGTTGAGTTTGTTGAAGATTATAACAAGAGACAGCATCTCAAGGACCTTCTTGTGTCCCAAAAGATGAATGGAACTCATGGAAAGGTATACAGTAATGCCAACAGATCTGGTCAGGGTAAAGATTAGTGTCTTCTCTGTGTACGAAATTAAGGAGGATGATGCTTTACTTCTTTATTTTCCTTCTGTTGCAGCAAGCTTTGACCATTGTATTTGTTGAAACGAAGAGGGGAGTAGATGATCTAGAGTACTGGTTGTCTTCTAATGGCTTTCCAGCAACAGCAATCCATGGTGACAAAGTGCAATGGGTCAGTACTCATTCATATCCCCGTCTTATATATGACTTCTCTTATAAAATTTCCTGCTGTTGCCTACTCTTTTTTAGCATTAAGAGAGCAAACAATGATGATACAACTCTAATGAAATTAGTCGTTTTCTCTATGTCAGGCCTTTTGCTAGTTTTGTTACAAGTATCATACTCTGTCAAATTAATGCAATAATGCTAGAATTTCTGTGCTTGAATTGTTCTGTTTATATGATGTTCTTCAATAAGAAATTGTCCCAAATTCTCGGAATCAAAGGTATGGCATTATTTTTACGAGAAAACCCTTTATAATAGCTGTTTTATGTAGTGGCATATGAATCATAAATCCTAAACCGCCGCGGTTTTATAAGGAAATGTGACTACTTTTTGCTAAAAATTTTAAACAGTATGTGACTTGATTCTCGACAGACGGAGTAAACAATCTTATATTTCATATTGCATTTGAACGAGCTGGTAAATTTTCACTTATCTATCAGCAAATCGTAGCTTATATCTTTTTTGGTCTTTAGTTGAATGTTGTTTTCTGTCAACGATTGTGGTCTTGTGGACATGTGTTGCAGTTTTCCAAGTGTAGCTTTCATTTTAAAAGCTTAGCAGCTTATCATACTTGTTTATCTCATTATCTGTTTCTTGGATGTGATGTTCTCTCCCTTGTCTAATGTCCCAAACAGGAAAGAGAGAGAGCTCTGAGATCTTTCAAGAGTGGAGCCACTCCAATTATTGTCGCAACTGACGTTGCAGCACGAGGCTTGGACATCCCATGCGTGGCTCATGTCATCAACTTTGATCTGCCTCGAGATATTGATGACTATGTTCATCGCATAGGTCGTACAGGACGTGCTGGTAACTCAGGCCTTGCAACTGCTTTCTTCAATGACAAGAACCTCAATATCTCCAAGGCACTCATTGAGATCATGGAAGACAGCCATCAAGAAGTCCCTTCATGGCTTGCAGAATATGCCGGGTCATCCTCAGTTCATGAATACGGGGTTGGCAGCAGTGGTGCTCGCCGTTCTCGAGGTGGCAAGTTTGGTGGCCGTGATTACCGGAGTTTTAATCAAGCTTCAAATGGGTATTCTGGTTATTCGGACTACTCCAATACTTATTCGGCTCAAGTACCAAGTGCTGAACCTTTTATTGACGCTTCTGCAGCTGCTGATTCTTATAATACCCCGGAATATCGTCTTACTCATGGTTATGAGTCTATTGTGGCCAGTGGCTGGGAGTGATCATGGTAATCTGATTAGTAAATCTATATTTTGGCAGACTTTTAAGACTGAAACTACATAACTGATAATAGGATGTAAATGGGGTTCAACTTTGGCAAGGAGCTCTTTCAAACCAACCACAGTAGCATGGCAAAGTTGTAGTTAATTTTCTCTAGCTTTTGGGTGGCGTGGTGCATTAATTGACATTGAAAGTTTTTGTATAGGTGGTTGGTATATCTATGTTTTTTACTACTTTTTCACTGGTTTAGATTTCATAACAGTATGTTGAGAAATGTCAAATTGCTTGATCTTCTGTTATGCATGATAGATTTATCTAGTATTCAACACTTGGAATCTCTCTCTTTTAAATGCCAAGTATCTCATTATATAGTACTACAATATTTTAATAATTTATACGGTTATTTCACCAAATACCCCTGACAAATAAATTTATTCACCAAATACCCCCATTTTTTTCAAAATTCACCAGATACCCCTGACCTTTAAAAAAATTCACCAGATACCCTTTTGTTGACGGACGTTAGTCCTCCGTTAGCTTTTATTTACAATTTTGCCCTAAGTCAACCTAATTAGCCCTAAGTCAACCTAATTAGCCCTAAATCAACCTAATTAGCCCTAAGTCAACCTAATTAGTCCTAAGTTAACCTAACTCCCTCTCCATAACCCACCCCCAACCCCAACCCCACAGCCCCCCAACCCCAAAGACACCCCAACCCAAAGACCCCCCCCAACCCCACCCCCGCCTACCCCCAACCAACCCCCCAACAACCCCGGCCCCACCACCCCCAACAACCCCTCGCGCCTCCCCCTCCCCCACCCCATCGAATCCCGCGCCTCCCTCCCCCCCACTCACCGTAAAATCGCTTCCCCTCCCCCACCCCCTTCGAATCCGCGCCTCCTCCTCCCCCTTCCCCCTCCCCGCCGCAAAATCGCTCCCCCCTCCCTCGCCGCAAAATCGCTCCCCCTCCCCGCCGCAAAATCGCTCCCCCCTTCGAACTCGGGCTCATATCGGGCGACAAGGCCGATATAATAACATGTCTACAATTATCATCGGTGAGGGGGAGGGGGAGCGGTGGCTGCGTGGGAGGGGGGTTGTCTGCGTGGGAGGCGGCGGGGCGGGGGGGGGAGGAGCTGCGTGGGAGCCGCGGGCGGGGAAGGGGAGGGGGGGAGCTGCGGGGAAGGGAGAGGGGTGGGCCGGTGGGGTGTGGGTTATGGGGGGGGCTAGGGGGTGGGTGGGGGGTGGGGTTGGGGGTGGGTTAGGGAGAGAGAGAGAGTTGGGTTGACTTAGGTTAATTGAGTTGACTTAGGATTTTTTAGGGTTTTTAGGGTTAATTAGGGTTTTTTTAGGGTTAATTAGGGTTAATGACTAACGGAGTTAACCGCCGTTAGTCATTAAGGGCATTTTGGGTAATTTTTTTAAAGGTCAGGGGTATCTGGTGAATTTTTTTTAAAGGTCAGGGGTATCTGGTAAATTTTGAAAAAAGTAGGGGTATTTGGTGAATAAATTTATTTGTCAGGGGTATTTGGTGAAATAACCGTAATTTATATGTAAAAGAATCATAACCAATAAACAACAATATATGCTAATTTAGGGTCCGTTCGGCATCACAGTAAGTTTTCAGTTTTTGGTTTTATGAATATAAAAGTTTTATGATATAAGGGGGATAATAAACTTAAAATTAGTCATACTTATACTAAACATGTCACTTCTGAAAAGTGACAACTGAAAACTGAAAACTACTTTTTCTGGTTTTCATATTTTTGTTTTTGGTTTTCAAAAAAAACTGAAAACTGAAAACAAAAAACGATAACGAACGAGTCCTTAGTTTTTGTTATACCAAGTTGTAGTTGTCCATGCAAACTGTAAGTAGGTACCAAAAAAAGCCCTTTCAGAAAAAAAGTATCAAGAAATAAAACTCTGATGAGTACATAAGAGATGGATTAATCAACTACAAAGTTAACACTGATGATTCTTGGAATCTTCGATTGGAGCTTCCATTCAATTTCTTTCCCAATTGCTTTTGTATACAAAGCTCTACCAATTTTCAGCGTGACCATCGACCCTTCAATATTAGCAACTCTTAGTGATATGCCAGGAAGAGATCTGATGTCATGAAGAACCTACAAATAAGCATCAAGAAAAATAAGTGAGATTATATGAAATCAATGCAACATTTATAAAAAATGCAAAATAATAGAAGTAGCATGTACGTGCATACTAAACATTACCTTTTCAATGTGATCGGCATTGATCTCAGGTCCGAAATCACGAGTAGCATCCGCTGACCGCTAGGATGTAAAGCACGGCACTAGTCGGCAATATGTCACGTATATGGAACTCGATCAACCCTGCTACTGCTAGACAAGCGTCCTCGCCAGCCATGGGAGTAGTGAAACAATATTTTATCTTGACAAGGTATCCATCTACCTTGTCTAAAGCAACTAGAGCCCCGAGCTTCCTAGCTCGAGGTCGAACATCTGCATCCAGGACATGCTCAATGGTCTCCTCATCCGGAAACCCTGAAGGAGGACGAGAAATACTCTCTCCACTAGCTCGCATGGCAAATTCCCCTTAATAAATACCAATTATGATATGTTAAGAGTTTTGATCATTCAAAGAATATGGTTGTTATCTATCCATACTAAATATGCAAATACATAATTAAATTATACTTGTTTACTGCAATACATTATTCTTTTTCTACCTATAACCTCATTGGACAATAGCAAGACTGAAATTAGATTAATGAGGTGAATACCTTAAAAATCCTTGTATTCAAATATGGCACAACTAACTACCCATTAACCTTCACTATATTCTAACCAAACCTATCTCAATGCGATAAATCGAATGGCCCAAACAAAACAAAAATACTAGCTATTAGACGTTAACAAATGACATATCATATGATTTTCACACAAAAACATTAGTACTCAATGTGCTCAAATGTCTATTGATTATGGCACATCAACTATAGAATATAAAACACCTTACACAACAAGTATACACTTTAACGTGGAGTTTACTAAGTTTACAATCTTTAGTTATACTGTTATACACATTTTATATGACCTAAATAACATTCATAATCAAGAATTTGGAGCTTACATTTAGTGCAACACTTACAAGAGTGTATAATGAATCCATTTACTTTTATTCTACATGATCCATAGCAAGAGGCTTATGATTTAATCTAGAGTTGCATCTTTTTTTTTTTTTTTTCCTTTTAGTGAGAAGGGGAAAAAATTATAGTATTTGCACCCCATAGATAGTTCGAACCGTATAGGCAAAATATTTAATTTTCGCACGAAAGATTTGTAGGGGAACCCTACCCTCTTATCCATTCGATACATGCAATTTCTTTTCCATCAATACACATCTATAAACAAATAAAACTAAATTAATTTTATTTGTCACATAGTTTTTTATTAGAACTATATTTAACATTAGTAATTGACCTTCAATTTCATTTTGATTATAGTTGGCCATAAATATATCTCATTAGTTTTATTTCAAATTATTACAAGTTCCAAATTTTTTATCTAAGCTATATTTTAACATTTTATCTAGGGACATATAATTCAGAGTATGATAGTATAGCAATGTTTGTTTAGCAAAGAACAATAATCTCAAGGCAACCAACAAACTTGATAAAGGAATCATGCATCTTACTAAATATTTTAGCAGATGATGGAGAGTACTGTGCAAAGTGCGAAAACTTGGACGATTGGTTGAAGGGTAAGAGTTGCGATCCCTGCATTATATAAATTTTCAATAACTAGATTAGGAAACAATAGAAAATATTAAGCCATAATTACTAGATTTGATAAAGGCCTAGCACTATACCCTAATCCGGCTGAATGTTCTTCTTGGAAGGCAAAGATTTGCATAAGGTTTGGTGACAGGAGAAAAAACAATTCCATCCATATATATATATATACCTTGAAAAAACACAAAGAAAAATGACTAAGTTTATATCATCCAAGAATTAACTTTAATGTGAGACAATGAAAAAAAAAGATGCTTCCACTTAGTTGTACAATATACAAAACATGAAAACAATGACATCAAGAATGAAGGTTAATACCAAACGTACATTTATTAACCCACCAAGAATTTTGGTTCAAAAAAGATTATATCATTATACAATATGCATGGAAGCTAAATTTATACATGCTAACAGCAAGAAATCATACTGTCGCTGGTTTGTGGTCGAAGATGTGGAAATGAAGCTCAGAGAATTCAACTGATCAGGAAGACGAGAGAGATTAATTGATTTCTCTGGAGTAACTATATATCAGAACAAACTATCAAAAAAACTATATATCAGAACAAGAATGATGAGGTTGTGGTATAAAGTAGAAACCAAAGGATGAATTACAACCCTCACTACCCTGTAGAATATTCCTGGTCCTTAACTAATTGTGACGTTGCATTTGTGAGGTGTTCCCTTTTTAGCCCTTCTGACGTAAGTAATCAAGGGTTTACTGGTGCTCCCATTCTGATTCCTTGCAGGTTGATTTCAATATTTAGAGCGTTTTCTTGGGGGGTAAAATTAAAGAAAATATTGGTTATGTTTCATTATCCAACGACTGTCAAGATTTGTAAAATGAATTTCTCTGCTATATATGAATAATTGAATATGATGGTAAAAATTAAAGAAAAGGATTAAAATGGTTATCTTGGGTACTAGATTGTACTATTTCTCTGAATAACTAATTGATCAGTTTTCAGGGTTGCTTAGGTTTGAGCTGGTGTATAGTGTTATTGTATGGCCGACTGGCGACTGCGTATCAAATTAAAGAACCCTCGTTGCCAAAAAATATACTTCATGAAACAACCCTTATTCACCGACTTATGTCTTGTACTAAACCCTTGAACTTTTACATTACTGGCTAGCCTTTGTCTAATTTCACAATTTACTTCTCTTGTCAAATGTTTTTTTGTAAAGCTAGAGAGTAAGAGGTTGGTCTTGTAAAAAATAACCCAGCAATCTTATTGAATGAATTAAACTAATCACTGATGGATAAAAAATGTGAGAACTGAACAAATTAAATAGGTCACTAGTGACTAAATAGATTAAACTAGTCACTATTGGGTTAGAGTGAGAAGGAATGGACTTGTGAGGAGAATGAAGGCTTAAGTTTGAGAAGTGTAGATATATTTATCGCCTATCGGATTATAAGACTTTATTATTAGCAACATTGTTGTTGACTGAATAGTATGTAGCAGGGAGTACATTTTTTTCTAAAAGGAAAACGGGAAGGGTGATTTAATTGATAATAAGACTTTTGACCTTTACAATCATCCCATAGTATAAGAACTAGAAAAATATTACAATCATCAAAAACCCTAGATATATTGGCATCGCTTCTAAACTGCTTCGATAGCCTGTAATTAGACATCTTTAATACATCCACCTCATCAAAGATCCATTTTGGTATAACCTTTAGGTTGATGATATACGAGTGTTTTCCTAGAACAACATCCCTAGACTGACGTAAGGAATGTTATTATATTAAATACATGGGTTATTTTCTTATGTGGTAGAATTATATTCATATGTAATTAAGTGTGATAGTAAATAAGATTTATAAATTATTCCTTCAATTTATTAGTCTCCTACTTTATCTTTATTGTTATATAATAATGCACATGTTATAAATAATTTTTTTTGTCATATGTTACCATTCATCTAAAAATTTATCATACAGGTTGTAAGCAATATTCAACGGTGTAAAAATTATAAATTTTAGATTTTTATAGCAAAAGTTATACTTAATTTATATTGTATAATGTTTTTTGGTTGTTTAGCCAAAATCAAACTCCAACTTTTTAGTATCCTAAACTATAAATATATATTTTTAATCTCTATATATAACTCTATCTTTATAAATATGATTTTTAGAAATAATGACATGAAAATAATGGGATAATTAAAATTAACATGGATAATTTTAATAAATGTCTCAGAATGTTCAAAATGTTATTATGAGTTATGACATATAGTATGCAATTCTTATAGCTATTTTTATATGTCTCTAAAATGAAGAGTACGTTATTATTCATTTTTTTTATTGAAACTAGCATTTTTTATGGTTCTGTTAAATCAATTGTAATCCCCCGTAAATTTATTGGATCTTATAAATATATTTTAATATATAGTTATTTATATTTAAATATATTTTAGCATTTAAATGATTTATTTCTTCAAGGGTTGACTATTTGAAAGTCAAAGGATTTATTTTAATAATTTATGCAAGTCAAATATTTTATGAAAGTCATGCTTTGAAAAGTATTTGAAATATTTGAAACACTTATTGGATTTAGAAAATGATTTGTAAATGGGTGTGAGGAGCCCAAACCTTTTGGCTTAACCTATGGCCATTCTCATTTAATAACCCATCAAAGCCCAACTCTTTATTGGACCCCTAATGGGGGAAACTATAAATACCCTTATTTATACAAATCCCCACACATTAAACACATTTATTTTCTCTCTCTTCCTCCCCTTATTTTCGGCTTTCTCTCTTTCTCTTCACTTTTTCTTTTTCTCTCGGTTCTTCCTCCCTCCGTCGGTTTTCAGGCCAGCCGCCGGCAATCGCCACCCGACCGGCAGCAGCAGCACCGACCGCCGCCGTCCCTCTGCTTTCCGGCGTCCTTCCTCCCTCCTCTTTGTTTGGTTGTTATTTCTTTCTCCTCAAGTTTTACATAATGCAAAGTTTGTATCTCTAGGGTTTGTTTCAATAAGTTTATGTTTAAAAAGTTATGATTTGATGATTTGTTTATGAATCTAAGATTATATAAATTATGTATTGAAGAAATAAAATTTCAGATTTACTTGTTATATTAAAATAGGGTTTAAAAATATCAAAGCATGGATTTTTAGGGTTTTAAACGTTGGAAAATCATAGTAGTATATTATAGTTTATGAAATTGATTATTCTTATGATTTTAAATATGTTTAAGCATGTTTAAAAAGAGTTTTAATATGTTATATGTTGCTGGAAATTTAAAAATAGTGTTGATGTTGGAGTTTATGATTTTAAAACATGAGTTTTGAGAGTTTTTGACAACTAGTATAGTAGTACTATACTAGGGGGCTTTAATATTTAAGTTTTATTGATGGAAAAGGTTTTTAAACACTTTTAAGAATGGTTTAAAGTATTTTATTATTGCTGTAAATTCATAAGGGATTGATCTTGGATTTATATTGGTTGTTTTAGGCGGAGAATATTCTTTAGGCGACTTTTAAGCTTGTTAAAGTAGCCTCTAATTTTGTCTACACAAGGTACGTACATACATATATGTTGATTGGATTTTTATCATGATTTTAATAAGGATGAGAATTATGTAGTATCATGTATAAGAACTATGTTGAGTTCATATATGATTTCTATTATGTTGGATTTGCATGTTTTATGCCGTTGTGTGAAACATGTTGACTATGAGATTTATATTATGTTTGTATGGAAGATTGATGCAAGCATATAGTTGGGAACTTTATTTTATTAGTTCACATGGGGAAATTAATATATATATTGGTTTGGATCATGATTGATCATTTGTTCCCTTTTGAGTATTTCACTGCTTTATAAGGACCGATGGCCTTATTTGGTAAGTTGATATTTTATACCTATGAAAGGTAGTTTGGTTGTTGGCTAAGTTCAACAAATAAGAAAGATTGAATTAAAGTTGGAATTAATCTTGGATTGTTAAGTTGTATGATCACTTATCTAATCCTAAGATAAAAAGAAAGTTGTAATTGTTTGATGATTTTGCTATTTTTGTTGCTTGTGAGTCATAATAAGTAATAACTGGTAAATCATTTAAAGTGAAACTGGATATCAATAGCTTTAGACTGGTGCATGTCTGAAGTAGGGATGGCAACGGGTCGGATCTGGACCGGGTCCAGGTGGACCCGGATCCAGATTCGTTTTCAGATCCTGGATCCAGGTCCGACCCGGATCCATCGGGTTTGAGAAAGTTGGACCCGGATCCAGATCCAACGGATCCTGCGGATCCGGGTCCAAAACGGGTCCGACTCATTTCATGCACTTTCACCTACTTTGTGATATTAAAATGATTTCAACCCTAACAAATCAAATTCAACCCTAAACAAATCAAATTCAACCCTAACAAATGAAACACAGCATCTTAAAACAAATCTCACAACAAATTAAAAACCCTAAACACCACAATACAACCACAACAAACAATAACTTTCAACAACAAAGTCGATTCAATGAAAAACCGAAACCCTAAACATATCATACCAAATCAAAACCCTAGAAAATCATCAATATCATCAAAGAAGAGAACAAGAAAAAGGATAACAAGAAAAAAAAATCAAATTTCGAAAAGTAAACAGAGAAAGAGAAAGAGACAGACCTGAGTGACGTGCGCAGGAACCTGAGTTGGAAACGGTGGTCGGAACCGTGGCTGGAAACGTGCGCAGGAACCGTGGCTGGAAACGGTGGCCGGAACCGGCCGGAACTTGGCTTGAATCGCGTGAATCGGCGGAACCGGTGGAGAACGACCGAACGAGTGTAGGTGCCCAGAGGAGTGAGAGGAAAATGGGAGTGTGGTCGACAGGTAGGAGTGTTAGGGTTTGGTTTAGGCTAGAAACTTAGAAGTTTAGGACATTAAAATTATAGAAATTAAAATTAAAATGGAGGGGAGGCCCGGCCATTTACCCGCCCCCAATGTGGTTAAAAAAACGGATCCGCGGATCCGGGGTCCTCATCGACTGATCCGGACCCGGATCCGTGATCAGACAAGTGGACCCGGATCCGACCCGGATCCAACGGGTCCACAATTTTAGGATCCAGACCCGGAAAACGGATCCGGGTCCACGGATCCGGGCCGGGTCCGGGATCCACTGCCATCCCTAGTCTGAAGTGTTGGACAAATAGGAGTTGGGGTACATGGTGAGCGTGCCATGGGTTTTCCTGGGGCCGTATTGATCACCGTGTCCTGTTTATTTAAAAAGGTTCCTCGATATCGTAGGTCATGGGAATACGGAGTCGCGCCTGTATTTCGTCTTCCAAAGGGAAGGCTGGTTTTAGTTAGACAGCTCGGTCCATTGACTATTCCTTTTAAAGTAATAAGAATATTGTTAAAGTTTAGTTCAGTAAAAGTTATCTGCAAGTTATTATGCTATTATTTATTTCTGCCTACTATTTATTAGTATCATGTTAGGATTGTTTACTTGTTTAGTATGTAGTACTCAGCTTTGCTGATTACGTGCTTTTGTTGTGTATGTTGATCATGGCTTTGCCTTATTGATCCTGTGATGACCAGTTTGGTGAGCAGTCTCTAGGGATTAATAGTGTATTGTCTATTTACAGGTTTGAAGAAGATGCATCATTGGGATCGGGATTTTGGAGAGCTTGTGTAGTTTATTTACAATACTTTTGAGTTATATTTTCATAGTTGGCTTGGTTTGGTTTTAAGTTGACTTTGGTTTTATTGGTTGGTTTTAGAGTTGACCTTGCTGTTGACTAAGTTTTAGTTATAAAGTTATTTTATGTTTTCCGCTGCAAAATTCTGAATAAGCCAATACGTTTTCACACGGGGGATAATACTTTGATAATTCTCTATGTTTTACTTTAAAAAGGTATTTTAGAAAAGAGAGAATTGTCGGGGTGTTACAAAGTGGTATCTTGGAGCTTTAGGTTTTATTGGCCTTTCGTGCCAACTTTAAGTTTTTAGGCGCCTAACTAGCTAGTTACTTAAAATGAATTTCTTTGAATTGAGCTCATACTTATTCATTGTGTTCAAATTAACTTACGAAAGTTCTTTTTCATGGTTTCATATTTTGGTTCGAATTAATTTTTTCAAAGGGTCCGGAAATTTTTTATATTGTGTCCAAAAATTTATTTTTTTATTTTTTTTGAGTTCGAAAATTTCGAACTATAATGTTTAATTTTTTTTATTATTTCATTTTTTCGGTTCCTTTATAAATTCGAAATTATTTATTTAAATTATTTTAATACTCTAGTTTATTCTGATTATTTTATTATTTTATGAGAGATGGGTAGTATAAGAAGGGCATATAGGATAGATATATTATATGTCTGTATTAAATAGTTAGTTCAGCATGATTATATTTTTCTTCCCCTGCTAACTGTTTATGTTATTCCTATGATTTATGTTGTTGGTTATTCTTGTTTATTGTTTATTGTTGGGATTATAGGTTAAGTGAGAGTACCAATTGCTTATAGAAGTTATATTTATTTGTTATAAATTCCTAGCCATGTCTAATAGAGAAGATACTAGAGTAGGGAGCTACTACAACCCTACTGTGTTGAGTGATGATGAGAGTGATGGAGGTTATGAGTCTGACAGTGATAGCTACACTAGCCTAGAGATGATTATGCGTTATGGGTTAAAAGTAGGCATCCCTGTTATTGATATATGAAGTAATTCAAGAGTTTGATCGTACTAGAGGGCAAACCCGAGAGGACATCTACAGTGCTACTTGGAGACCTTATCCGAGCGATGTGGCAAGTGGCGGATCTATTCATGGTCACGATTGGTCACGTGACCAACTATTAATTTGGGGAAAAAAAAATTCGAAACTTTCTCTCTCCTTCACTGACAAAACAAACCCCAATATATGTTCCTCTATCTCACGTCTCTTCCTCTCTCCTCTAATCTCAAGGTTCTCATCAACTAAAATTCTTGAATTCTTTTACATGAACCTCTTTTTTCTTTCAAATCTTCAACTAAAATGATCATCTTGTCTTGATCTACCGATTGATACCCATTTTACCTTTTTCAGATACCAAAAATTATCATTCAAAACCCTAGAATTTGGGGAAAAAATCGTCTTGGTGATTCAAAATTGAAAACTTGGTGATTTCATGTACTTCGAGGAGACGGTTGGCGATGAAGATGCAAAAATCATGATTTTTTTACCCAGAAATTTTAAACACGACCCTGAAAATGGTATATCCACATTTTCTCTCTCCTCTTTCTATATTTTCTGGTTTTTTTCTTTATTTATTGCAAGAAAGTAAAATGGGTTATGTTATGATAATTGTATTTTTTGTCAATCATGATCTTTCGTTTTTTTTTTACTTTATGGGTTTCTGTTTTTGGTGGGTTTTATTGGTTTTTTGGTGGGTTTTATTGGTTTTTTTTTTTGTGGGTTTTATGGGCTTCTTTTTTGTGTGTGGGTTCTAATTTTTAGTTTCTAGGGAGCTAGCGAGGCAGACGTATGAGGTGATTGAGCAGTTTTTGGCTCCACTTAGGGAGGCCGGGTATCCGGAGTGGAGGCCGTTGTTCTGTATTGGAGGAATAGATATGCGGTCGCAAGTGGAGATTGTTAAGAAGGAGGTGCATATTGTTGTTGCCACTCCAGGGAGGCTTAAGGATATGCTTGCCAAGAAGAAAATGAACCTTGATAATTGCCGGTAAAATTTTTGTATTCTGTTTAGAACTTTAGATAGCTTCCTTTTTGTTGTGTGTAGTATAATTGTTGTTGTAGAATTCCTTAATGAAATGTGGTGGTCCAACTTCCAAATCATAATGCTTGGCTAATCACTTGTACACATTAGAAATTTTTAGGTAGGATTTCATAGGTGAACCGTGAAAAATTGTATTGATAGAATTAAATAGCTTGTAATTTTAATTTGATATGTTGAAGTGACAATCGATGTTGCTTTGATATTGTGGGATGACCTATATATTGAAACAACAAATTTTGGCTAAAAATGCTTGAAAATTTGAAACATAGCAAGTATGCCTAATTCTAGCCTTTTGATCTTATCATCCATAGCTGGTTAGTTGTTATTTTGACTTTTCAAAATTTGTTGGTTCTTAAAATAGAAAAAATAAATTGCAACTTTAATTAATGATTTTAATTTAGTTAATTTGTGTTTTTCTTTTAGCCGAATCCATGTTGTACCCATTTTTAAAATTTTGATTTTGGCGTTTTCCATCTCCGTACCTGTCCCTATATCTGTTTTCGTGCTACTTAGAGTGTGACTAACTATTCCCAGATTCCTGGATCCGCCACTGGATGTGAGTACTTCAGAGTTGGATGAAAATGGACATCAACCCAAAAGGATTCGAAGATCTACTAGATCTAGGAATTCATGTTATTATTATTATAGTGGAGACTCTGGGACTTTGAAGATGAAATGTTTACTCCATAAAAGTATGAAGAAAATAAGGATAGAAATGATAATGTAACTCCATAGAGTATTTATTTATGTTCTAAGGTTAGTAGTTGAATAAGTAGCTAAGCTACAATGGTTTAAATTTCCTTCTTTAACATCTTGATATTGTCGAGGAATAAGTTGGTTATTTTGGATTGGAAAAATATTATTATTATCGTTTGAGAAAGATTTAGTTACTCAAGTGAGCAAGACTTTATTTTGGCACGTGAATGGGAATATTTTATTTTATCTTATTGTTGTGATTGAATTTTATTCTCACATGTGTTATTCTTGATGTGAATATTTTCATGAATGATTATATGTTCCATGATGATTTATTATGTGATATTATTATAACTTCATGAGAAATTGTATGTTGATGATGCGATCTTTAGGGTCAAATCAAATGTTGCCTTCATAGAGAATGGCATGTAAGTTATGTATCGAAACCTAGAGTAGAGTTACGTTAAAACTTTAGGTCGCACAGTAAAATGGCTAACAACAATAACGATTTAGCTTCTGCTGTTCGCCTATTGGCGGAGAATTTGACTCGTGAAAGAGCTGAGCGTTCCAATCCTGCTGGGACATGTTTGAAAGATTAGCCAAAGTTAAACCACCGTACTTTAAGGGGCAAGTTGACCCTACCTTCTTAGAAAGTTGGATTAGGGAGTTTGAAAAGATTTTTGGAGCTATAAAGTAGGTCAAGCTATATTGTGTTTGAAAGATGAGGCTGACTTATGCTGGAAAGAAAATGGAAATAGACTTAGTGTTGTGGAAGGGTTTAATTAGGATTCCTTTATTGCTGATTTAAGAGGAAAATTTTACCTTGCTTTTATGATAATACAAAAGGCTCGGGAGTTCATAAACCTTAGGATGGGGAGTATGACTATCTCTGAGTACTATAGTAAGCTCATAGCTGTCAAGGTCTGCACCCGAGGTAGTTGCCACTTAAGAGCTAAAGGCTCAAAGATTTGAGCAAGGTTTGACTGAGGAAATCCAATCGGGGTTAGGTGATGAGACCTTTGTGTCCTTAGATGTTGTGTATGGAAGAGCAACCCACATTTATGGTCTTCAGTTGAGGCGTGATAAAAAGAATGTTGTAGTGGGTGAGAAAAGAAAGGATTTTAATGCTGGAGGAAATCAGGAGAACTTAGAGAGGAATAGAAATGGGAATGGAAATTTCCAAGGAAGAAATGGTCAAGACTTGAATAATAAGGGCCAGTCTGAGAGGAGTTACAACTGTAAGAAGTTTATGTAGTAAGAACCATCCTGGTAGAGACTGTAAAGGGGATCTTGCGACCTATTTATTTATTTCGTCATTCGTTATTAAAAGTTTGGGATTAGTAGACTTTGAAGTAATTGACCTGCCCATAAGTATACCTACTGGAGAAGTCATAATGTGTACCAAGTTGTTTAAAGATTTGCCTCTGAAGATTAGAGATTGTGTATTTCCTTCTACTTTGATAGAGTTTAATCTGGGAGACCTAGATGTTATTCTTGGGATGAATTGGTTAGGTTTCTATAAGGCCAAAATAGATTGTGAAGCTCAGAAAGTAGTATTGAGAAGCCCTTTGGGGAAGTTAACTTCGTATTGACGTTTTGGGAAGCCTAAGAACTTTGGGGTCATTTCTACAATGCAAGTGAAGAAGTTGGTGAAGAAGGGACGTGCGTTGTTTTTCTGTAGTGTACAAGATAATATAATTCGAGGTTTATTAAGTGTAAGTTGAGGTTTATGGGTGTTAAGTGTGATTAGCTAGCAGCTCGAAAGTGAAGAGGTTGGATTGAAGATTGAGGATGTACCAATTGTGAAGGAGTTTATGGATGTGTTTCCAAGTGAGATTTATGGTATGCCGCCTACAAGAGTCGTTGAGTTCACCATAGACTTAGTTCCTGGTACTGCACCTACATCTAAGGCACCCTATAGAATGGCACCTCTTGAGATGAGTGAATTGAAGAAGCAGTTGCAAGAGCTGTTAGATAAAGGTTATATTGGGCCTAGTGCATCACCTTGGGGAGCTCCTGTATTGTTTGTTAAGAAGAAAGATGGGAGTATGAGGTTGTGTATTGATTTTAGGGAGTTGAACAATGTAACCATCAAGAACAAATATCCTTTGCCTAGGATAGGTGACCTATTCGATCAATTGAATAGAGCGAGCGTGTTCTCGAAGATTGGTTTGCTTTTGGGGTATCACCAGTTGAGGGTAGCTGATAAGGATATACCTAAGACTGCGTTTAGGATTCGTTATGGTCATTATGAGTTTACGGTAATGCCGTTTGGGTTAACCAATGCACCTACCATATTTATGGGCTTGATGAATAGGATTTTCCATGAGTTCTTAGATAAGTTCGTTGTTGTATTCATTGATGATATTCTGATTTATTCGAAGAATGAAAAAGAGTATGATGAACACTTGAGGATTATATTGGAAACGCTCAGGAAGAATCAATTGTATGCCAAGTTCTCTAAGTGTGAGTTTCGTTTGGAGAAAGTAGCATTTTTGGGTCACTAAGAAAGGAGTCTCTGTAGATCCCGCTAAGATTCAAGTTGTGAGTGAGTGACCAACTCTAAAGAATGTGTCAGATATCAGAAGTTTCCTAGGTCTAGCTGGCTATTATAGGAGATTTGTGATAGATTTCTCGAAGATAGCGAGGCCAATGACCAATTTGATGAAAAAGGAGTCAAAATTCGAGTGGACTGAAAAGTGTGAGGAAGCTTTCCATATTTTAAAAGAGCGTTTGACCTCCGCACTTGTTTTGACCCTGCCTGATGGGAACGAGGATTTGAGGTGTATAATGATGTTTCAAAGAATGGTTTGGGTTGTGTGTTGCAGCAGAATGGGAAGATGATCGCGTATGCGTCGCGTCAGTTGAAACCTTATGAGGCTAATTACCCTACCCATGATCTAGAGTTAACCGCGATCGTGTTTGCCTTGAAAATTTGGAGACATTACCTTTATGGGGCAACCTGTAATATCTTTACTGACTATAAGAGTTTGAAGTACATTTTCACCCAAAAAGACCTCAATATGAGGCAGAGGAGATGGTTAGAGTTGATTAAGAATTATGATTTAGGCATTCGGTATCATGAAGGGAAGGCAAATGTAGTTGCCGATGCTTTGAGCAAAAAGTCGAGCCATAGCATGAATGACTTGGTAGTTCCTGAGGAATTGTGTCGAGATATGCAAAGACTTAGCCTAGAAATCTAAAATCCTGAGGAGATCGAGGCAAGATTAAGTGCTTTGTCATTGGGGTTGTTAGTTTTCGACGAGATCAAAGAGGGTCAAATTGGAGATGAGCACCTAGATAAGATTAAGGAGAAGATTAATCAAGGTAAGGAAGTTGATTTTAATATCCATGATGATGGAAGTTTGAGGTTCAAGGGAAGGTGGTGTGTACCAGAAAAATGTGATGAGATTAAGAAACGTCTTATGGATGAGGGGCATAATACTCCATATTCTGTGCACCCTGGGGTGATAAGTTGTATAAGGATCTTAAGGAAATCTATTGGTGGCCGAATATGAAGTGTGAGGTCGCTGAATTCGTGTCAAAATGTCTAGCTTGTTAGAAAGTGAAGATAGATCGTAAGAGACCAATGGGAAAAGTTCAATCCTTAGTGGTAGTATAACAATAATTATCATGCGAGCATTAGAATAGCTCATTTTGAGGCGTTGTATGGAAGAAAGTGTAGAAGTCCCATTTGCTGGAATGATTTTAGTGAGAACATAGTATTGGGGAATAATTCATTGAGGAGACTGTCAAGAGTGTGAAGTTGATTCAGGCTAGAATGCAAGCTGCTCAAGATAGGCAAAAAAGTTATGCCGATTTGAAGCGAAGAGAAGATGAGTTTGAAGTAGGTGATAAAGTGTTTCTAAAAGTATCACCAACTAAGGGTGTGATGATATTTGATAAAAAAAGGTAAATTAAGTGCCAAATATGTAGGTTCATATGAGATCCTGCAAAGAATTGGGAAGGTAGCTTGTAGGTTGGCTTTGCCAATGGAGTTCGAAAAGATGCACGATGTGTTTCATATTTCCCAACTCAAGCGTTACATCCACGATGAGGGTCATGTCTTGGAGCCCGAGGAGATCAGTTGATAGTAGCCTCACATATGAGATAAGGCCTATGAAAATCCTTGATAAGAAGATGCGTAGTACACGCAATAAGGATGTCAATATCGTGAAAGTGCTTTGGTCGAACCATGAGTCCGTAGAGGCAACGTGGGAAGCTGAGGTTGAAATGAAGAAGAAGTAGCCGGAATTATTCCTTGAGGTGAGTTACGAGGGCGTAACTCGTTTTCTTTAAGGATGTAGAATACGATAGAATTTCGTACTTTTTACCAATTTTTATGGTATTTTTATGCTTATTTTGGCGATTTGCACATGTTGGTGTAAAATAAATAGTTTCTCCGCACTAGAAAAGGTGTTCATGAGTAACACAATAGTTTTTAAGATGGCAAAAGAGTGCACATGAGTGGTACAAGTATTTCTCCTTGGAGAGTTGAGTTAAAAACTTTTGAAAATGTGTGAGTTTTTGTGTCAAGTTTCGGGACGAAACTTCTTTTAAGAGGGTAGACTCTGTAATCCCCGTAAATTTATTGGATTTTATAAATATATTTTAACATATAGTTATTTATATTTAAATATATTTTAGCATTTTAATGATTTATTTCTTCAAGGGTTGACCATTTGAAAGTCAAAGGATTTATTTTAATAATTTATGCAAGTCAAATATTTTATTAAAGTCATGCTTTGAAAAGTATTTGAAATATTTGAAACACTTATTGGAATTAGAAAAGGTTTTGTAAATGGGTATGAGGAGCCCAAACCTTTGGGCTTAACCTATGGTCATTCTCATTTAACTAACCCATCAAAGCCCAAATCTTTATTGGACCCCTAATTGGGGAAACTATAAATACCCTTATTTACACAAATCCCCACACATTAAACACATTTATTTTCTCTCTCTTCCTCCCCTTATTTTCGGCTTTCTCTTTCTCTCATCTCTTTTTCTTTTTCTCTCGGTTCTTCCTCCTTCCGTCGGTTTTTCGGCCAGCCGCCGGCAACCGCCACCACCGGCCCCACCCGACCGGCAGCAGCAGCGTCGACCGCCGCTGCCCCTCTGCTTTCCGGTGTCCTTCCTCCCTCCTCTTTGTTTGGTTGTTATTTCTTCCTCCTCAAGTTTTACTTAATGCAAAGTTTGTATCCTTAGGGTTTGTTTTAATAAGTTTATGTTTAAAAAGTTATGATTTGATGATTTGTTTATGAATTTAAGATTATATAAATTATGTATTGAAGAAATAAAATTTCAGATTTACTTGTTATGTTAAAATAGGGTTTAAAAATATCAAAGAATGGATTTTTAGGGTTTAAAGGTTGGAAAATCATAGTAGTATATTATAGTTTATGAAATTGATTATTCTTATGATTTTAAATATGTTTAAGCATGTTTAAAAAGAGTTTTAATATGTTATATGTTGCTGGAAATTTAAAAAGAGTGTTGATGTTGGAGTTTATGATTTTAAAACATGAATTTTGAGAGTTTTTGACAACTAGTATAGTAGTACTATACTAGGGAGCTTGAATATTTAAGTTTTATTGATGGGAAAGGTTTTTAAACACTTTTAAGAATGGTTTAAAGTATTTTATTATTGCTGTAAATTCATAAGGGATTGATCTTGGATTTATATTGGTTGTTTTAGGCGGAGAATATTCTTTAGGCGACTTTTAAGCTTGTTAAAGTAGCCTCTAATTTTGTCTACACAAGGTACGTACATACCTATGTGTTGATTGGATTTGTATCATGATTTTAATAAGGATGAGAATTATGTAGTATCATGTATGGGAACTATGTTGAGTTCATATATGATTTCTATTATGTTGGATTTGCATGTTTTATGCCGTTGTGTGAAACATGTTGACTATGAGATTTATATTATGTTTGTATGGAAGATTGATGCAAGCATATGGTTGGGAACTTTATTTTATTAATTCACATGAGGGAATTAATATATATATTGGTTTGGATCATGATTGATAATTTGTTCCCTTTTGAGTATTTCACTGCTTTATAAGGACCGAGGGCCTTATTTGGTAAGTTGATATTTTATACCTATGAAAGGTAGTTTGGTTGTTGGCTAGGTTCAACAGATAAGAAAGATTGAATTAAAGTTGGAATTAATCTTGGGTTGTTAAGTTGTATGATCACTTATCTAATCCTAAGATAAAAAGAAAGTTCTGATTGTTTGTTGATTTTGCTATTTGTGTTGCTTGTAAGTCATAATAAATAATAACTGGTAAATCATGTAAATTGAAACTAGATAGCAATAGCTTTAGACTGGTGCACGTTTGAAGTGTTGGACAAATAGGAGTTGGGGTACATGGTGAGCGTGCCATGGCTTTTCCTGGGGCCGGATTGATCACCGTATCCTGTTTATTTAAAAAAGTTCCTCGATATCGTAGGTCATGGGAATACGGAGTCGCGCCCGTATTTCGTCTTCCAAAGGGAAGGCTGGTTTTAGTTAGACAAATCGGTCCATTGACTATTCTTTTTAAAGTAATAAGAATGTTGTTAAAGTTTAGTTCAGTAAAAGTTATCTGCAAATTATTATGCTATTGTTTATTTCTGCCTAATATTTATCATGTTAGGATTGTTTACTTGCTTAGTATGTAGTACTCAGCTTTGCTGATTACGTGCTTTTGTTGTGTATGTTGATCATGGTTTTGCCTTATTGATCCTGAGATGACCCATTTCGGTGAGCAGTCTCTAGGGATCAACAATGCATTGTCTATTTACGGGTTTGAAGATGATGCATCATTGGGATCGGGATTTTAGAGAGCTTGTGTAGTTTATTTACAGTACTTTTGAGTTATATTTTCATATATAGTTGGTTTGGTTTGGTTTTAAGTTGACTTTGGTTTTGTTGGTTGGTTTTAGAGTTGACCTTGTCGTTGACTAAGTTTTATTTATAAAATTATTTTATGTTTTTCGCTGCAAAATTCTGAATAAGCCGATACGTTTTCACACGGGCGATAATACTTTGATAATTCTCTATGTTTTACTTTAAAAAGGTATTTTAGAAAAGAGAGAATTGTCGGGTGTTACATCAATGGGCAAGATTAATCTATAAAAATAAACGACTAAGATTCAATAGTTACAGTGGCTACAATTAAAATTGTAGCCATTTAATAATTATCTAAAAAATATTATATATTCTCATAAAAGAACTACAGTTTCAATACAAAAGATTATATATTTTCCAAGAAGGATTACTATTTCAATAAAAAAAGTATATAAAATGAATAAAAAAAGCATAGTACGTAAAAATTGCAGACTCTACACCCTCTCCCTCGACTGCGATCGCAAACACGATGCTTGTTACTTCTATTAATGGAGTCTGTGCGCCTTTCGTACACAGGTTGTTGTTCACACCTACCAACAATTCTAAACCAGTGGCGATGCAGATCTGTGCTTCCTCCTCTTGTCCAGTAGGTAAGAATTTGGTGTTTGATAATTTACTGAATAAGAACAAATTATTATCACCCAGCATCGATAATGCAGATCTGGCGAAATTCTAAATAAATAATGAGGGGTTTTGTGTACCTTAATTTCCAATATTTAGCTCTTCAAATTATCTCTTTCATTGTTGTAATCTCCTCCTTATTATCACCCAGCATCGATAATCAAAATACAAATATCTCATAAGAGAATTCCCGCAACGATTGTTGATATATGCCTTAAATTATCTTGGCGCTAGGATTAACCAAGCACGAGGGTCTCATTACAATTAACTTGTGTTTTTTTAGTTTTAGGTTTAAGCCTAGCTATTTAGGTTATTATATAAACCCTATAATTAACTTGTGCGGCCTCTATATTCTGTAATTTGTACTCTCTCCTCGATAATAAATAACGTTTATTCTCTGCTTGTGGACGTAGCTAGCACATTGTTAGTGAAACAAGTTAATTCTTGTGTCGATTGTTCTTTACTTCTTCGTTGCCTTATTACATACGTTATAATGATGAGTAATCTTGATCTTGAATGAATAGTTTAAGAGAGGGATAGCTTCTTTGATCTTAGGCAGCAGAAAACAAATTGATTTGGTAGGAGGAAATAAGTTGGATGGCTTTGGGGTATATATAGGCAAGATAGGCGAGGGTTATTTTCATAATTAACCTAACTTAGTCCGGGTAGAATTGGCATTTGCATCCATAAGATTATCTAGAGTCTTCTGGTAAGTATTAGAAAACGTGTGATTTGTGATCCTTAATGGTTTTTTTTTTTTTGGTGAAGAAGAGGGCAAAAAACCCAATACAAAGAAACAAACTAGGAAAAAGAAATAAAAGACACAACAGACAACTACAGACTAAGCACACGCAGCAAAGGAAACAACAGAAAGCACAACTACAGACTCCTACTCACACACACCAGACCACAAAACTAAGCAGGGACCATCCTAGCCCACGCAACTCCACTCAAATCCTCCAATAAAATAGCATGAAGATCCTTCGGGACCGCCTCTAGCAGGACCAGTTTCTCAACTGCACGAACACCCATATTTGCAAGCCAATCTGCCGCCCGATTCGACTCTCTATAACAGTGTTCAATAGCTATCTTCCATTCCTTGCGAGCAATGAGCGAATGACAGCGCTTAATAATATGTATATACGGAGAGGAGGGAGGAGCTTCACTCACAAGGATCTTAGCTACAACCTCCGAATCAACTGACACAATTACCTTTTTATGATGGCCATCCCAAGCAATCAGCAAGCCTCTCAAAACAGCAAGTAGTTCAGCCTTTGTGCAGGAGCAAACACCACAGTTTAGAGCAAAAACTTCATGAATTTCACCTCTTGATCCCCGTATAATACCCCCACCCCCAGCTGGGACAGGGTTGCCCTTCGCAGCTCCATCTGTATTTAGCTTCACCCAGCCTTCATTTGGGCATTGCCATCTCACAAAGATCTCTTTTCTCCCCCCCATAAGCCGGATTTTTTACTTGCTCTATTCGTTCCATAGCTTTCTTTATCTCACCTACTCACGAGAAGATGAAACTAATTTGGTCGATAGGGATACTCGGGTTACGATTGAAACTTCTATCATTTCTCCATCGCCAAAGCCACCAACCTGTTACTGCAAACACTCTTGGCCATTCACTTCCCATCATCGATTCCTCTCTAATATTTTTCAGAATCCAATCTTCCAAGTTAGGAGTATCCCTGCTATTAACATCCTGCAGGTCAAGTTTCCTCCATAAGATCCTTGCTACAGGACACCCCCGCAAAATATGCTCAGCATTCTCTTCAACTTTACCGCACACCAAACACCTTGGGTCGTCTGTTAGTTTACGCAGAAATCTATTCCCATTCGTCATGAGACGATCTTGGATAGCAAGCCAGATGAAAAAACGGATCCTCTGTGGCGTTTGTATTCGCCACACAACTCGCCATTTGCCTTTATCATTCAGTTGGGCTGGGTCATAATTTTGATGATATTCATTGCTGAACTTATAGTAAAGCCTCCTGAAGGTGAGCCATTCCAGAAAATTGAATCAACCGCTTCTTCATCATCCACCAAATCATGTGCAGCAATTAGTTTCAGAGTTTCTTCGGATAGATAATTCGCAAAAACATCAAATTTCCATCCAGTTGCTAAGTCCCACATTTCTTTAACTGTAGCATCTTGAATTCCCAGGGGAGGCTCAGGGTTGGCTAACGAAATCAGGGGCTCAGAAGTGGCCCATCTATGGTGCCAAAAAAAAGTCTTTGCACCATTACCTACAGCAGAATTAATGCCTTTACGGACAATATCAATGCTACTCAGAATTCCTCGTCAAGTGTTCGATGCATTAGATTTCTCTTTAAACATATCAATATCACATCTGTTATCACAGTACTTAGCACGCAAAACTCGTGACCAAAGCGAGGTTGGTTTTGCTAAAACTCGCCACCCTAATTTAGCTAAAAAAGTCGAATTCGCTTGTCTCATCGACCGAATTCCCAGCCCTCCTTCTTGCTTAGGTTTGGAAATATTTTCCCATGCTACTAGATGAACTTTCCTTCTCCCTTCCTGTTCACCCCACAGAAAACTTCTCGATTTTTTGTCAATATCATCACACGTCGAGCGAGGGAGTTTGGTAGACTGCATTGTGTAGTACGGGATCGAGCTTAGGGCCGATTGAATAAGAGTTGCTCTCCCCGCAATTGAAAGGGTCTTTGTCTTCCAACCTGCTAGCTTGCCATTAATCCGATCGACTAAATATTGGTATTCCCTCTTTGAAGTTCTTCCATTAATCGTAGGGACCCCAAGATATTTACCAAAATCTTCAGTAGACTCCATAGCTAGACTATTACAGATAGCATCTCTGATATCATAGTGAGTATTGGCTGAGAAATAAATTTTGGATTTCTCAACACTCACCTTGCTGCCAGAGGCTTCACAGAATCTATCCAGGCACCATTTCATCACTTCCGCCTGCTCAACTGATGCTTCAGTAAATAAAATAAGGTCGTCTGCAAAGGCAAGGTTTGAAATTAGAGGACCATTCCGACTAGCCCTTATCGGTTTCCAATTTCCATTGTTAACTTCTTGATCAATCAAATGTGCTAGACGTTCCATACAAATAACATATAAGTATGGAGACAACGGGTCCCCTTGCCGGATCCCGCGAGAGGGTTTAAACCCCTCCATTGGCTTCCCATTCCAAAGAATTTTCAGAGTAGCCGAATTGATACATGTCATGACAATCTCCACAAGGTGTTGCGGAATACAAAGCTCTAACAAGGAATCTCGGATAAAAGACCATCTAAGCCTGTCATAGGCTTTTTCAAAGTCTATCTTCACCGCCATGTATCCCTTTTTACCTTGTTTATGTCGCATTGTATGCAACATCTCTTGGACAATGATTACGTTGTCTGTAATCTGTCGTTTTGGCACAAAGCTGCACTGTGTAGGAGAGATTAAGGAGGGGAGAACCGGTTTGAGACGGTTAACAATCACCTTTGTAACAATTTTGTAGACAATATTGCACAACCCAATAGGTCGAAAATGTTTAGCTAGTTGAGGAGTGTCCATCTTTGGTATCAATACAATGAAAGCATCATTAAACCCATCAGGAAAATCACGGCCAGCTAGAATATCAGTGGCCAATCGTAAGACATTGGTCCTCACAAGGTCCCAAAAACACTGGTAAAAGAGGGGTTGGAAACCGTCGGGGCCCGGGCCTTATACGGTTTCATGCTTTTCAAAGCAGCAGACACCTCAACTTCACTCAATGGTCGCATCATTTTCTCGAAATCATCCTCAGAGATCCGAGGAAAATAATCACATGGGAGGCGGCAGTGGTTTGGATGTTCATTATCTTCAGAAAAAAGATTTTGCCAATACCTCAGAACCATGCCCTTCACTTCATCTGGGTCCGAAATCCACTTCCCATCACAACTTTGAAGCATATCAATACGATTCCTACTTCGTCGCATTACTGTAGAAAGATGAAAGTAACGAGTATTCCGATCTCCATCACAAATAGCATCCATTCGGGACTTTTGAAACCACAAAGTCTCCTCATCATCTAGCACTGCATCCATTTCTCTTCTTAGTTTTGCTTCAAGTTTGATTAGCTGACTTTGCCTACCTTTGGACGGCAGAGCTTGAACACCAAAGAATGCGCGCCCATAACTTCGGATTTCTTTCTGAAAATATTGTAAAACTCTTCTTTTTTCCATTTATTAATCTTAACAGTAAAATTTTTCAAGAAGGGTACAATTGGAGCAGACGAATTACAATTAGTCTTGACAAAGTCATGAAAAGCTTGATGATTTAGCCATGCCGCTTGAAAACGGAATGGTTTAATAACCTTTGGGAGCGGAGCAAAGCCGGAGGTACTAATTAAGATCGGACAATGATCGGCGGGACTTAGGAAGATTTCTCACGGCCCCATTCCGAGAATTTCGGCTTCCGAGTCTACGTTTGCAAGCCCTCCATCCAAACGAAGCAGACTTAAAAGTTGTAGAGGAAAGCCCCCGAAACCAAGTATGATCAGGACCAGTGCATCCATGGTCAATAAGATCATTATTTTCAATCCAATTCGCAAAGGCTTGGCATCTTCTCTGCATCTCTGAAGATTCACTACCATTTCTTTCTCTCATACTGGACGTTTCATTAAAGTCCCCCGCTAATAACCATGGACCTGTATACTGTTCTTTGATATTCTCTAGCTCACGCCACAAATCCTTTCTCAAAGAAGAATCCGGACTAGCATAGATGGCTGAGAACAACCACGGATCATCACCAATTTTCTTGATTTCTACAGTTAAATGTTGGCTATGATTACCATAAGGCGTAACATTCACAATATCCGCCTTCCAAAAGAGCCAAATTCCTCCCCTAAAGCCCTCCGCTTCCACTCTCGTTTGGCCCGAAAAATCAATACGATCACATACTCTTTGAGCTTGCTCACCACTCATGTGGGTTTCAACCAAGGTCAGTATAGTAGGATCATTAGTTCTCATTAATTCCCGCAGAATTGTCAGCTTAGTTCCAATTCCTTGAACATTCCACACCATAATTTTTAAAGACATATTAAACATGGAAAAGATGGGGAACCGGTCATATATATTCCGAGGATTATTAGGCAAGACGCTCAGGAACGCTTCCTTGAGTGCTCTCATTGGTCCATATGTTACATACAGAATTTAAAACGTCATCATCAAGTCCGGAGGGTTGTGTTCCGGGGGAAGAAACGTATCCATCATGAGGAGAATCCGATTGGCTAATGGGTGAACTTCGATCATCGAAGGACCCTCCGTCGGTGCATCTATGAAGAACTCGCACGAAGGAGGAATCTTGGAGGTCAGAGTGATTGGGATGAGTCGAGGACTCATGGTTGACTCCATCTACCGAGTTAGTCAAGGTTATGGGGGCCTCACTAACCTGGATATTGACTTTGGACGAAACTTTATTAACAACACGTAGGTCCCCAGAGTTCTCTTTACCAACTTAGTCACCAGTCTTCACCAAGGAGCCAGTTCTAGGACCTCCTTTTTTGAATCTAGGGGTACTACGGTTATGAAATCTATTTTGATTTCCTAAAGGGATTCTTTGCTCTCTAGGACCCAACTTCGGATCAATTTTCGAAAGATAAAGATTTTTAGGAATGGAAAGATTAGATTTGCCTGATTTCACTAAATCAATATCTTCTGTATGACCAATTTTTTCCTTAAAAGTTGACTCTCCTAATTCAACAGTAGAATTAATTTCCATATCCAAATCTTTTCCCTCCAAATTATTATCTTGAACGCCTATCCTTTTTGAACTAATTCCTGAACTGTCGCCTAAATTAATGGCCTCGCCCGTAGGCCCGTCCAGGCTGTTATCCAGCTTCTCCTCCAAATGAATTACTGTCTTATTTGGTTCCACCATTGGAAGGACCGTTGCCATCTCTAATTGTTGATTCAGAATTTCGAACCTTGACCCATGGGACTTAGACCTCTCCTTATCAACCTGCCTATCCACACTTGGATTCTGGACCTCTTGCTGCCTTTGCGGTTTTTTGCTAGGACTATGCTTATCTTGTGTAATCTTGCCTTTACCAGAGCCTTTTCTCACTCACCATCATCCAATTACCATATTTCTCACTCACTTCAGGAGGAATAACATTATGAACTACTTGTTTCAATGGCCTAAAGACTGAGTCATCTTTGTTAGTTGACTCAGGAATATCACTCTGCTGTTCACGGAAGACATTACAATTGTCCTCCTTGTGCCCAAGGTGACCACATTTGAAACAAATTAACCGTAAACCCTCATATTGGACAATCCAAACCTTACCATTCAATCGGAATTTGGATAATAATGGCTTAGATAGATCAACCTCAATACAAAAGCGTACATATTGCCCTCTGTCCATGGATTCAGTATTCCTATCAATTTTGATCACTTTACCGATTTTAGACCCAATTTTGTGAAGGAATTGCTTATCAAAGTATTCCACTGATAAGTGTGGGATACGAACCCAAGCTGTTAACTTTCTAATGGGCTCTTGATCGGACACAAAATTCGGAACCCATTTTCTTATCGTCAGGTAGCTATCTCCTATCAACCATGGCCCTTGAGTCAATACAAAATCATAATCCTCCATGTTGTTGAACCTGACTACATAATAGGCATGACCAACATCAGTTAAGGCTATATCGCCTTTTAGGTTCCATTTCGATTTCAATCTTCGCACCAGAATTTCATAACTCAATCTCCTGTCAAACAATTTAATTATAAGAGAATTTCGCCACGGACGCCTAATTCTCCTCTTTTCCTCCTTTGTGAGATAGATTGTTGGGCAATTCTCATCATCCGAATCACATTCCATAGGAATGTCATCATCGGAGGTTTCATCCTCCTCCATGATGGCATTCTCATAAAGGGGATTTCTTGTTGTTCCAAAACCTCGTGCTGCTTGGCTATATGAGATAGTCTTTGCTTGTGCACTCTGGGTTTCCAGAGATTCCGCTACAAAAGAGACCTCTTCTGGTTCTTCTCTCATAGGAGACGGCGATCTACTTCTCTCTACCATTAAAGAATTCTCTTCCATTCTTTTGAATTTTTTGTTAGACCTTTGCAGAAGGTCGTTTTCCTCACTCGACAAACTCGTCTTTTTTTCACTTTCGCTCTCCATTACCTTAAGCGGCCGTGATTTTGGAAACTCTTTGGGTTTGTGATCCTTAATGGTGAGAAAATGATCCCACATGATCACATGATTTATCATACAGTTGGTCTTGTAAGAGACTGTCTACTTTTAATTTAAAATTAAATATGGCCTAAGTCCAATATTTAGAAGAGAACATGCCACCTTTCTTAATATAATGATTCGTTTAATCTATTCACGAATCAGTTTAATCTATCTCGTGACCAATTTAATCTATTCAGTTTCACATTTTTTAACACATTCAATGACAAATTTAACCCATTTAATGACTAGTTTAATCCGTTCGGTAAGATTGCCGGGTTATTTTTTGAAAATGTTTGTGGTAGTATGAAAATCAAGAAAACAAAGGAAGGAGAATAGAAGGGATGCCTAGGTTAGTGTGAGATGCTTAATGATAGTGTTGGTTTAGAGTGAATTGGAATGGGCTTGTTAGCAGAATGGAGGCTTGAGTTTGTTTAATTTTATATTAAAACTAGGTTTGAAGCCCGTGCGTTGCACGAAGTTCTTCGTTTATTTTATTTTATTCCAATCTTTTTGTTAATATTATTGTTGATTTTGTGTTCTTTGTGAAATAAGATTTTTCAACACCATTGTATTTACATACTTCCCTCCGTTCTTTTTCTATTACAACAATTACCGCTTTAGGTAGTTTCATCTTTTGGAATCATTCCACTTTTGGTAAAAAAAAGTAACTACGAGTTGATAATATTACCTTTACTTTATGTTAATAAAACCATCATTAATTACCCAAATTGCTTTATAAAGTTGTGTTTAATTTATTAAGGATTTATTTATCCCCCTACTCTAGTTAACTAAAGAGGTACCTCTATGCTAAACGAACCATTTTTTATTTCCTTAAAAACCATGCCCAAACCAATTGTTGAAGTAGAAAAAAAAAACGGAGAAAGTATTTGTCATTATACTATAATTTCTAAATTTGTTATTGTGATATATAAATTTTATAATTTTTAATATTCAATTGAATACTATAGTTAAGCTATTATTAAATGGTATCTCAATAAATGTGTATGTTTGCTAATACAGTTTAACATGAATAATACCCGAATGATACTTTAAGAAAGTAGAGGGTAATAACTTAATAGATGCGGGACGAAAGAATAGAGAAAAACATGAGTGCCGGCCACAATTTTTCAACTTTTAATATAGCACATAAACACTAACGCATATAGAATGGAAGATGGGAAAACCAAAATGAAGATTATAATGATAGTATCATGAAGAAAATTAATTAAATATAAAACTAACCTCTATTAATAATCGAAAATACAATTTAAGAGAAAAAAATATATCTTCATTAATCATGACCATATCAAGTCTTATCAAATTTCTCCCCTTTTTTATGATCCGTGATCTCAAATAGTCTAGAAATGCGAACCTTGATTTCCAAATAGTTTTAGTAGAATTAAGTTAATGGAGAAAAGAATAAGATATGAGATATAGATATAGATATATGGAAAATAAATAAATAATTATGTATACAATAAATATTATAAGAATAAAATAATTAGTCAATTGCGTAATACCTCTGCAATCTCGATGACAAACTTTCATTGATCTTCATGGAATGCTATCGTTTCAAAATTATAGATATGATTTTTTTTTATCTTCATATGACTTGGTTTTTAAAAGTATGATTTTAAAAGACATAATTACTATTGTCACATATTATATGCTATTTTTATATTTATTTTTATAATTATTTAAAATAAATAATACGTTATTGTTCATCTAAATAAATATATTTTCATAAGTTGTAAAACTATATTGTATATAGATCTTATTTCGAAGCATATTTCGAGCACTCTCCGACGGTAAATAAAATTATACTATTGCGAATTATGTAGCAAAAGTTATATTTAATTTACATAGTATAATAATTTAGGCTGTTTATTTAAAATTAGACTGTAATATTCACTCATCCAGAACACCTTATATGTACTTATATCTATGTTGAACCCCATTTTCTTTCAAAAAAAAATAATTGTTGAACACTATTTTCTTAAAAAAAATTAAAAGTTAATAAGAATGACATGGCATGCTTAGGTGGAGCTTTTTATAATATTCTAAGGTTGTTTTATTTAAATCAAACTCTAATTTTTAAATAATCCAAAACTCTAATATATATGTAACTTTATCGCTATAGATTTTAGTTTTTGTTGTAACAACAAAGTTTCCTTAATAAATTTTGTTGCAATACTATATTGTTTTGGTTTAGTTGAGTAAGGTTGAGGTTTTAAAAGATAATATGTTTAATCCTGTAAATTGGACCTATAATCAAATGTTATAATCACATGTAATACACTATACTTAATACTTATAGCTATTATTATATTTATCTAAAAAAAGACTAAATAATATCTTACAATTCATTTAATTTAATATATTTTCATGAATTATAAAACTATATTGTAAATAGATCCTATTTTGAAGCATATTTCAAGCACTCTCCACTGATAAAAAAATTATAATATTTTGAATTAGGTAGCAAAAGTTAAATTCAATTTACATAATATAATAATTTAGGTTGTCTATTCAAACACAACTCTAATTTCCTCCTATCCAAAACTCTTTTATGTATTTAAATATATGTAGAATTCTATTTTTTTCAAATATTTAAAATAAAAACTAATGACATGGCAATCCTAAGTGACACTTTCTATTTCATAAATCATAGAACTATATTGTAAATTGATCTTATTTCGAAGCATATTTCGAGCACTATCTAATGGTACAAAAATTGTAATATTTTGGATTAGGTAGCAAAAGTTATACACAATTTACATAATATAATAATTTAGATTGTTCATTCAAAACGAAACTCTAAATTCTGCTTATCCAAGACTCCTAATATGTATTTAAAACTATGTAGAACTCTATTTTTAATAAAAAAATTGATGACATGACAATCCTACATGGCGCTCTATATTTCATAAGTTGTAGAACTATATTGTAAATGGATCTTATTTCGAAGCATATTCTGAATGCTCTCCAATGGTACAAAAATTATAATATTCCGAATTTTGTAGCAAAAGTTATACACAATTTTCATAATATAATAATTTAAGTTGTTGATTCAAATACAAACTCTAATTTTCGCTTATCCAAATCTCCTTTGATGTATTTAAATCATGTAGAACTCTATTTTTTAAAAAATAAAAATATAAATTGATGACATGGCAATCCTACGTGGCGCTCTCTATGAGCTCGAAATCTTGAGGAGCTCTCTATGCTCCCGAAAAGTTCCTCCTTTATATATATATACTAGGTTTGAAGCCCGTGCGTTGCACGGGTTGTTGTTTATTTTATTTTATTGCAATTTTTTTGTTAAAATTATTGTTGATTTTGTGTTGTTGTAAAATGAGATTTTTCAAGATCATTGTATTTACATACTTCCTCCGTTCTTTTTCTATTACAACAATTACCACTTTAGGTAGTTTCATCTATTGGAACCATTCCACTTTCGGTAAAAAAAGAAACTACAGTTGACAATATTACCTTTACTTTATGTTAATAAAACCATCATTAATTACCCGAATTACCTTATAAAGTTGCGTTTACTTTAATAAGTATTTATTTGTCCCATACTCTAGTTAACTAAAGAGGTACCTATATGCTAGACTACCCATTTTTTATTTCCTTAAAAACCGTGTCCAAACCAATTAAATGGTATCCCAATAACATGTATGACTAACAATAGCTAATACGTTTTAACATGAATAATACCCGAATGATACTTTAAGAAAGTAGAATGTAATAATTTAATTGATGCGAAGTCGGAAAGAATACTTTCTTAAAATTGATAAGAATGACATGGCATGCTTAGGTGGAGCTCTTTATAATATTCTAAGTATGTTTTATTTAAATCAAACTCTAATTTTTACATAATCCAAAACTCTAATATGTAACTTTATCGTTATAGATTTTAGTTAATAAATTTTGTTGCAATACTATATTGTTTTAGTTTAGTTGAGTAAGGTTGAGGTTTTGAAAGATAATATGTTTAATCCTGTAAATTGAACCTATAATCAAATGTTATAATCACATATAATACACTATACTCAATACTTACAGCCATTATTGTATTTATCTAAAAAAAAAGACTAAATAATGTCCTATAATGCATCTAATTTAATATATTTTCATGAGTTGTAACACTATATTGTAAATAGATGCGGGACGAAAAGAATACTTTCTTAAAAATTGATAAGAATGACATGGCATGCTTAGGTGGAGCTCTTCATAATATTCTAAGTATGTTTTATTTAAATCAAACTCTAATTTTTACATAATCCAAAACTCTAATATGTAACTTTATTGTTATAGATTTTAGTTAATAAATTTTGTTGCAATACTATATTGTTTTAGTTTAGTTGAGTAAGGTTGAGGTTTTGAAAGATAATACTCCCTCCGTCCAGGAAAGATTCGAACACTTGTTTGGACACGTACTTTAAGGTGATAAGTTGTGGTGTGGTTATCAAATGTTATTTTATTTAAAAAGTAGATGTGATAGGAGTTAGTAGGGTATTTTTTATTAGAGGAGAGAGAAATTTGGGTAACTTTTTATCGATAAAAGGTAGAGTGTGGGCCAAAGATGTGTAAAAGAAATAATATATTAATGGTGGGACCATGCCAAGAATGGAAGTGTTCAAACTAATTTGGGACAAACATAAAAGGAAAATGTTCAGACTATTCTGGGACGGAGGTAGTATATTTAATCATGTAAATTGGACCTATAATCAAATGTTATAATCACATATAATACACTATATTTAATACTTTCAAGCACTCTCCAATGGTAAAAAAATTATAATGTTTTGAATTAGGTAACAAAAGTTAAATTCAATTTACATAATATAATAATTTAGGTTGTTTATTCAAAACGCAACTCTAATTTCCCCCCATAACTCTTTTATATATTTAAATATATGTAGAATTCTATTTTTTTCAAATATTTAAAATAAAAACTAATGACATGGTAATCTTAAGTGGTGCTCTCTATTTCATAAATTGTAGAACTATATTGTAAATGTATCTTATTTCAAAGCTTATTTCGAGCACAATCTAATGGTACAAAAATTATAATATTCTGAATTAGGCAACAAAAGTTATACACAATTTACATAATACAATAATTTAGGTTGTTCATTCAAAACGAAACTCTAAATTCTGCTTATTGAAGCCCGTGCGTTGCACGGGTTGTTGTTTATTTTATTTTATTGCAATTTTTTTGTTAAAATTATTGTTGATTTTGTGTTGTTGTAAAATGAGATTTTTCAAGATCATTGTATTTACATACTTCCTCCGTTCTTTTTCTATTACAACAATTACCACTTTATGTAGTTTCATCTTTTGGAACCATTCCACTTTCGGTAAAAAAGAAACTACGAGTTGACAATATTGCCTTTACTTTATGTTAATAAAACCATCATTAATTACCCGAATTGCTTTATAAAGTTGCGTTTACTTTAATAAGGATTTATTTGTCCCATACTCTAGTTAACTAAAGAGGTACCTCTATGCTAGACTACCCATTTTTTATTTCCTAAAAAATCGTGTCCAAACCAATTAAATGGTATCCCAATAACAGGTATGACTAACAATAGCTAATACAGTTTTAACATTAATAATACCCGAATAATACTTTAAGAAAGTAGAAGGTAATAATTTAATTGATGCATGTCAGGAAGAATACTTTCTTAAAATTGATAAGAATGACATGGCATGCTTAGGTGGAGCTCTTTATAATATTCTAAGTATGTTTTATTTAAATCAAACTCTAATTTTTACATAATCCAAAACTCTAATATGTAACTTTATCGTTATAGATTTTAGTTAATAAATTTTGTTGCAATACTATATTGTTTTAGTTTAGCTGAGTAAGGTTGAGGTTTTGAAAGATAATATGTTTAATCCTGTAAATTGGACCTATAATCAAATGTTATAATCACATATAATACACTATACTCAATACTTATAGCCATTATAATATTTATCTAAAAAAAAGACTAAATAATGTCCTATAATGCATCTAATTTAATATATTTTCATGAGTTGTAACACTATATTGTAAATAGATGCTGGACAGAAAGAATACTTTCTTAAAAATTGATAAGAATGACATGGCATGCTTAGGTGGAGCTCTTTATAATATTCTAAGTATGTTTTATTTAAATCAAACTCTAATTTTTACATAATCCAAAACTCTAATATGTAACTTTATCGTTATAGATTTTAGTTAATAAATTTTGTTGCAATACTATATTGTTTTAGTTAGTTGAGTAAGGTTGAGGTTTTGAAAGATAATACATTTAATCCTGTAAATTGGACCTATAATCAAATGTTATAATCACATATAATACACTATACTTAATACTTATAGCCATTATTATATTTATCTAAAAAAAGACTAAATAATGTCCTATAATGCATCTAATTTAATATATTTTCATGAGTTGTAACACTATATTGTAAATAGATCATATTTTGAAGCATATTTCAAGCACTCTCCAATGGTAAAAAAATTATAATGTTTTGAATTAGGTAACAAAAGTTAAATTCAATTTACATAATATAATAATTTAGGTTGTTTATTCAAAACGCAACTCTAATTTTCCCCTATTCATAACTCTTTTATGTATTTAAATATATGTAGAATTCTATTTTTTTCAAATATTTAAAATAAAAACTAATGACATGGTAATCTTAAGTGGTGCTCTCTATTTCATAAATTGTAGAACTATATTGTAAATGTATCTTATTTCAAAGCATATTTCGAGCACTATCTAATGGTATAAAAATTATAATATTCTGAATTAGGCAGCAAAAGTTATACACAATTTACATAATACAATAATTTAGGTTGTTCATTCAAAATGAAACTCTAAATTCTGCTTATCTAAGACTCTATTTAAATCTATGTAGAACTCTATTTTTAGAAAAAATATAAAAATAAAAATTGATGACATGACAACCATACACGGCGCTCTATATTTCATAAGTTGTACAACTATATTATAAATGGATCTTATTTCGAAGCATATTTCGAGCACTCTCCAATGGTACAAAAATTATAATATTTCGAATTACGTAGCAAAAGTTATACAATTTTCATGATATAATAATTTAGGTTGTTGATTCAAATCCAAACTCTAATTTTCGCTTATCCAAATCTCCTTATATGTATTTAAATCATCTAGAACTCTATTTTTATAAAAAATAAAAATATAAATTGATGACGTGGCAATCCTACGTGGCGCGCTCTATGAGCTCGAAATCTTGATTGATTAGACCGTCTATTTTAATAATTTGTGTTTATAAGATATTTGACCCAAAATGAGATCCTTTACTAAATCCTCTTATATCTTTTCTACTCTATTTAGGAGAACTCAAAACAACATTTTCTCTAATTTAATTAACAACTCCACTTGAACCCAAATATTACTAATTTATCTTAGTGTCTCACTAACTTGACTAGTAATTCACAATTTCATCTCACTCACTAATACCCTAATAACACACACAAATATATGTACTTATGTAAATTATATAATTTTTAGTCACAAAATTAATCACATCGCGTGTAAATAATTTTGTGGAAATTTTTAATTTAATCCTTATTCATTATTTTAGGATAAAAATATATTTTAAATGTAATTATACATCCAAGATACAACTATGAAAATCTGGCAATTATATTAGAGTTTTTTTTTTCAATTTCTATGACTTTTTTTGCCCTCATTAATTTTCTTAGAATAACACATACATAAAAGGGTATTTAAGGAAATTCCTGAATTCTGGTGGACACCAAATTACTCAAGAGTTTCCTTATATAATAGAGATAATAATAATAATAATAATAATAATAATAATAATAATAATAATAATAATAATTTAACGCTTTATTAAACTTCATTAACACAAAGTACGGGTATTCAATGGGCTTGGCGGCTTGGCCACTATACTTGTTTACTGCAATACATTATTCTTTTTCTATCTAATTCTAATTAAGTTAGTAATTCTAACATGAATTATAATAGCCGGTTTTAAGAGCGAGGTTTTATGAACCTAATACCTAATACTAGTTATTATTATTATAACCCTCTCCCTCGCCGGATTCAACACAAAAGAATACGTAAAAATTGTTGATCCTACCTCCCTCTCCATCGCTCGCGATCGCCGAACAGGATGTTTGTTGCTTCCCTCAAAGATTGTTGTTCACACCTACCAACTGTTGGGTTTAATAGCTTGTGGCTTCTTATTTTTGCATTTGGGGTCCAACCCATTTTCTTTCCTATTTCTAAGTCTAGTACAGTAGTACTTTCTGTTTGACTTGGTATTTGGTTGTCGCAAATTTATCTCAACAATTATTCTACTTTCCTTTAGTGGCTCCTAATTTTTAGAAACCACTTCTCTTATCAACGTGATGTTTTACTCATATATATATATATATATATATATATATATATATATATATATATATATATATATATATATATATATATATATATATATATATGAGTGTTGTGCTCACTGGTTGATCATCTCTTTGGTTTTGATCTTTTCTCTTCTAAAATATCTTTCTCCATTATTCTGGGCAACTGTATCCTGCTGTTTCCAAAACTTCTAGCTGCGAGTGCACGCGTCTCGGGGTTGGTTGTGTTAACCTTGGGAGCGGACGGCAACCACGATTGCACCACCTGGCCGTGCCGAAATTCGCTTTCAAGTCAGTGGGTCTTCTCCACGGCACAACCTTAAGCTAAGTCTTCCTATGTTTATTTGTATCTACTGAGTTTTGTAATTCTTCCAACAATTTGAATTCTAAACGAGCGGCAATGCAGATCTTTGCTTCTTCATCTTGTCCTGTAGGTAAAAATTTGGTGTTTGATAATTTACTGAATAAGAACAAAGAGTATGAATATGGTTTTAAGCACAATTTGGATTCATTTTCCATAGGAAAAGGTGTGTCAGAAGACAAAATTAGATTGATTTCTGAGTTGAAACATGAACCTTCTTGGATGCTTGACTTTAGGTTAAATTCATACCATAAATTCTTGAACATGGTCCAACCAATTTGGTCTGATAATCAATACCCACCTATTGATTTCCAGGATATTTGTTATTATTCTTCTCCTAAGAACAAACCCAACTTGGATAATCTAGATGAGGTTGATTCTGATATGCTACAATTTTTGGACAAGTTGAATTTACCCTTAACTCAAAAGAAACGTCTTGGAACTAATGTGGCTATTGATTTTGTTTATGATAGTGAATCCTTTGTAACAGCGTATACTGATTCTAAGAGTAGGACTAGTTTGACAGATGCTGGGGTGATTTTTTGTTCGATGTCGCGGGCGGTTAGAGAATATCCTGATTTGATCAAGGAGTATTTGGGTAGGGTTGTTCCTAATAGTGATAATTATTATGCTGCATTGAATTCTGCTGTGTTTAGTGATGGGTCCTTTTGTTACATACCCAAGGGTGTTAAGTGTGAGATTCCGCTTTCGACTTATTTTAGGATTAATGCTTCTGAAACAGGCCAGTTTGAGAGGACTTTGATTGTTGCTGATGAAGGTAGTGTTGTGGAGTATCTTGAGGGGTGCACGGCTGAAGCTCATCACTCAAAACAGCTACACGCGGCTGTTGTAGAGTTGTATGCTGCTAGTGGTGCTCGGGATTAAGTACTCCACCGTGCAAAATTGGTTTCCCGGTGATGCTGAAGGAAGAGGAGGTATCTATAATTTCGTCACCAAGAGGGGTTTATGTGCGGTGTCGAGGATCAAAGATATCATGGACTCAAGTTGAGACTGGATCGCCATCACTTGGAAATACCCTAGTGTTGTTCTAGAGGGTGATGAATCAATAGGGGAGTTCTATTCTGTAGCTGTTACTACCAATCATCAACAAGCGGATACTGGTTCTAAGATGATACACAAGGGGAAAAATACTAGGAGTCGGATCATTTCCAAGGGTATATCTGCAAGTACTTCTAGGAATGTGTATAGAGGTCTTGTGAAGATTATGAGTGGCGCAACTAATGCACGCAACTCATCTCAATGCGATTCAATGCTTGTTGGTGATCAAGCTTCCGCCAATACTTACCCTTACATCGAGGTATTGCATCTTGTCGATTTATTTAGCATTCTTAATCAGTAATTTATTAGGCATTCAAGCTCATTTCAACTTGGGTAGACAAACCTTGTATTGTTTATAATCTTGAATAAATAGTTTGACGATTTATCTTTAATGTGCTTGTATAGTATTGATTGTTTATGCCTGAATAATAATGGACAATTACCTCGATCAATTACCTTAGTTGAGTTTGATATCATTTTTCATTTGGGAATCCGATATGGAAAAGGTATAGTTCAATGGAGAAATAATGGACAAGATTAGGAGCAACAATGGAGAAAAGTAAGAGAGGAATGACTTCATTCTATGATCTTAGGCAGCAGAAAACAAATTGATTTGGTAGGAGGAAATAAGAATTAAGATGATGGCTTTAGGGTATATATAGGCAAGATAGGTGAGGGTTATTTTCATAACTAGTTGTTGGACCGCACGCTATCGCGCACGGCCCCCCAAGAAAGCAAAAACTACTGTAAAAGTCTTAAATGGACCTGGTCCACACTAAATTAGTGTGGACCTAATGCTAATTCATGTGATTTATGAAAAAAAAGGGTCACTATATAAAAAAATCGATGTAAAAAAAATAAGTAGATATAGATTCTAAAGTTTGACTATACGAAAAAAAAAAGGTTACTATGTCACAAACTGAAAATTGCATCACGATAAACTAATGTAAGAAAGAATGACTATATTAAAAAAAAAACTGTCACTATGATGGAAAGTAACTGTATAGTGTAACTTAAGATTTTTAAAATGTTACTATATGGAAAAAAAGGGTCACTATGTTAAATAAGTGGCTTTGGTCCACAATAATATTAGTGTGCACCAGGTACCAGGTCCACGCAAGACTAACTCAAAACTACTATGAATGACTTAATGCAAATATTGGTGAAATGAATTAAAAGCAGTGCAAATTATATGAACATGTAGGCAAGCTAATTACGCTATCAGATCAGATTACATAAATGCTTTGTTAGTCCAAATAGTTTGTGGGTTACAAAATAGGTCTTGTGCCTTCTCTAAAATGTTGTCCAACTACCATATCTATTACAAGCACTATATCATGCCTAGCAGCAAAAGAGAGTAGTTTATATTAGGCTCGTTAAATTAAGAGGACACATTTTGTTGAATTACATTTACTTCATCCGTTCTGTTTTAAATGAAACATTGGGTGAAATGACACTATTCATTGATCAATTTTCACTCTAATTTATCGCCATTATATAAAGAAAAACATAGTCAAGTGGGATCTTGTTAGATTCGTCTCGATGCATACTATCAAATTATAACTTTTTTATATTTTTTACGTGTGCACAACTAACGATATTAACGATTAAAAAAGCGCGTTGGGTTGCGTGAAAAAGCAAACGTTTCATTTAAAACAGAACGGAGGAAGTATGTATATTGTTGAATTACAAAATCAATAAGGGTCTTTGCCAGGAATAAGAGTCATGTGAGCCTTTATATTCCTTTAAAATGCCCTTGGATCACTGTTATATTAAAGTATTAACCATGCTATAGTAACAAAAGATGCTAGGCTGGTCGTAAGTGAAGGTTCTCTCCATCCGACTATGAAAATGGTTGCAGATTACTTTTATTTGAAGATCAGCTCGATTTCCACCGTCATCAGTATAGTTGTGGATGGATTATTCTCCGAGGCCCCAACTGCTTCTTCAACTTCAATTTCCCCTGCAAAATAAGAAAAGATAGGGCTTGAATTGCAAGATAAAAACAAAAATACAAAAAAGCGTGAATAAGGTATCATCACCAATAATATCATTAAAAAAAGAAGCAAGTTTCATCAATGCTACCTCCATTCTACTCTCTTTTCTTGCGTTCCTTCTCTCATGTTTCTCTCTCCTCATATTTCTCTTTTCCGCATATAACTTTCCCCCAAAAAATCTGCTCCCATTGAGCAAAAGCAAAGCCACAAAACAAACAAAGCCTTGAAAAGAAATAGGCTCATCCTCTAACCCCAAGCTGGAACAAAAATAATAATAAATGGAAGCCGATAGGGCAACTTTCTCGCCCTCTTAGCTTCCATCCACAACCATGGCAATAAACTTGCCCTCTTAGGTATAAAACAAAGAGGGCAACTACACTACTCAAGGCTTAGATCATAGACAATGAAGGCAAATCCTAGTTAATTGCAATTTTGCATTGGTCGCCCTCCTTGCTCCTTTCTCCACTTCTTTTTTGAAACATTTAGATTCAACTTGCACTATGTAAGTTTCAAACATGTAAATGAAATATTTGCATAAATATAAAATTAGTGTATAAATTAACAAAATCTTTACATTAAATATAAATTGTCATAATTACAATAGAACTACCAAAACAATTATACAGGTTCCAATCAACTTTTTACAATCTTACATGTCCCTTCAAATGCTAATCCTCTAGTGCCCTTGTTTGAAACCTGTAACAGAAGATGGAACATTCATTAGTCCATCAGCCACCAATTGTAAACGCATTGAGTGCTTAGAAAATCAAACCATGCTACAAGCCAACAAGAACTAAACCATGATTGAGCAAAAGTACATCATGATGATGATTTGGATGAACGGTCAAGTTTCATGGATAATACCTACTATAACATAACTACAAGTAATAAAAAGTTTTTTGAGTTTTGACTTTACTTTTATGCATGGCAAGTTATTATGACTAATTGGTTTTGTTCTTTGCTTTTGTCTCTAGCATGGCAGTAAAACAGATGTACCATTTTTTTTGGAGCCACACTGCAGCAGACTGTTACCCCAACCACTGGAAGATAACCAAAGCAGCAGCAACAAATTCATGGTTTTCTCAATCTATATGCTCAGGGTCATCAAATTTGTCATAATTCCTTTATTTTCCCGCTTAATATCCTCATTGCGGAAATTCGTACATTTTTTTAGCGGTGAGAGGGGAAAAAAGGTTAAACCATGCACAGTTATTGAATTTCAGAATTCAATTTCACCATATTTTTTGTCCTGATTTCCTGAAAATTTCCTCGAATGGTCATTGAATACCTAATTTGCTCTTATATATCCCATAAACAGAAAAAATGATTAAAAAAAATTGCCCGTATTCAATATTCATGCATGATGTATTATCTATCATTCCACAGAAACGGGTAAGTGGCAGATGCATCTCAACCTAGTCATATACGTAAGCATCACCTATTGACAATGTGAAAAAAAAAATCCAACATCGTACCTGATTCTAAATTCCAGCACACCAAAATAATTGTTGCTTTTATCGTGAGAAAGGGGTACAAACTCAATGAACAACTTTTAGGTAAACAAGTTCCAAAATTTAATGTGAAATGAGGCAAAATTATGTCTCTCACGGTGATCCGCAGCACAAAATTTAATCAAGTTTCATAAGATTGGCTGGACAGAATGATGCAGATGTACAACAATGTTGATAGAAAGGAATATAGTAATGAAGAAATAAAGATTGAACAACAGCTAGTCATATAACCTCGAGAAAGAGGTCTACATTTACAAAGTATTCCTCAGCCAAAAGCACAAAATGAGGGAAACATAAGGCATACATCTCAAGAGTTACAGAAATGAACATCCACTTTAAGCTAACTTTCCGAAAATGGAAAACTGAAAATACAAAAATTAGCACTATGAAAGTAAAAAATCTGCCCCTCTTAAAAAACAAATGCGTATAAGGATATGCAATGGTCATGCCAAGTAATAACAACAAGACACAATGAATAATGGTGAAGCAATAAACAGGGAAACTCTTATGATGCAACAATGAATCAAGCAGCTCCCTTCTGTTTGAGCGTTATCTTATCCCCAGGGAAATGCCTTGTGTTTTACTCCTTATTCTGATGTAACCGCTGAGTTTGCCATCTGATTGCTTCTCACTAAGGGAGTGAGATGAGTGCCTACACCCCTGCTCACACCACCACAGACACACACACTCCCCTGCCCACCCCCAACACACACAACCCTACCCCCTCCCCAAAACTCTGCCCCGTGCAGACACCCTTGCCCACCCCCTACTCACATAACCCACCCCTGTCCCGTTCATAACATAATAGATATTTCAGTCATACAAATTAAGCAATTGCTATCACTCTAAACACAAAAGGCCAAACCTAAACCTATCAATACCGTCAAAAAACCCATCAAGAATGTAGAGTAAAACAATAATATACATGTTTGTGCCCTGAATCTAGACAAACATAAAAACAAAGAAATATGTGAACTACAAATATTAGGGGCAATAGTTATTGAATAAAACTTACAGTTATTGCTACACACCTCATCAATTGATTTAACATCAATATGTCTCATAGCTTACACTACAAGTCTACAACATATGCCCACTTTTAATTTTGTTTTAAAGGAATATCCTAATCTACTAACCCAAAGCATCTCCTTATTAATCTAACAAGACAGTAGGCATTCTCATGCAATGAATTTGGCAAAGCTAGGTGGGGCTGGGGTGGGAACAGTGGAGGGGTGGGGCTTGGGTGGGAACAGGGGAGGGGGTTGGGCTGGGTGCGAACACGGGAGGGGGGGGGGGTGGGGCTGGGGTTGGAACAGGGGAGGGGGTGGGATGGGGGTTGGGTAGTTTAGGGTTTTTTAATGTTTTTAACTTTAAGCAAGGGTCTTAAAAATTAATTAACCTAAAAAAATGGATGAAAAAAGTTATTAAAATGAATGGAAAAAGTCATTAATGTCACTTTTGTTTGTAAAACAACGGATTTCAAGAATTCACCATGTAGAATTTTAAGGGCCACCGCGTAGAATTTCCCTTAAGATAAAGGAAATTTTATTGTAGTGAAAAGATCCGAGGTATTTTCTTGTGAATATACTGACAAGGTTCTTTTAAGATAAAGGAAATTTTCATTAAATAAGAACGAAAGCATATTACATCTAATATTGAATTCTTAGTGATGAAATAATACATGTTAGTTACACTAAATATCATTGAAAGTCATCCTCACCAACATTTTGGGAATAGGGCCAAAGGGAATGCTAAACAAACATCATATTTGTAAGAGCTTAATGACTTTCCAATCATTTTTTGACATCATATTCAATTAGGATAGAAATTTGCTAGTCTAATAAACCGATTAACTATATTAACAACTCGGCAACACAGCGTACAAACCGAATCACGCACACATATATATAAACCCACAAACAAGCGCCATGCCACACTGCTACGTGGGCTTGCACATCAGCATCATCTACCACATGGCAGTAGTGACAGCAGTAGAATGCAGTAGCAATTGTAAACAACAGGCAACAGAGGGAGTAGCAAGGGGCTGCATATATGGAAGGAGGGGTAGCAACAAGGGGGAGCAGCAGGGAGGCAGCATATAAGGGTAGAGGGGAATGTGAGGTGGGTCTTTCCATAACAACTTATTTTGACAACGTTTAGCTTGAGGTGGGTCTATTTGCTATGATAATAAGTGGAGGCAACCCCACTTTTACGTGCCTGTTTTCACTCATTCACTTATTAATACTCCCTTATTCTTCCACCCTTATTAATACTCTCTTATTAATCCACATAACAAAGCACTATTATTAATAAGAGACCAAAAGGCAAAGGGAAATTTTTAATTAAGTGGACTATATTATATAGTACTGATTATATAATACTTGATTGCTTGATTATAGATGATTATATATTTATATTATAAGAGTGGAGGTACTTATAGATAATTATTAATAAGAGACCAAAAGTGGAGCTCGGGTAATATAGTAATATATCTCCACTCTAATAACAAGATATACATTCATAACAAAAGTAGGCTAAAAAAATCCACATCAACAATAATCGACTACTGGTGAAAGTTATGGTAGCCTTTCTAGAGCATCAACTCAGTACTACTTCTCACTAAAGTGTAAGGTGTTCAAGTTTAATTTCAGGGTTTATATTTAGTAGGGGTGAAGCACCAGCAGGGTACAATAGAAAGAGGGGCAGCAGCAGCTTGCGTATAGTAACAAATTAAAAACATATCATAGCACCAGCGGTAGCACACTATGGATTTATAGTAGCAGCCAGAATACATTAACCACCACCCCAAATAACAACAATAACAACAACCATCAACCACATAGTTAAAAACGCAACAACAACAACACATCAACAATAATCGAATTAGCAACAAAAACTACAACAGTAGCACACACCCCAAACCCATCCCAAAATAATAGCAACAAATTATCCTACAAAAATTCGAAAGAAAAGCAGCCAATAAATCACTATAATATCAACTAAACCACCAAAATTAGCTAAACAAATAAATTCCAGGACACAACCATGCACACATATATGGTATACACGGATTTAAGCAAGAACATTCTAATGCATTTATGAAATAAGAAAATTCAGCCACCAATTATCAAAACTGAATATTCAGAAACTGAAAATTTAGATACTTGAAGCCTAGGTTGGTGAATTCAGAAAATGAAACCCCAAAAGCCATTAATTAAACCACATATAATTGAACTCAATCCAGACAAAACCAATTAAACAACATAATTTCACATATATAAAACAAGAGTAACAAAACTCAATACACCAATAACAAAATTCAACTTTTTAATGAAAATAAAACCTTCAATTGATGATCAATGTGCAAATAACTGGATCCCTTGAATAGTTGCACAGTCAAATATGAAAATCTCAGGCGGTGAATTGAAGTGAAATCGGGTTTGTGAAATCACTTTGGGCTGAAATCTGCAGAGTTGAGATTGTGAAAATGAGTATAGAGTTTTTGAAAGGGAATTGAGGAGTAGTGATGGCAGTTTTTTTTCTCCTAATAGGCATAAGCTACAAAAGGCATAAGGAAACCCATTAGGAAGAGATAGATATACCGCATTATATGAAATCCACAGGGTCAGGCTCACGCTGCAGCTGCATAATCAATGGGTTGTCCTTGTATGAGTTCTCACCCATTGTATCCAGCTCAGAGGTAGCCTCGTCAAAAGCCTATATAGTACGCAGATTAGTTGAAAGTTAGAAAATAGGACAGTTCACACCATAGCAATAGCACAGCCAACAACTTCATAAAAGCAAAACAAGGGCCAGTCCACATATGCTTAGATAATTCCCTTTCTCAGCAACTGCACAAACATGAGGGCATAGCTCTCCCAATGGCGTCCCTTTGTATTGTTGCATCATGTAAGAATCACAGAGATGAGGCAATCAATCTTTGAAATGGATTTATGGCGATGAGTATATTTCCGGCATAAGTCTAGCAAAAACATATTAACATAAATGTTATTCGTATATAATTTAAAATATTTCAGTTGTATCTCATTTATATCATACTCTATCTTATTACCATAAAACCCCAAATTGAATATAGAAGAACAAAACGATAGAAGAAACATTAACCTTTGCAAAAGACAATTGAAAGCAATATGAATTCACGATCAACATGCGAGTAAAATTCAACAAATTATAAAAAAAACTGATAAAATCAAGTGAGAACCTACTCTTGGATCTTGGCTAGCTCAGCTGGAGATATGCGATTCATCTGCTCCTGCGCAAGTCGAAACAACTCAGGATCCATGATTCCGTTAAACATTTTTTCAAAAAGTTCGATTAATTAGGGTTTCCAATTCAAGAAAATTGCAATTGAGATCAAATCGAAATAGCAATTCGATAATTCTGGGGTAAATTGCGACGAACAGAAAGTTAGCAAGCGAAAAAAATCAGAGAAAAAAGAAAAATGGATGATTCGAGAAAGATTGTGAGGAGCAGGAAAAAGAGGAGAGAGACGAAGAAGATTGAGAAAGTGAGAATTATCTGGGTTAAGGAGGACTGAGGATGAAGATGCAGGGCTCAGAGGAAAAGAAAGCACGTGACAAAGGAAGGGCATGGGAGGGGGTTTTGTGAAGTGTGAAGGGTAAAATCGTCAAAGCACTGTTCCTAAGAACAGTAACCAGATTTGTGGCTTTTTAATGGGTATAGATTAACCTAATTTAGTCTGGGTAGAATTGGCATTTGTATCCATAAGATTTATCTGGAGTCTTCTGGTTAGTATTAGGAAACCTGTGATTTGTGAGCCTTAATGGTGACTGGTGAGAAAATGATCCCACAGTGATTTATCATAACCTGAATAAGATATTTGACCCCAAATGAGATCCTTTAGTAAATCCTCTTATATCTTTTTTACTCTAATTAGGAGAACTCAAAATAACATTTTTCTCTAATTTCACAACTCTACTTGAACCCAAATATTACTAATATATCGTAGCGACTCACTAGCTTGATTAACTCACAATATCACCTCACTCACTAATCAATCAATCAATCAATATATATATAAAGGAGGAAGCTTTTCGGGAGGCGTAGGGAGTCCTCAAGATTTCGCGTAATAGAGCGCCACGTAGGATCTCTTGATGTCATTAATTATTATTTTTATTTTTTACAAAAATAGAGTTCTACAAAAATTTAAATACGTATAAGGAGTTTTGGATAAGCGAAAATTAGAGTTTGATTTTGAATTAACAACCCAAATAATTATATTATGTAAATTGCGTATAACTTTTGCTACGTAATTCGGAATATTATAATTTTTGTACCATTGGATAGTGCTCGATATATACTTGAAATAAGATCCATTTACAATATAGTTCGACAATTTATGAAATAGAGAGCGCCACGTAGGATTGCCATGTCATTAGTTTTAAATTTAAATATTATAAAAAATAGAGTCCTCCATATATTTAAATACCTAAAAGTAGTTTTGGATAAGGAAAATTAGAGTTTCATTTTGAATTAACAACCCAAATAATTATATTATGTAAATTGCGTATAACTTTTGCTACGTAATTCGGAATATTATAATTTTTGTACCATTGGATAGTGCTCGAAATATACTTCGAAATAAGATCCATTTACAATATAGTTCGACAGCTTATGAAATAGAGAGCGCCACGTAGGATCGCCATGTCATTAGTTTTAAATTTAAATATTATAAAAAATAGAGTCCTCCATATATTTAAATACCTAAAAGTAGTTTTGGATAGGGAAAATTAGAGTTTCATTTTGAATAAACAACCTAAATTATTATATTATGTAAATTGTGTATAACTTTTGCTACCTAATTCAAAACATTATAATTCGTCTACCATGAGTGCTTGAAATATGCTTCAAAATAAGATTCATTTACAATATAGGGTCACAAATCATGAAAATATTTAAAGAATAGAGTTTTACATAGATTTAAATGCATATAAGGAGCTTTTGATAAGTGAAAATTAGAGTTTGGTTTTGAATTAACAACCTAAATTATTATATTATCTAAATTGTGTATAATAATTTTTGTACCATTGGATAGTGCTCTAAATATGCTTTGAAATAAGATCAATTTACAATATAGTTCTACAACTTATGAAATATAATAAAATAAACAACAATGTAAAATTGATAGTTTGATTTTAAATAAAAAATCTAAACTATTATACAATGTAAATTGATTATAACTTTTGCTACATAATTCGCAATAGTATAGTTTTTTTTACCGTCGGAGAGTGCTCGAGATATGCTTTGAAATAAGATCTATATATAAGCGAAAATTAGAGTTTGATTTTGAATTAACAACCCAAATAATTATATTATGTAAATTACGTATAACTTTTGCTACATAATTCGGAATATTATAATTTTTGTACCATTAGATAGTGCTCGAAATATACTTCGAAATAAGATTCATTTACAATATAGTTCGACAACTTATGAAATAGAGAGCGCCACATAGGATTGCCATGTCATTAGTTTTAAATTTAAATATTATAAAAAATAGAGTTCTACATATATTTAAATACCTAAAAGGAGTTTTGGATAGGGAAAATTAGAGTTTCATTTTGAATAAACAACCTAAATTATTATATTATGTAAATTGTGTATAACTTTTGCTACCTATTGTGTATAATAATTTTTGTACCATTGGATAGTGCTCTAAATATCCTTTGAAATAAGATCAATTTACAATATAGTTCTACAACTTATGAAATATAATTAAATAAACAACAATGTAAAATTGATAGTCTGATTTTAAATAAAAAATTTAAATTATTATACAATGTAAATTGATTATAACTTTTGCTACATAATTCGCAATAGTATATTTTTTTTACCTGCGGATAGTGCTCGAGATATGCTTTGAAATAAGATCTATATACAATATTATTTTACAACTTATGAAAATGTATTTATTTAGATGAACAATAACATATTATTTATTCTTTATTTTAAATATATAAAAATAGCGTATTATACCTGACAATACTAATTATGTCTTTAAGAATCATACTTTTAAAAATTGAGTTATATAAAGATAAAAATTTTGTATCCATAGTTTTGAACCTATAGCATTCCATGATGGTATTACATGAAGAATCAAATGAAAGTTTGTCATCGAGATTGCAGAGGTATTATGCAATTAACTAATTATTTTATTCCTAGAATATTTATTGCATACATAATTATTTATGTTTTTTTCCCATATATCTATATGTAAGATCTTATTATTTTCTCCATGAACTTAATTCTACTAAAACTATTTGGAAATCAAGATTCGCGTTTCTAGACTGTTTAAGGTCACGGATCATAAAAAAGGGGGAAGTTTGATAAGTCTTGATATGGTCATGATTGATGAAGAGGTATTGTATTCTCTCTTAAATAGTATTTTCAATTATTAATAGAGGTTAGTTTTATATTTAATTAATTTTATTCATGAAACTATCATTATGATCTTCTTTTTTGCTTTTTCATTTTCCATTCTATATGCTTTAGTGTTTATGTGCTATATTCAAAGTTGAAGTTGTGGCTGACACTCATGTTTTTCTCTATTCTTTCTATTCTGCATCTATTAAATTATTACCCTCGCTCTACTTCCTTAAATTATCATTCGGGTATTATTCATGTTAAAACTGTGTTAATTATTGTTAGTTATACCTATTATTAGGATGCCATTTAATAATAGAGTTAGTTACAATATTTAATTGGATATTAAAAATTATAAAATTTATATATCGTAATAACAAATCTAGAAATTATAGTATAATGACAAATACTTTCCCTGTTCTTTTTCTTCTACAACAATTGGTGTGGGCATGGTTTTTAAGGAAATAAAAAATGGGTGATTTAGCATAGAGGTACCCCTTTAGTTAACTAGAGTAGGGGATAAAAAATCCTTAATAAAGTAAAAGCAACTTTATGAGGCAATTTAGATAATAAATGAGGGTTTTATTAACATAAAATAAAGGCAATATTGTCAACAATAGTTGATTTTGTTTTACCAAAAGTGAAATGGTTCCAAAAGATGAAACTACCCAAAGTGGTAATTGTTGTAATAGAAAAGGAATGGAGAAAGTTATAAATACAATAGTGTTGAAAAATCTCATTTCACAGCAACACAAAATTGACAATGATATTAACAAAAAAATTTACAAAAAGATAAAATAAGCAACAACCCGTGCAACGTACGGGCTTCAAAACTAGTATATATATATAAAGGAGGAACTTTTCGGGAGCATAGGGAGCTCCTCAAGATTTCGAAGCCATATAGCGCTCCACGTAGGATTGCCACATCATCAAATTTTATTTTTATCTTTTACAAAAATAGAGTTCTACAAAAATCTAAATACGTATAAGGAGTTTTGGATAAGCAAAAATTAGAGTTTGATTTTAAATTAACAACCCAAATAATTATATTATGTAAATTGCATATAACTTTTGCTACGTAATTCGGAATATTATAATTTTTGTACCATTGGATAGTGCTCGAAATATACTTCGAAATAAGATCCATTTACAATATAGTTCGACAACTTATGAAATAGAGAGCACCACGTAGGATTGCCATTTCATTAGTTTTAAATTTAAATATTATAAAAAATAGAGTTCTACATATATTTAAATACCTAAAAGGAGTTTTGGATAGGGAAAATTAGAGTTTCATTTTGAATAAACAACCTAAATTATTATATTATGTAAATTGTGTATAACTTTTGCTACCAAATTCAAAACATTATAATTCATCTACCATTAGAGAGTGCTTGAAATATGCTTCAAAGTAAGATCCATTTACAATATAGGGTCACAAATCATGAAAATATTTAAAGAATAGAGTTTTACATAGATTTAAATGCATATAAGGAGCTTTTGATAAGCGAAAATTAGAGTTTGGTTTTGAATTAACAACCTAAATTATTATATTATCTAAATTGTGTATAATAATTTTTGTACCATTGGATAGTGCTCTAAATATGCTTTGAAATATGATCAATTTACAATATAGTTCTACAACTTATGAAATATAATAAAATAAACAACAATGTAAAATTGATAGTCCGATTTTTAAATAAAAAATCTAAATTATTATACAATGTAAATTGATTATAACTTTTACTACATAATTCGCAATAGTATAGTTTTTTTTACCGTCGGAGAGTGCTCGAGATATGCTTTGAAATAAGATCTATATACAATATTGTTTTACAACTTATGAAAATGTATTTATTTACATGAACAATAACATATTATTTATTCTTTATTTTAAATATATAAAAATAGCGTACTATACCTGACAATACTAATTATGACTTTAAGAATCATACTTTTAAAAATTGAGTTATATAAATATAAAAAATTCATATCCATAGTTTTGAACCTATAGCATTCCATGATGACATTACATGAAGAATCAAATGAAAGTTTATCATCGAGATTGCGAGAGGTATTATGCAATTAACTAATTATTTTATTCCTAGAATATTTAATGCATACATAATTATTTCGTTTTTTTCCATATATCTATATGTAAGATCTTATTCTTTTCTCCATGAACTTAATTCTACTAAAACTATTTGGAAATGCCATGTCATTAGTTTTAAATTTAAATATTATAAAAATAGAGTTCTACATATATTTAAATACCTAAAAGTAGCTTTGGATAGGGAAAATTAGAGTTTCATTTTGAATAAATTAAACAACCTAAATTATTATATTATGTAAATTGTGTATAACTTTTGCTACCTAATTCAAAACATTATAATTCGTCTACCGTTGGAGAGTGCTTGAAATATGCTTCAAAGTAAGATCCATTTACAATATAGGGTCACAAATCATGAAAAAGTTTAAAGAATAGAGTTTTACATAGATTTAAATGCATATAAGGAGCTTTTGATAAGCGAAAATTAGAGTTTGGTTTTGAATTAACAACCTAAATTATTATATTATCTAAATTGTGTATAATAATTTTTGTACCATTGTATAGTGCTCTAGATATGCTTTGAAATAAGATCAATTTACAATATAGTTCTACAACTTATGAAATATAATAAAATAAACAACAATGTAAAATTGATAGTCTGATTTTAAATAAAAAATCTAAACTATTATGCAATGTAAATTGATTATAACTTTTGCTACATAATTCGCAATAGTATAGTTTTTTTTTGCAGTCGGAGAGTGCTCGAGATATGCTTTGAAATAAGATCTATATACAATATTGTTTTACAACTTATGAAAATGTATTTATTTAGATGAACAATAACATATTATTTATTCTTTATTTTAAATATATAAAAATAGTGTATTATACCTGACAATACTAATTATGTCTTTAAGAATCATACTTTTAAAAATTGAGTTATATAAAGATAGAAGAAATTCATATCCATAGTTTTGAACCTATAGCATTCCATGATGGCATTACATGAAGAATCAAATGAAAGTTTGTCATCGAGATTGCGAGAGGTATTATGCAATTAACTAATCATTTTATTCCTAGAATATTTATTGCATACATAATTATTTATGTTTTTTTTTCCATATATCTATATGTAAGATCTTATTCTTTTCTCCATGAACTTAATTCTACTAAAACTTTTTGGAAATCAAGATTCGCGTTTCTAGACTGTTTAAGGTCACGGATCATAAAAAAGGGGGAAGTTTGATAAGTCTTGATATGGTCATGATTAATGAAGAGGTATTTTTTTCACTCTTAAATAGTATTTTCAATTATTAATAGAGGTTAGTTTTACATTTAATTAATTTTATTCATGAAACTATCATTATGATCTTTTTTGCTTTTTCATCTTCCATTCTATATGCGTTAGTGTTTATGTGCTATATTCAAAGTTGAAGTTGTGGCTGACACTCATGTTTTTCTCAATTATTTCTGTTCTGCATCTATTTAATTATTAACCTCGCTCTACTTTCTTAAATTATCATTCGGGTATTATTCATGTTAAAACCGTTTTAATTATTGTTAGTCATACCTATTATTAGGATACCATTTAATAATAGAGTTAGTTACAATATTTAATTGGATATTAAAAATTATAAAATTTATATATCGTAATAACAAATCTAGAAATTATAGTATAATGACAAATACTTCCCTGTTCTTTTTCTACTAGAACAATTGGTGTGGGCATGGTTTTTAAGGAAATAAAAAATGGGTAATTTAGCATAGAGGTACCCCTTTAGTTAACTAGAGTAGGGGATAAATAATCCTTAATAAAGTAAACGCAACTTTATGAGGCAATTTAGATAATTAATGAAGGTTTTATTAACATAAAATAAATGCAATATTGTCAACAATAGTTGCTTTTGTTTTCAAAAGTGAAATGGTTCCAAAAGATGAAACTACCCAAAGTGGTAATTGTTGTAATAGAAAAGGAATGGAGAAAGTTATAAATACAATAGTGTTGAAAAATCTCATGTCACAGCAACACAAAATTGACAATAATATTAACAAAAAAATTTACAAAAAGATAAAATAAGCAACAACCTGTGCAACGCCGCACGGGCTTCAAAACTAGTATATATATATATAAAGGAGAAACTTTTCGGGAGTATAGAAAGCTCCTCAAGAGAATATATATATATAAAGGAGGAACTTTTCGGGAGCATAGAGAGCTCCTCAAGATTTCGAGAGCATAGAGCGCGCCACGTAGGATTGCCATGTCACTAATTTTTATTTTTATTTTTTACAAAAATAGAGTTCTACATAGATTTAAATACATATAAGAAGTTTTGGATAAACGAAAATTAGTGTTTGGTTTTGAATGAACAACCTAAATTATTATATTATGTAAATTATGTATAAATTTTGCTACGTAATTCAGAATATTATAATTTTTGTACCATTGGATAGTGCTCGAAAAATGCTCCGAAATAAGATCCATTTAAATATAGTTCTACAACTTATGAAATATAGAACGCCACGTAGGATTGCCATGTCATCAAATTTTTTTTTATTTTTTACAACAATAGAGTTCTACATAGATTTAAATACATATAAGAAGTTTTGGATAAACGAAAATTAGTGTTTGGTTTTGAATGAACAACCTAAAATATTATATTATGTAAATTATGTATACATTTTGCTACGTAATTCGGAATATTATAATTTTTGTACCATTGGATAGTGCTCGAAAAATGCTCCGAAATAAGATCCATTTACAATATAGTTCTACAACTTATGAAATATAGAGCGCCATGTAGGATTGTCATGTCATCAATTTTTATATTTATTATTATTTTAAAAAAAAATAGAGTTCTACATAGATTTAAATACGAGTCTTGGATAAGCGGAAATTAGAGTTTCATTTTGAATGAACAACCTAAATTATTATATTATGTAAATTGTGTATAACTTTTGCTACCTAATTCAGAATATTATAATTTTTGTACCATTGGATAGTGCTCGAAAAATGCTCCGAAATAAGATCCATTTACAATATAGTTCTAAAAATTATGAAATAGAGAGCGCCACTCAGAAGTGTCATGTCATTAGTTTTTATTTTAACTATTTGAAAAAAAAAATAGAACTCTACATATATATTTAAATTCACAAAAGAGTTTTGGATAGGGGGAAATTAGAGTTTTCTTTTGAATAAACAACCTAAGTTATTATATTATGTAAATTGAATTTAACTTTTTCTACCTAATTCAAAACATTATAATTTTTTTGCCATTGGAGAGTGCTTGAAATATGCTTCAAAATAAGATTCATTTACAATATAGTTTTACAACTCATGAAAATATATATTAAATTAGATGAATTGTAAGATATTATTTAGTTTTTCTTTTAGATAAATATAATAATAGCTATATGTATTAAGTATAGTGTATTATAAGTGATCATAACATTTGATTATAGGTCCAATTTACAGGATTAAACATATAATCTTTAAAAACCTCAACCTTACTTAATGAAACCAAAACAATATAGGATTGCAACAAAATTTATTAAGGAAACTTTGTTGTTACAACAAAAACTATAATCTATAGCGATAAAGTTACATATATATTAGAGTTTTGGATTATGTAAAAATTGGAGTTTGATTTAAATAAAACAACCTTAGAATATTATAAAGAGCTCCACCTAAGCATGTCATGTCATTCTTTTTAACTTTCTTAAAGAAAATAGTGTTCAACATAGATATAAATACATATAAGGTGTTTTGGATAAGTGAAGATTGCAGTCTGATTTTAAATAAACAACCTAAATTATTATACTACGTAAATTGAATATAACTTTTGCTACACAATTCGCAATTGTATATTTTTTTTTACCATCGGAGAGTGCTCGAAATATGCTTCGAAATAAGATCCATATAAAAATAACTATAAAAATAGCGTATTATAGGTGACAATAGTAGTTATATCTTTCAAAATCATACTTTTAAATTTTGAGGTATATAAAGATAAAAAATTCATATCTATAGTTTTAAACCTACAGCATTCCATGATGGCATTACATGAAGAATCAAATGAAAGTTTGTCATTGGGATTGCAAGAGGTATTATGCAATTGACTAATTATTTTATTCCTAGAATATTTATTATATCCATAATCATTTATGTTTTTTTCCATATATCTATATGTCAGATCTTATTATTTTCTCCATGAACTTAATTCTACTAAAACTATTTGGAAATCAAGGATCACATTTCTAGACTATTTGAGGTTTTGAACTTTATTTATAGAATATTTATTGTATCCATAATCATAAATAAGAGGGCTCCTCAAGATATCGAGAGCATAGAGCGCGCCACATAGGATTGCCAAGTCACTAATTTTTATTTTTATTTTTTACAAAAATAGAGTTCTACATAGATTTAAATACATATAAGAAGTTTTGGATAAACGAAAATTAGTGTTTGGTTTTGAATGAACAACCTAAATTATTATATTATGTAAATTATGTATAAATTTTGCTACGTAATTCGGAATATTATAATTTTTGTACCATTGGATAGTGCTCGAAAAATGCTCCGAAATAAGATCCATTTACAATATAGTTCTACAACTTATGAAATATAGAGCGCCACGTAGGATTGCCATGTCATCAATTTTTATATTTTTTTTTTTTAAAAAATAGAGTTCTACATAGATTTAAATACATATAGGGAGTCTTGGTTAAGCGGAAATTAGAGTTTCATTTTGAATGAACAACCTAAATTATTATATTATGTAAATTGTGTATAACTTTTGCTACCTAATTCAGAATATTATAATTTTTGTACCATTGGATAGTGCTCGAAAAGTGCTCCGAAATAAAATCCATTTACAATATTGTTCTACAAATTATGAAATAGAGAGCGCCACTCAGGATTGTCATGTCATTAGTTTTTATTTTAACTATTTGAAAAAAAAAATAGAACTCTACATATATATTTAAATACATAAAAGAGTTTTGGATAGGGGTAAATTAGAGTTTTCATTTGGGTAAACAACCTAAGTTATTATATTATGTAAATTGAATTTAACTTTTGCTACCTAATTCAAAACATTATAATTTTTTTACCATTGGAGAGTGCTTGAAATATGCTTCAAAATAAGATTCATTTACAATATAGTTTTACAACTCATGAAAATATATTAAATTAGATGAATTGTAAGATATTATTTAGTTTTTCTTTTAGATAAATATAATAATAGCTATATGTATTAAGTATAGTGTATTATAAGTGATTACAACATTTGATTATAGGTACAATTTACAGGATTAAACATATAATCTTTAAAAACCTCAACCTTACTCAACGAAACCAAAACAATATAGGATTGCAACAAAATTTATTAAGGAAACTTTGTTGTTACAACAAAAACTATAATCTATAGTGATAAAGTTACATATATATTAGAGTTTTGGATTATGTAGAAATTGGAGTTTGATTTAAATAAAACAACCTTAGAATATTATAAAGAGCTCCACCTAAGCATGCCATGTCATTCTTTTTAATTTTTTTAAAGAAAATAGTGTTCAACATAGATATAAATACATATAAGGTGTTTTGGATAAGTGAAGATTACAGTCTGATTTTAAATAAACAACCTAAATAATTATTATACTATGTAAATTGAATATAACTTTTGCTACACAATTCGCAATAGTATATTTTTTTTACCATCGGAGAGTGCTCGAAATATGCTTCGAAATAAGATCCATATAAAAATAACTATAAAAATAGCGTATTATAGGTGACAATAGTAATTATATCTTTCAAAATCATACTTTTAAAATTTGAGGTATATAAAGATAAAAAATTCATATCTATAGTTTTAAACCTATAGCATTCCATGATGGCATTACATGAAGATTAAATGAAAGTTTGTCATCGAGATTGCAGAGGTATTATGCAATTGACTAATTATTTTATTCCTAGAATATTTATTATATCCATAATCATTTATGTTTTTTTCCATATATTTATATGTCAGATCTTATTATTTTCTCCATGAACTTAATTCTACTAAAACTATTTGGAAATCAAGGATCACATTTCTAGACTATTTGAGGTTTTGAACTTTATTTATAGAATATTTATTGTATCCATAATCATAAATAAGGGGAAGTTTGATAAGTCTTGATATGGTCATGATTGATGAAGAGGTATTTTTTTCTCTTAAATAGTATTTTCGATTATTAGTAGAGGTTAATTTTATTCATGATACTATCTTTATGATCTTCTTTTTGGTTTTCCCATCTTCCATTCTATATGCGTTAGTGTTTATATGCTATACTAAAAGTTGAAGTTGTGGCTGGCACTTATGTTTTTCACTATTCTTTCTGTCCTACATCTATTAAATTATTACCCTCTACTTTCTTAAAGTATTATTCGGGTATAATTCATGTTAAAACTATGTTAGCTATTGTTAGTTATACCTATTATTGGGATACCATTTAATAATAGACTTAGCTACAATATTCAATTAAATATTAAAAATTATAAAATTTATATATCACAATAACAAATCTAGAAATTACAGTATAATGAAAAATACTTTCTCCGTTCTTTTTCTACTACAACAATTGGTGTGGGCATGGTTTTTAAGGAAATAAAAAATGGGTAGTTCAGCATAGAGGTACCCCTTTAGTCAACTAGAGTAGGGGATAAATAATTCCTTAATAATGTAAACGCAAATTTATGAGGCAATTTGGGTAATCAATGATGGTTTTATTAACATAAAGTAAAGACAATATTGTCAACTATTGTTGTTTATTTTACCAAAAGTGGAATGGTTCCAAAAGATGAAACTATCCAAAGCAGTATTTGTTGTAATAGAAAAAGAATGGAGAAAGTATGTAAATACAACGGTGTTGAAAAATCCTTTTCACAGCAACACAAAATCAACAATAATATTAACAAAAAATTTGCAAAAAAATAAAATAAACAACAACCCTCAAGATTTCGAGCTCATATAGCGCGCCACGTAGGATTGCCACGTCATCAATTTTTATTTTTATTTTTAACAAAAATAGAGTTCTAGATGATTCAAATACATATAAGGAGATATGGATAAGCGAAAATTAGAGTTTGGATTTGAATCAACAACCTAAATTATTATATCATGAAAATTGTGTATAACTTTTGCTACGTAATTCGGAATATTATAATTTTGTACCATTGGAGAGTGCTCAAAATATGCTTCGAAACAAGATCCATTTATAATATCATGAAAATTGTGTATAACTTTTGCTACGTAATTCGGAATATTATAATTTTTGTACCATTGGAGAGTGCTCGAAATATGCTTCGAAACAAGATCCATTTATAATATAGTTGTACAACTTATGAAATATAGAGCGCCGTGTATGATTGTCATGTCATCAATTTTTAGTTTTATATTTTTTTCTAAAAGTAGAGTTCTACATATATAGGTTTAAATACATATAAGGAGTCTTGGATAAGGAGAAATTAGAGTTTTGTTTTGAATGAACAACCTAAATTATTGTATTATGTAAATTGTGTATAACTTTTGCTACCTAATTCAGAATATTATAATTTTTGTACCATTAGATAGTGCTCGAAATATGCTTTGAAATAAGATACATTTACAATATAGTTCTACAATTTATAAAATAGAGAGTGCCACTTAAGATTGTCATGTAATTAGTTTTTATTTTAAATATTTGAAAAAAAATAGAATTCTACATATATTTAAATGCATAAAAGAGTTTTGGATAGGGGAAAATTAGAGTTGCGTTTTGAATAAACAACCTAAATTATTATATTATGTAAATTAAATTTAACTTTTGCTACCTAATTCAAAACATTATAATTTTTTTACCATTGGAGAGTGCTTGAAATATGCTTCAAAATATGATCTATTTACAATATAGTGTTACAACTCATGAAAATATATTAAATTAGATGCATTGTAGGACATTATTTAGTCTTTTTTTAGATAAATATAATAATGGCTATAAGTATTAAGTATAGTGTATTATATGTGATTATAACATTTGATTATAGGTCCAATTTACAGGATTAAACATATTATCTTTCAAAACCTCAACCTTACTCAACTAAACTAAACAATATAGTATTGCAACAAAATTTATTAACTAAAATCTATAGCGATAAAGTTACATATTAGAGTTTTGGATTATGTAAAAATTAGAGTTTGATTTAAATAAAACATCCTTAGAATATTATAAAGAGCTCCACCTAAACATGTCATGTCATTCTTATCAATTTTTAAGAAAGTATTCTATATGTCCTGCACCAATTCAATTATTACACTCTACATTCTTAAAGTATCATTAGGGTATTATTCATGTTAAAACTGTATTAGCTATTGTTAGTTATACCTGTTATTGGGATACCATTTAATTGGTTTGGACATGGTTTTTAAGGAAATAAAAAATGAGTAGTCTAGCATAGAGGTACCTCTTTAGTTAACTAGAGTATGGGACAAATAAATCTTTATTAAAGTAAACGCAACTTTATAAGGCAATTCGGGTAATTAATGATGGTTTTATTAACATAAAATAAAGGTAATATTGTCAACTGTAGTTTCTTTTTTTACCAAAAATGGAATGGTTCCAAAAGATGAAACTACCTAAAGTGGTAATTGTTGTAATAGAAAAAGAACGGAGGAAGTATGTAAATACAATGATCTTGAAAATTCTCATTTTAAAACAACACAAAATCAACAATAATTTTAACAAAAAATTTGCAATAAAATAAAATAAACAACCCGTGCAACGCACGGGCTTCAAACCTAGTACCCTAATAACACATACATATATATGTACTTATGTAAATCGTATAATTATTAATCGAAAAATTAACGGGGTTTTTCACCAAATACCCTCGAGTTTTGGCGAAATTCACCGGGTACCCTCGCACTTTTGAAAATACACTGGTACCCCTCGTTCATAACAATACACCCAAATGACCTTAATGACTAACGACGGTTAACTCCGTTAACCGCCGTTAGTCATTACCCTTATTTTGTTGTTTTTAACCCTAATTAACTACTAACCCTAACCCTAATCCTAACCCTACCCATAATCCTAACCCTAACCCTAACCACCCACCCCACCACCCCTCCCACACTCTTCCCACCACCCCCACAACCCCCACCGGAGGAGGGTGGGGAAGGGATGGTGGGAGGGTGGGGGATGGTGGGGGAGGGTTAGGGGTTAGGGTAGGGTTAGAAGTTAGGGTTTAGTTAGGGTAATTAGGGCTAATTAGGGTTAATACTAACGGCGGTTAACGTTGTTAGTCATTAAGGGCATTTTGGTGCATTATGTTGAAACTGAGGGGTACCAGGTGTATTTTCAAAAAGTGCGAGGGTATCCGGTGAATTTCGCGAAAACTCTAAGTATTTGGTGAAAAACCGAAAAATTAATCATTAATTTCAAGAAAATTTCGGACGCATACACTATGACACAATAATCACAAGTATTATTCTTAATTAATCATACTTAGGGCATGTTTGGCAAAACTAGCGGTTACAGTTAGCTAGCGGTTGCATAGTAGATGTAGCGGTTGGGGATAGCCGCTAGTGTCTACTAGTAAGAATGTTAGCGTTTAGCGATTAAAGTAGTTGTTTAATTAGAAGTGTTTGGCGAAAGTAACAGTTGAAATTGTAAAAGATAATAAATGACATTTATTCAAATATGAATGAACTACAACAATAGTTATATATATCTTATCTTTTTTTTAATAGTTAAATTCAATATTTATTTTTTCAAAGAACTTACACAAAAAGGAGTATACGACTTTTTAACTGCTCAAAGAAATGTATAAATTTAAGATAATATTTAACCCTCAAAAAATTTATATTACCTATTTTAACTAAATGCTTGTGGAATGAGGAGTATAAAATATTGTGAAATACTCCATCCGTCCCATACTATAGTGCTTACTTCTCATTTTTTCACGAGAATTAAGGGAAAATGGAATGAGTGGTAGGATTTCCAAAAAAAAAAATTAATGAAGTGCTTTTTGATACTTTTGTAGTGAAACTAGTTATTTATTTTCTTTTTCCTTTAAACAAAATCAAAAGCGCAATAAATGTTCCTTGGAATGGTGCAAAAGAATAAATGGGGTCACATGTTTTGAGAGAAAAGTAGGGGTATTTTGGAAAGTTTTTGTAGAAATTAAGGATAATAATAGGCACAACATTTTGGGACACCAAAAAAAGAAATGTGAGCACTATATTATGGGACGGAGGGATTATTAGTTATATCTTATCTTTAAAATAAATATTTAAATCATATCCCTGCTATTGTAAAGAAAAAACAATGAATTGTCATAAAACAAATCAATTAATAAACAGTAAAAGGAAAAAGAAATTAAAACATTGGCTAATAATTCTACCTTATGCTATTATATAGTATTTATTTCTTCGTAGATCGCTACCTATGTATCTCAAACGTTACTAGTAGTAATGTTCTACAACCTCTACCCATAATCTACTCCAACCGTTACCCATAATCTCAAACGTTACTAGTAGTAACGTTCTACAACCGCTACCCATAATCTACTCCAACAGCTATTCGCTACTACAACCACTGCCTTACCAAACACTCATGGGTTCTCTTAAGTAGCATTTTGATCTTGTCCAACCGCTACCCGCTACCTAAAACGCTAGCCTTAAATAGGGCCTTAGGTTCTTAAAACCGGCTATTATATTTGATGTTAGAATTACTACTTAATTATAATTAGATAGAAAAAAGAATAATCTAATGCAGTAAACAAGTATAATGGCCAAGGTCATCGAATATCCGTACTTTGTGTTAACGAAGTTTAATAAAGCGTTCAATTATTATATAATTATACCACAAAAAAATAACCCTATTCTCGCCGGATTCAACACAAAAGAATATATAAAAATTGTTGATCTTACACCCCTCTCCCTCACACACCTCTCTCCCGCCTGCGATCGCAAGATGTTTGTTGCTTCTAATGGAGTTTGCGCGCCTTTCCCTCAAAGATTGTTGTTCACACCTACCAACCATTCTAAAAGAGCGGCAATGCAGATCTTTGCTTCCTCCTGTCCAGTAGGTAAAAATTTGGTGTTTGATAATTTACTGAATAAGAACAAAAAGTATGAATATGGTTTTACCCACAATTTGGATTCATTTTCCATAGGAAAAGGTGTGTCAGAAGACAAAATTAGATTGATTTCTGAGTTGAAACATGAACCTTCTTGGATGCTTGACTTTAGGTTAAATTCATATCATAAATTCTTGAACATGGTCCAACCAATTTGGTCTGATAATCAGTACCCACCTATTGATTTCCAGGATATTTGTTATTATTCTTCTCCTAAGAACAAACCCAACTTGGATAATCTAGATGAAGTTGATTCTGATATGCTACAATTTTTGGACAAGTTGAATTTACCCTTAACTCAAAAGAAACGTCTTGGAACTAATGTGGCTATTGATTTTGTTTATGATAGTGAATCCTTTGGAACAGCGTATACTGATTCTAAGAGTAGGACTAGTTTGGCAGATGCTGGGGTGATTTTTTGTTCGATGTCGCGAGCTGTTAGAGAGTATCCTGATTTGATCAAGGAGTATTTGGGTAGGGTTGTTCCTAATAGTGATAACTATTATGCTGCATTGAATTCTGCTGTGTTTAGTGATGGGTCCTTTTGTTACATACCCAAGGGTGTTAAGTGTGAGATTCCACTTTCGACTTATTTTAGGATTAATGCTTCTGAAACTGGCCAGTTTGAGAGGACTTTGATTGTTGCTGATGAAGGTAGTGTTGTGGAGTATCTTGAGGGGTGCACGGCTGTAGCTCATCATTCAAAACAGCTACACGCTGCTGTTGTAGAGTTGTATGCTGCTAGTGGTGCTCAGATTAAGTACTCCACTGTGCAAAATTGGTTTCCTGGTGATGCTGAAGGTAGAGGAGGTATCTATAATTTTGTCACCAAGAGGGGTTTATGTGCAGGTCGAGGATCAAAGATATCATGGACTCAGGTTGAGACTGGATCCGCCATCACTTGGAAATACCCTAGTGTTGTTCTAGAGGGTGATGAATCAATAGGGGGAGTTCTATTCGTTGCTGTTACTACCAATCATCAACAAGCGGATACCGGTTCTAAGATGATACACAAGGGGAAAAATACTAGGAGTCGGATCATTTCCAAGGGTATATCTGCAGGTACTTCTAGGAATGTGTATAGAGGTCTTGTGAAGATTATGAGTGGCGCAACTAATGCACGCAACTCATCTCAGTGCGATTCAATGCTTGTTGGTGATCAAGCTTCCGCCAATACTTACCCTTACATCGAGGTATTGCATCTTGTCGATTTATTTAGCATTCTTAATCAGTAATTTATTAGGCATTCAAGCTCATTTCAACTTGGGTAGACAAACCTTGTATTGTTTATAATCTTGAATAAATAGTTTGACGATTTATCTTTAATGTGCTTGTATAGTATTGATTGTTTATGCCTGAATAATATGAATTTAGTAGTTTAATCTATATACTCTTCTTTTGTTATATCTTCCATTTATTCTAAGGGTATTAGTGTTTGAGTTTCTCATATCCATTTTGCTCACCAATCTATTTTCGAGTTGTAACAGGCAAAGAACCCTTCCGTACGTGTTGAACATGAGGCCAGTACTTCCAGAATCGGTGTAGACCAGATCTTCTACTTTCAACAGAGAGGAATTGATCAAGAGCAAGCCATATCTGTCATGATTAATCAGTTCACCAAAGATGTCGTCCCGAGGCTTCCAAAAGAATTTAGTGCGGAAGCAAACCAATTGCTGACCTTGAAACTTGAAAATTCAATTGGTTAGACAGTCTTGATCTTACTAGATTGCTGCGGGAATAACTTAACACATTAACCGATGTATTTATGTAGTATGCAAAAGGAGGTAGGTAATTTTTGTAATAATAAGTCATTGTTTATCGTAGAGGACATCAGTATACTTGCTGCAGTTATTGACAGTCTGGTAAATTTGTGACGTAAAACTGTCAATTTTAGTGTCATATTCTTCTTTATTGGCTGGAATGTTCGAACAGCTTCTTGCATCCAACTATCTAATCTAGTAAGTAATTTTGATGACTTTGAGTCAATTTTTTGGCTCCTGAACCCCTCCCTTGTCTCTAGAGTTGTGTGCACACATTCTGTGAGATGCATACATGTATGTATAACTATACATATGTATCTTAAAGGAATGGGTTTAATAAAAAGCTTTTCTTATTGTGAGAAGAATTTCTAGGGATCTCAACGACTGAAACATGTCTGAAATAAAGTCGTCCTGTTCCAGATAATTGCAGAGTACTTACAACATTTATAACTATAGAAGAGACATGAATTGCTTTCATTGTATATCCCTCACTGTATTCCTTTGAGTTTCACCAGTGAGCATGGCCTCACTTGCAGCCATCGTTAGTGCTGCCGTTGCTGCTGTAGTCACAAGCCATCAGCTGTCAATTGGTGATAGCATTGGAAAAAGTTCAGTGGTTCAGTTTTTAGCTATCATTTGGTCTAATTCTTGAACCCTTATTTTGCAAATTTTGTGGATTTGTGTGATCTTCTCCCTTCCTTTTAGTGAGCCCATATCCTCAATATGTATGATGCATCCTTAGCTTCTTAGGTAGGAAATCAATTAGTCCGGTCGCCAGACTGTTGGAATCATTGCTGAAAACCCATATATGGAGGGGTAAAAAGTAGTTTTACTCGCTTTTAACCAGCGGCGCCTTGGCGTTGATCACTGTTGGGGATATGGTTGTGCATCCTATAAGTGTGTTCTAGTCTGGTCCTAGTTGCCATATTATTTTAGTTTTCGAAAATGGTTTATAAGCTAGAACAAGTTACAATTATGTGATTGACTCTCTTTTTACCTATGTTGTGTGGGTTAATTGAAAATTGTTTGGTGTATGGAGGCCTCTGACTCCCAGGATGTGAGTAGGGAATATCCCAAAAATGTTCTCTTGTAACTCTTTTCTTGATTGCTAAATTTTCCCACCATGATAGCCTTTTTTTTTTTGTTACCAATTTCATTTGGAAGGCTAAGGTTTCCCTTAAGGCAAGAGCAGTTCAGAATCCTAATATTCTCTTTGACCAATTTGGTTGATTGTTGTTAGGAAAGGCAGTCAATTCCTGTATGTTTACTGATATAACTTGGGAATTATGTATATCTTAGGTCAGATACAGGGACTTTATACCTGGTATACTGAATGCTGCAAGACAGTGTCCTGTTTCTGGTGAAGATATGGCTGTAGTTTATTTCATTGGTTAGTGCCTGTACTCTCACGGCCCGTTTGGTTAATGGTCATAAATAGTGGTAATGGTAATGTAATTTAGTCTAAATTTGTAAAGAAGTTATCATGTCAATGACCATGGTAATGAAACTTGATCCCAAAATATGAGTTTTCCTATATAAATTTCCATTACCACCTAATACTACCTTCTCAAGTGGTAATGGATAGTAATGAGATTTTAGGAAGAAAATGGATGTTTTGGGATCAAGAAGCATTACCATGGGTAATGATGTGGGATTTCCTTTACAAATTTACACATATAATGATCATTATTACCACCATTTACGACATCTAACCAAACAGATCAAGGTTATGTTAATAGAAAAATATCCACATGCCTTGTTGAGCCACTAATGTGAATAGTTTTCCATTGGTTATTACCAGTACACTCTTTAGCAACTTTATAAATTCTCATATACAGTACCCTAAACGAGACAACTAATACTCTTTCACATGAGGAATCTGAAAAGAATAACTAAATTTGTATTGTAATTAGTGTTAATGCATATACAAGGTCACTGAGAAGCACACACATAGGGTTACTAATAATGCATATATAAGGTTATTCATTATGCCACACCGTTTTGACACGTTACATGGAAGACGAGCCGTAGCTGTAACAGTTGGTCAAAACCTTAGCTCTCTTCTCATTTATACGTAAAACTATGAATTCAAACAATTTTCAAACAACATTAAACTCTGAAAGATGGAATGTCGGACATATTATAAGCAAAACACCAGTAGATACTTCCATCTTCACGAACTGTAGCCTGCAGGCATACGGACCAATATGTTGCAGCCTAACCTTCCGGTAAATGAAGAAGAAAGAGGTTATATCATCAATAGTCTTATATGACGGACAATTCTTTCAGAACGGCCGAACCTACTGTTACTGTTCACTCAACAAGCGCTTTTCTTCCTCCTCAACTCTACTTAACCACTTAAATCCAAGATCGCATCCTGCGATAGCAGCAATCTGGAACTGCTCTTTGACCAATTCTATCGGGTTCACCTCCGAGCTCACATACTTTTTTTTCACAGTTTTGCTTCGCTTCTTCACGTTAAATTTACTGATGGACTCTGGTACCTTGTAACCTGAAGTAACAGAACAGACATGCTATCAAAATCTATGCTGCATTACTAACAATAAGTCAATCACATAAAGAACTCCGAACAACCCAATCCATATTCTTGCATGAAAGATGAAAGGAAAAAGGAAAAGGAGAGATAAGTTGGAAAAAGAGCTGAAAATTGGCAAAGGTATTGCATTAGGCAAGATAAGGAGCTCAATTCTCCTAACACTAAGGATCGTATGCATAAACAAGAAACAAGATGTGAAAATGCCATAAGAATAAATAGGATAACCACTACGAACAAGACAGCTTGGCAAAGACCTAAGTGTTTGCCAAAGGTATTCCCCTAACACAAAGGTAGGGGTTCTAACGAGCCACACCAAGTCCAAGCTTGTGGTTGATCAGCATGGCTTGCAACCCTTGCATTCGAGCTAAGTCAAGTTCATGCTGATCGAGTATAAATTTTCAAGTTTAACTTAACCTTAAAACTCAACGTGAGTTCAAGACTAATAACCAACTGGATATGGTTACCTACATTTTGTATATACTTTTGAGCTTCTCACCAATATTGTGCAAAGTTTACTATTGAATTCGAGTTGAATTTCAAAATATATAAAATGAAAAGGTTCAAAAAAAAGTCAAGTATGTTAAGGTGCTTTTCTGAGTGTAATTTAGTTGTGCTTGCCTCGTGAAAAATTTGCGCAGAGCGCAAATAGTTATCGAGCCAGATTGGCTCATTAGCACCCCCACACTAGGGGGTCATAGATATACATAAACAACAAAACATATGTTCCTTGATCACTTTCCTTTTTGATGCCACACATGGACTATAAAGTTAAAGTGGAAGTATTTTCTAATACGAATCTGACAATGTTAAAAATTATTAAATTTATCATTATATTTTGATAGAATTAATGGTCAAAGTTCAACTTTGAAAAGCTGAAAACCACACTTAATTAGAAATGGAGGGAGAATGTGACATTACAAAAGAATAAATAACTGTCAAGAGCAAACCTTTAAGGAGAAGAGATCCATATGCTATAGCTGCACCAGCATGTCCCTGCAAATACAGAACCAAGGTAAATCAAACCCTATCTTAAGAGGCACATATCTGGAAGATAGCCTCCCAGTGAGCTTCTTTTCTCTCCGGCTAATTCTTTTATTGGACTTCAAAAACTACCAGCTAGACAACTGAGCATCACATATATGTGTAATGAAATGACATAGCTTAGACTGAATTTAAGAACTGATTATAGAAATAAGATGAACTTTGAATGATAATTTCTGGAGAACAGTAAAATAAAATGATAACCACAAGCTTTTGAGAGTTGTTCTCTCCCATTGAACTCTTAAAAGCTCACCCAAATACTCATCAATTTTCAACATGTTTTTTCGTCTCCAAATACTCATCAATATATAATGATTTTCCCCTAACAGACCCCCTAGCTTATTCCCTAAGCTACCCGTAACTAACTTCTATAGATAATGTCTAAAACACCCGTCCCTCCTTATACCAATTTATTGCAACATTATACTACACCTAAACTTGAACATCAGTGAAGGCTCAAGACAATGGAGAAGAAACACTTGGCACTAGTAAAAGCTGTCACAGAAACTTCACGAGCCATAACTGAAGGAGACGTTGTGTCCTTTACAGATAAATTCACAAAACCACCAGAGCACATGCGAATAACCAAGAACCTGCAGTTCATAATTGATGCATGGCCCAATTCTTGTTCCAAAAGGCCAAACAACCAAATCCTTGCCCACTATACATACATGTGAGTCGTGCAGTCTTAGCCAGGGACTAAGCGTGCAGAAGCTCCATCTAAGATCCACTTAAGACTGTGAAGCAAAAATGAACATCCAAAAGGCAAAAGCTACTTTTCTTTAACAAGATCAGATGGTAACTAACATCCACGCACAAACAAACTGAATTCCAAGCTGCTACCTACGCATAATCGCATATGCTTATCACTAACTTCTCAGTTAGAATCAGCTCAATACAGAACTTCTCTGCTCTGACTATTACTGGCTCAGTTAGTGCAGAAACTCTAAACATCATGTACCCACTATACAGCTGAGAAGCAAGAAAAATAGCTTAATTACCTTCTCTGCTGCTCTGTGAAAGCACCACATAGCAGATCCAATATCTTGCCTCACACAGTCCCCCGTCAAGTACACAGCGCCTAAAAGGTAAAGAGCACCTGGATGCAACTAAAAACAAAAGGCTGCCATAAGACATTCGAACGTATTGTATCAATTGACTATACCAGAGCATGAAAATACCTGTTCAACAGCTTTCTCCAGATAATAAAATGCTTGCTGAGATGATTGAACATAGTCATTCTGCCAAAACAAAGTAAAGAATACTACATGTAAGAATTTTCTTTCTTTGAGCGAATCAATTTCAGAATTAAGATGTCTATATGAATCCAAACTTTGCAGCAATCAACAGGGACCGTGCTTAAACCGATGTTCATAAGCATTTACATCACATTTCACCACTTTCCATCTATGCTAAGAAAATCATAATTATTCAAAAACTTTCAGAGACTAGAAGATAGTTCAAAAGAGATTAGCTACACTACTATTCTCTTAACACCTCCAAACAAATAAAGCTATCAAAAACAGAGATTGCTTGGTGTACATACATACCAGAAGTAACGGGTTCATAATTTAGATATAAGGACCTCAATCGCACAACTCGATTCTCACATTATTCTCATTTGTAAAAGCAGTAACCAAACTATTAAGACATAAAGATACAATAGTACCAAGTTAAAGAAAACAATTGATAGTTAAGAGCACATAAAGAAGAGATAACTTCTGGCCTTCATGGTAGTTTGTAGGATGCTAAGAGTGAAATAAAGAGTTGAAAGGTTGTAAATCAAGAAGCTTTGCTGTTATGAGTCTGCGTTTGTCATAGATGAGGGATTACTACTTTCTAGTGACCACCTCTACGATTCAAATTTTTAGACAATGACTAACTTTCACGACATAGTGTCCACTAATCCTTTCTGTCTCACACTCTTACTTCAGCACTGATCAAACATCCACCCAACTGTAGAAGGGTATTCAACCATTAGAAAATGCCAAAATCCACAACGAACTTGAGCCACATTGCTGAGCCCTGAACAAACCAAGTCTCTTTGTAAATTAGAGCCCCAAAGTTCCATTCTCTACCTCCTCCAAAGAGTAAGACCAAGCCAATCAGATGGCCAACATGCCCCACAATACACAGACTCTTTTTGCCAATCTCCTTCGAAAAATTTGCAGATTGAAGTAGGGGAAATATTGTCTACACATACATAGTGCAAATAGAACTGCTATCTTTACAAAGTAGCGAGATGGTCCAGTAGTGGAACACAGGGAAATTTTTTAATCAATGCAGAAAACATTAAGAGCTGGGAAATCTCCTTCGAAAAATTAGCAGATTGAAGTAGGGGAAATATTCTCTACACATACATAGTGTACATAGCACTCCTATCTATACAAAGTGGTGAGATGGTCCAGTAGTGGAACATAGGGAAATTTTGGACAATGTGGAAAACAGGAAGAGCTGGGAATAGAGGCCTTAGTACTGGAATCCTGATTGCCAAGGAGTACTCTCACAGAAGAAAAAAAAAATAGAAAAATGAATGAGGAAGAAAAAGAAGTGTCCCCCAAAACAATGTATATAATTCCCTGCATGGGAATTTTCCTACCAGCAATCCCTGATAAAACATGACTTCAAGTTATCTCTTCAGATTCAAATGCCAAGGCCCCAAACAGAAAGAAATCCTTTTGGGCAGATATTTTTCAAGTAGAAAATAAAGGAAGAACTCGACAATAGCCCAGCAACTTTGAGATCAGGAGCAAAAAATTTAGTTCAAAACTTGACGAGCAAACCTCGATTCTTAAGCGGCCACCTAATTCATATAGTGCATCAGAATTTCCCATTTCGGCAGCTTCCACCAGCAAAGCAGCTCCTCTGATAGAAAGAAAATTTCAGAACAGATCACTCATGAAGTTAACTATGATTTGTGTTATGCAATTCATCCTATCTATCAAAGAAAGACTAGAAAACTCGTGGTGGTGTAGTATACGATTTTATAAACATGGTATGGTAAAAAACGATGAATCAACTCAGCAAGAGATGAGACAAAAGCAGCAGCAACGGATTTTGGAACTGGCACGACGCCAGTCACTTGTTTATTCACAATATTTTGTTTATCAGAGATAAAACTAAGTATTTCAGTAGTGTGATTAGAAGAAAAAAAGAGCTGCACAAATACATAAAGGCAATCACATATAACATGATGATTTCTCAACATAATCGTATAACTCACACTGCTTTGCAAGCTCCCGGGACATGGTATTTAAGGTGTAGCTTGGACAACCAGTAGCGTGCAGTCGTATTTGAATTATCAACTTCTAAAGCCAACTCAAAATTCTCCTTAGCACCCTGGTATAACAATAATGAAATTGGATAAGATTTGAAGCGTGTAAAACCTAATAATATTCATCACAATGTAGGACTAATTACGAACAAGTGAACAAGTATCATCAAGGCAATTATTAAGGTCCAGTAAGATGCTCTAGTCCTAAGGAGGTTTACAAGAGCGATCAAGTTCCATAATCAGAACACCTTGAAATAAAATGTCATGAAACAAGGTCATGTATGCATTAGCTAATAGAAGATCGAAAAACGCCCACCTAGACCGGAAAAAACATGAAGCAAACATAATTTAGTTTGTGATTCTATTATAACATGAACTCACCCTAAGAAGAGGAATTAATCGTTTGTCATTAAGTTCACAATAATCAATGACTCTATCAACTTCCTTCATAGCACTCCACCCTTTTGCTATAAATTCCATGGCTTTCTTGTTTCTGCTGTGAATCCCTCTCTGTTACAGTCATTCATGCTATATGTTAAAACAAAGATCAATTGAAAAACACATAACAACATTGCAGAAAGACATACCAACTGAAGGAACCTCGAAAACCCGGAGTTCAATCTTAAACTCTCCTTCAACAAAGATGATCTCAACATCGTTTGTCTGAATGGGTCAAAAAAACAAACAAATAACATATGTTAAACAAAGGTAATTTGTTAAAATTAGCCTAACCCAGAAACCAAAAGTACTAGAAAAAAAGAGATGTTGAGAAAAATGGCAACAAATTCTCAATTCCAAAAGGGGTATTCGTGCAATCAGAAAAAATTAAAAGATGAGACAATAAAAGATTAAGAATTTGGTTCAGGAAATTCATCAAACACCTGATAGGCAATGCAATTATCTGATGAGAAAACTGTAAAATGTCAATTGAACTACTGCAAATCTTCCATATAAAGTAATTTTGCGAGTATAAGAAGACAAAGTTCCGAATTTGAAGATGATGATAGCAGAAGAGTAATTGAAGCTCTTGAAGAAGAAGGGTACCTTCGAATTTTTAAAGGGTTAATAGTAAGTGAATATGCAAAATGGGAAATGCAAAAGCTAAGCAAATCAAAGTAGTCGTTAATCGTTAAAGTAGTTGGAAAGAGAGGGCAAGAGAGGTGTAAGGACTGAAATATGAATGGGAGGAGAAATTGAGGAATTATCAGGGGATTTGGTACAAAGTTGTACAATACTAGTATTGTGTTTATGATTAATCTATAGGAGTAAATTTTAGGAATGGTAGATGCAAAACTATCCCTTATTAAAGGTAAAATTAGAATAAATCAACTTTATGATGCACGGTTTAAACACTAGAAAAATTTAAGATGAAACCTTGTAAATTCATAATTCCACTCTTTTGGAAATTTAGCACGAGTCTAGTACAATACAACTTCCTAAAAGTTTTCTTTACAACAGATGGAGCTCATCTACGAGATTTATTTGGTAAAGTCAATGATTAGGGGAATTAGGGGCTTAATGCCCTTGACCTATTCAAACTCTAAATAGGTAAGACAGTGCGACTTATTTATTGAGTCACGATACAGAATCGAGAACTCCAAGTGGGGCATATTTGTTTAGTAGACCCGGTAATGCAGGAATGAAATTGAAGTCGGGCAATGTGCATGATTACTCATGAGATGGATCGTGGGGGTCATAGGAGACCATTTGAGGGCATAATTATGCCTAAGAACTAGCATGCCACCCGTGAGTAATATCACGACATCTTGAGACCCTTGGTATAGTCTCGGACAAAAAACACTGACGGATCCAAAAAAAAAAAGTCCAGATGGAACCCAAAATAGCCAAATTTAAAGGTTATAATACACACTTTTCGGACATTCTCGGGGCCAGGCAACAAACCTCATAAAACGCATCATGGGGTCATAGAAGACGATTTCAAAACATATCTATGCCCAAGGCGGTGGAATTATGCTAGCCTTTGGAGCTATTTTGGAGTTTACATGGAATAAATCTCGATAACGCATATAAATCATTTTAAAGCATAGGTGGAGATCCCAAACACTCGTGAGTCGTGAGTAATCCCCGGCCATCTCAAGGCCCTTAGTAAGTCTCTAATAAAATACATTACCGAACATAAAAATATTAGATTTACCCCAAATTTAGCCAAATTTGAAGGTCACATATACATAATACATGTTTTTTGGACATTTTTTGGGGCCGAGCAACATACTTTATAGGATGCATCACGGGGTCATAAGAGACCATTTTAAAGCATTTATGGGCATATGTTGGCCTTCGCAACTATATTACGATTATATTGAAAAGACGCCTAGTAAGCCATATATAATACTTCTATTAAGGCATCGATTAGGACCCCAACTACTCGTGAATAATATAAATCTCAAAGCTACTCAAGGCCCTTGGTAAGGTCTTAGAAAGTAAACATTATCGGACCCAAAAAAGTCCGGATGTAGCACAAAATAGAAAAATTTGAAAGCTATTATACACATTTAAGTTTAAACATTTTTTAGAACTAGATAAAGGATTTCATGAGATGCATCCCTGGGGTCACATGAGACCATTTAAAATCATATTCATACCTCGAATAAGCATATGGTGGCATTCGAACTATTTCAGGTGTTAAATTGGAAAGAATTAGAATAAGTTATAGAAGATATTTTAAGGCAATGCAAGAGGATAACAATCACCCAAGAGTTATTTTAAAGCATCCCAAGCCCCATAAAAGAGCCAGGAATGTCAAACATTGTCTAGCCCGGAGTAGTCTAAGAATGGCCCGAAAAAGTCTTATAATGCCCTTAAAATAACCAAATTTGAAGGCATGCATGAATCTGTACTTTGTTGAGGTTTGAAAAATAGACCTCATGACATGCATCCTGGAATCGTAGGGAACCATATGAAAGTATCTTAGGGTCATATGGTAGTGTTGACAAGCTTGTGGAGCTAATTCTTATCAGATTATAATATTTACAACTTTGTGAGAATGTCAACTATCCAAATATCATTTCAATATATCCTAACACCCTTCAGAAGCTCCTTGATGAAAAACATTGCTAAGGCTGAGAATAAAGTGGTAAAATTCAAGTAATTATTAATAATACTAAGAGCTTTTCTAATTCAACTTATTTTTTTACCGATACACAATTTAAGTTATTAATAATCAAAGTATTACATCGACAAACGTGAAAGTTAAAGTATAACATCTATTTTGTTACGCAGGAGCAAGGAAGTAATAGAAGTCCAAATCCAAGTAACAAAAGTCGATGCCCCATTAACCAGCAACCCAAACCCGGTTGAGAATCAAAGGTCTCTCTCATGAACTGAGCCTCCCTATATAAACTCCAAAAAGAGAGGTTTCGAAACTTCCATTAAATAAAAACATCAATTCAATCTATTTCTCCCTTTTCTCTCTCCGCAAATTTCACTCATTAAAACTCAATTGTTTACAAAAATTGATTCATAATTTCTGGGTTTTCTTCCGAAAACGTCGAACTTTTTAGGGTTAGGGTTGTTTTCTTTAGAAGTTGTTAATCAATGGCTGCCGTTGAGCAAATTACGGAGGGAGTTAACAACTTGAGCGTCATTGATTCTGGGAAAAAAAACCGAATTCAAGTTTCGAATACCAAGAAACCCCTTTTTTTCTACGTTAATCTAGCGAAGGTGAAATTACGATTATTGCATTTTGATTTTATGATTTGGGTTCTTTATTTTTTCGTTGGATTTTCTTGTTTTTGGGAATTTATTGTTTATGTTTGATGATTTTTTTGCAGAGGTATATGCAGCAACATGATGACGTTGAGCTTTCTGCTTTGGGAATGGGTATCTTTCCTCTTTCTCTATTGAATGATTTTATTTTTCTGTAATGTAGTAAAAGAGGCATATGTTGCATTGTTTGCAATTTGTAATTGAGCTGTTGGAGTTGAATTGGTGGTTTAAGATTATGGGTTGCTAGAAATTACTTCCTCCGTTCCATATTAATTGCAACATTTAGACTTTTATACACATTACACGCTCCCTTAATATAGTCACGTGAGATCTTGTTAGATTTGTCTTGATATAGGCTTTCAAAATATCAAGATTTTATTATTTTTGAAAGTTTTGCGTTAGGAGGCGTGAAACACTACATGAGGAAGTATGTTAGAAGGAAAAATCATGTTTATCTGGTTGTAAGATTAATTAGGGCTGAACTCATTGTAAAATGCATTCTGTTGAATACAATTTTCATAGACCCATGAAATTATCATTTAGGGAATTAGGGTCACTTGGCATGAATTTGAGTGTTTGAACTTCTCTTCCTCATTCTAGTATCTTTAGTGGCAATTTATTATTTCAAGATGTAATGCTTGGAATGAGCTACTCAATTAGATTATGGTTGTAAGATTAATTAGGGCTGTACTCATGTGTAAGATGCATTCTATTAATACAATTCTCATAAACCCATGAAATTGTCACTTACGTCCCGTTTGGTAAGAGGCCATAAATGGTGGAAATGGTAATGCATTATAGTGTAAATTTGTACTAGAAATCCAATGTCATTACCTATGATAATGCTACTTCATCCCAAATATCCATTTTGTTCCTAAAATCTCTTTACTATCCATTACCACTTGGGAAGGTGGTATTGGGTGGTAATGGAAATTTGTAAAGGGAAACCCATGTTTTATGATAAAGTTTCATTCCCATGGTCATTGACATGAGAACTTCTTTACACATTTACACTAAATTTCATTACCCATTTTTTAAGACCACTAACCAAACTGGCCGTTAGCGTTCTTAACATGAATTTGAGCTTTGAACTTCTCCTCATTTTAAAATATGTATCTTTAGTGGTAATTTATTATTACAAGATGTAATCCTTGGAATGAATTCTACTCGATTAGATGTAGTTTCCTTGCAAATCTGTATACTGGCTCTACTTTTAGTTTTCTCACTATTCTTGCGAAAGTTGCATGCTAACTGGTATATGTCCTTTACTGTGTTCCAAGAGCAGTCTGTAGGAGACTGACTTTCATGGTCCTTTCTTTTCTTGGACTTTTTTTTGATTGGAGCTTTGTAGATGATGTCTTTTTCTGATTTGGTGCTTCAGATGGGTATGAATATTTTTTGTTCTTGTTTGAAGATTTTGCTATGTGATGTTTGAGATGAGGATTGAGGAACATCCAAGTAGGTGTTGGGAATTGGGCATTATGATACGGTTTATAATGATAAGACACATCAAGCTATTGACAGTTTTCTATTACTACTAATGTAGTTAGTTTTTTTTTTTCAGCTGCAATGATAGATTACATGCTATGTTTAATTCTGATTTTGATCGACTCCATGTGTGTCACGTATTGTGTTTCTTTTAATGTGCTTGCTGCTTTGACTATTATTTTCCTCTCAAGTACCGCTCTTACTAGTTTTGTTTAAAATTTGCAGCTATTGCCACAGTTGTCAGTGTTGCAGAAATTCTAAAAAATGGTGGGCTTGCTGTTGAGAAGAGTAAGAGCTTTACTTTTTTTTTAGGACAGCTTATAATTTGACCACATATTTGAGCTTATTATGATAATAAAGCACGCTTGCTTGATCTTTACAGAGATCATGACTTCTACTGTTGATATAAAGGATGATTCGAGAGGGCGACCAGTCCAGAAGGCAAAGGTAAGCCTGGATTTTGTAGCACTTTATCTATGGAGTTAGGAGTATTGTTCTTTCATATGTAATCTTGTGCATGAACTTATTTCAACTTATTAGCTCTTTTCTGAACATGTATATATATTTTGATTTATACATGATAGCCATTATGAACTTACGTTACTTGAAACTCAATTTATGAGGCGAATTGAACAAATGTCCAATTAAGCTTGCACTTTGAGAAATCGATGATTGTGTTTTTATCTTTTCCAGATAGAGATACTGCTGGAGAAGTCAGAGGACTTTGACAAACTAATGGCAGCTGCCGCAGAGGAAGAAGCTGTTGCTGCAGCTGAAGAGCAGAGTTAATAAAGCTGAGTTTTTTTTCTTATGTCATAGGGCTTTGTTTTGGTAATTGAGTTGTTCTCAAGTAGTCATGTTCTTTCGTTACAAATGTCAAGGGATTTGATTTCCAAGTGAGCATGTAGTTAAGTAATTTCCCCCCCGTAGTGTAGGTTCTCACAAAAAGTTGTGATTTGGAAATTGGTTTATGTCAGAACTTTTCTACATTCAGTTTCTTGGATGTATTCTTTTCAGATTCCTGGATTCATTAAGTTGTGATTCGGGTAATGAGATTGTGGGATATATAATTTGTGTTTCTGTTTTCCAACTTACCGTTGCCTGGAATCGAGTTATAGTATATGGTCATATTGCATCTGGAGCTTTCCATGATTGTTAGTTTCCTGGTACAGTTGCTTGGCTATATATATATATATATTTTTTTAGGGTTAATGAGAAATCTGTTTTTTCTGATTTTGCGGTTCTGGGGACTTGCAAATTTGGAATGAATGAGAGTGCAGTTTATGATATATCTCATCCTCAGCCATCCATTGTACAACAAAAGACGCAAATGAGCTCTCAACGATGTTATAGATACAAAATATACAGCTAAAACCTAGCTTGCACCTCAACTCAAAACTTAGCTGTCGATTACTGTTAAGTATTATTTGAGGAAATTACTGAGTATAAATCCTGTATTTTCAGCAACCTTCTTATTTTCCTAGAATGAATTGTATACTAACGTAAGCTGATCTTGTTCTTTGAACCTAATTGGTGGGGGAAAGATTCTTTTATTGTGCAGGAATCCCGAGGTAGGAGTCAAGCAAAACCTTAGCATTATTTAAAGTGATTGCCATGGGAGCTGGGAGGGATGGGTGCCTTAAACATGATATTTATAATTTTTGTTTTATGACTCTTAAATTATGTGATTAGAAGTGACATCAAGGTTGTGTTTAAGTATTTATTTCATTAGATTCGACTCTAGCAGGTATGTTTAGTTCGTGTGCTTCCGCTATTTAGGTGTATTTGTGATTAGTTCAGTTGTGGTTAGTAGCAGGTTGTTGCACCGTCCGAGCAACAAGCAGTCTGCCGAGGCCAAGAAGCCCGCCTGGGTCCCCACGGGCCACGGTTGCCTTCCCGATCTACCACCTTACCGCCCGGGTGCACAAAGTTTTTGCCTCTTTTACAAAAAAAAGCTTGCACCTATCCGGGAGAAAGCACGAGCCCGGTCTCTGTATACTGCCCGGGCTTGTAGCTTGAATGTGTTTTGCCCGCCCATGCCCTGCGGAGCCTGCTGGGGCTACTGTCCGTTGCAACTTATTTTTGGGCGGGGGTTACTAAACGCAGCCTCACTTCACTAACGCAACCCAAAAAACCCTCATTATCATATTCATTCTAAAAAAACACTTATCCCTCTTAAAATATTCTCTCCTCCTCCTTTCTAACTGTTAGAGAGAAAAATTTATAGAAGACCTAATTCACAAATTTTAATCTGATACTCAATGGACGACAATTTTGACCCAAACGAATTTCAATCTGATGTAAGTTCATTTTTTTTTCCGTAATTATGCAATATCGGGCAATTCGTATGCATCGATTTACCCTAATTCGTGCAATCTACACGAAATCGATTAGTCTGTTTCGTGCAAATTGCACGAAACGGTATATTCTGTTTCGTGTAGATTGCACAAAACAGATGCATCTGTTTCTTACAGATTGTACGAAATAGTCTCTTCTATTTCATGGAGATCGCACGAAATAGAGAAACAGAAGAACGAATTGATTTGCTTCACTTCGTGCACTTTCCAGAAAAATCAAGACCCAATTCGCTTAGCAAGAACACAATAACTCATGGAAATCGCCCCAAATGATACTTTGGTTTCATCGAATGAAAAACTTTATGTTGGTTCTACTGCATGTAAATGGAGAAAGAAGGAAAAACCTATGGAGGAAGAGGGAGAAAGGAGAATTATGGATAATTGGAACTACAAATTATGAAGAATTGGAAGAATAATTCTGCAGAATTGGACAACATACAAAGAGTACGAAGAGGGAAAATGGAGAGAGGAGTAGTTAGAAGAGAAATGGGTTATGAGGAAAAGGGTTATGTTTAGTAAAGTGAGGTTGCATTTAGCAACCATGTTTTTGGCTTCTTTACTTTACGACGATTGTAATTTGGGGAAGTATAAATCCCCCCCTTACCCTATTTTAAAGGAGATCCAAATTATTAGAACCCGGACCTTAGCTTTTAGAGTAGGAGAGAGAAAATTTGGCTCAAGAGGTGTATTTTGGAGATTGAAAATCAATGAAAAGTAACAATTTTTTTTTTAAAATTATGATTTTCATAGTAATCTTCTCAACCCTTTAGTTCTTTCTCATTATTTTTTTATGCATTTCTAGTTTACCATTTTCATGCTTCAGTTTCATGTTTTCATTGCTTAATCTAGATTAAAGTTTCCACGTTTCTTTAGTTTCCTCTTGTTTCTTCTATAGTTTTTTTTTTTTTTTTTTTTTTGCTTTAAATTCTTGATTTTTGATTTTCCTGCCCTTTGAATTTGTGTTGATTGTTAGTTTTTCCATGTTTATGATGTTTGTTAGTTTAATGGATAACTAGCATTTTTTGCACGCTATGCGTGCGTGTCATATTACCGTTTTTTTCTCAATTAGTTATTCATTAGTGTTACAAAAGTTTTGATTCAAACATACATTTGTAAATTTTTTTAAATTTTTTTTATGCTTTTCTTAAATCAATGTTTCGTTGGTTTTTTTAGTTATTTATTCATTATTATTCAAATATAGTATTAAGAGAAGGAAATATAAAACAGAATAAAGTGGAAGAATTTGTGTATTAGGTTCAATTGTTAAAAATCTCTATTAATAAAGTGGAAGAGTTTGATTTATATAATAGAGTATACCGAATAATAAAAATATTTAGGTTTTAGAATAATATCAGTATAATTATTAATATGAAATTTAAGTTTTTATTTTTTTTTTCTTCTGATTGTGTCAATCAAGTTATATTGTAAATTTATTTTTTTATCAGAGTTTTGCACACATATGCAAGAAGAGGAAACCCTTCTCCTTAATTTATTATTTAATTGAAATTTCAAATTCATTTCCATTGTTAACTTGTTCAATATATATATATATATATATATATATATATATATATATATATATGGCAAGTAGGAAGAAAAAAAGATTATTTAATATATATGGCAATTTAAATTCATTAATGAGCAGCAGGTGATAGCCTAGTGGTGTTGGCTTCACCTCCGATCCCAGAGATCCTGGGATCGAGTCTCACCCCTTGCAAGGAGGGATCCCCAATTTCCCCCCTTCCTTGCAAGGGACTTCATCTTACCTTTAAAAAAAAAAAAAAAAATTAAATTCAATAATGGTATATCAGACTTTTTGTAAGGGGATACTATCTTCCTCCTCCCTTCACTTATATAATAGAGATGAGTAGTTCATCAGCTAGGATTGAGGAATAACACAATCGTTATTTCCATTTTTTCTCACGAGTAGAGTTTGTTGGAATTGTTATGCTTGGGATATGTGCATTTTTACTCATTATTGATGTTGGTGGCTTAATTGATACGAGCTCTATTACCTTTTGACCCTTCTATTCTCCCTTAATATAGCTTGTCTTTAGGAGGATGCCCTCTTAAATGATTGATTAATTGTTATTGCCTTCTTAAATTTAATAAATACAAAAGAATATAATAGGCTTTTTTTAAAGGGATATAATAGGCTATTTTTGGTAGACCTAGGGCCTGTTCTCTTCGGCATAAAACAACTGAACTGAACTGAACTGAACTGAAAATAAGCTGGGGAGAACAGGCCCCTAATAGGCTAAACAGGATGCAAGGCATATATATACTCAATGAATTCCTACACGAAATAAGCAGTGTAAGAAGATGGCCGCCAAATCTCAATCTTGTTTGTTAAAGACAACCTTAAAAACACAAACACCCACCCTAGGGCTAGTAGTACCAGCATTAGCAACCTGGAGTTCAAGAAGAACAGCTTTCATTAGGTTGACAAACACACGTACAAGAACAACAGTTGTTACTAATGCAAATAATGCAAATGCAAACGCTAATGTGAGTCCAGTGTTGGTGTCTGATCGGCTGAATAATCAAGCCTCTCCCTGGCTAATGCTGCCGCCCGAGTTCGACAAAATCAGTGGGGAGAAACTAGACTGCTTCTATAGCATGGCTGATTGCCAAACTGTAAGACTTAACAGAAAGAAGAGCCTCCTAGTTCCTGAGACTGCCAACTGCATTGGGTCTACTATAGGATCTTGGTTAGCTTTTGCTGATACTTAGGACGGTTCCTTGTACTTGTCGAACCCCTTTTTCAACGATGTAGTAGAGCTTCCCTCTCTAGAATTCCTACTTTCTGTCGTAGGTGTCGAACGAGACCCCAAGTCAGGCTCTATCCTCAAATTTAAGGTATCTTATTCTGATAATCGTACATGGGACAATAACGACGTTGATTCTTATGATCTCAAACTTCCTAACACTATGGCCAATGATAGTATATCCCACTTGGCACTCTCTTTTGAGCACCCACGCTACCATGATTGTGTTGCAATGGCTGTTCAAGGGGATATGGAACGCGTTGCTTACTGTTCGATTGGTAAGAAATTCTACCCTGATCAACAACTACCTAATACTTGTACTATAAATGATGGTACTTTCTGGTATGGCTTGCAAGAAGATTATGTTCCAAGTTGTTCTAGCAATCAGGTGGTATATTGCCAGAAGAAAAAATTGTTCTATACTCTCTTTGATATCGAGGGGATCCAAGCCTTTGATGTTCAGCGTCACAGGGGATGGAGATCTAAAATGTTGTATAACTTTCACATGGAGAATCTCAAAATTCAGCTCGATTGTCATTTTAGAGATGATGAGGAATCAGAGTCCCTGAAGGAAATGAGAAGAATTTGTAGCAGTAAGTACTATCTTGTCACCCTTCAAAACGGTGATCTTTTGCTAATTGTAAGGCACTACCTACGAAAGGATCCCGATTCAATCCCTCCTTACAAGACGATCCACTTTGATGTGTTTAGAGTCACGTATCCAGGAAGACTTGAGCGTGTCAGCTCTCTAGGGGATCGAGCCATCTTCATTGGGCGGAATCAGTCCTTCTGTATTAAGGCCACTGACTCCCCTGGAATATGGCCTAACTCTATCCATTTTACTGATGATCTTTGCTGGCATCGCGTAGACTGGGGACATGATATGGGAATTTTTACCTTGGAGGATGGCATTATCAGCCCTTGCTACACTTACGATGATGAAGAAATGGAGGATGTTCCATTTACCAAGCCACTCTTTTGGGTTGCACCACTTTCAATGTCTAACTTTCTCTTCACCAAGGACCTGCCGCAAGAATACTGCACCCCGGGATAAGTACAACTGCATTATCATAATTTATGGATTACACAATGCTACTCTGTAGTACTTGATTAATAAAAGAGACTGCTTTATGTAGTTTTATGTTTACTTTCACCAGTTTGTCACCCATATTCATATTCTTGTTGTTTAATTACTAAGATTAATACATGCATACTCTCACTAGCGAAAGATATCCCAAGTTAGAGAATATGAACCAAGCTTTATTTATTTTTACATGATTCTCTCTTTCCAAAACGTTCCTGAATTCTCAATCTAATAACCCTATAATCTGTTGGAAGATAAAAGAACAATAAACAAAATAATCAATTAATAATTTCGGGAACATACAAATCAAGAATCAAACCGCAAATTGATAACAACTATACGAAAACAATAATTAAGGGTAAGTTCAGAATAGTCTGGTTCGAAACACGCTGTAGGGCTCTCTTTAAAGATACTGCTAGAGAATTCAGAGGCCTTTGAGAAACTAATGGCAGCTGCAGCAGAGGAAGAAGCTTGCTGCTGTTTAAGAGCATATATAGTTAGTAAAGCAGAGGTTTTTCTTGTGTCATATGGTTTTGTTTTGGTAGTAACTGAGATTTTCTCAAGTAGTTATGTTCATTCATTACAAATGTCAAGGTATTTGATCTCCAAGTGAGCATGTAGTTAAGTAATTGTTCCCCTTTTGGTGTAGGTTCTCACAAAAAGTTGTGATTACTGGTTATGTCAGAAGTTTTCTATATTCAGTTTCTTGGATGTGTCTTTTCAGTTTCCTGGATACATTAAGTTGTGTTGTGATTGGGTTAATGAGATTGTGGGATATAGACTTCGCGTTTCTACTTTTCAACTTGTCGTTGCCTGGCATCGGGCATCGGGTTATGTATATGGTCATATCACATCTGGAGCCTTTCCATGATTGTTGGTTTCTTGGTGAAGTTGCTTGGATATACTATTTTTTCATTGATGTAGCATTGCTTGGATATACCAAGGCCCTTTGAGAAACCATTGCTCTTACTTATGGCCATAAACAAATTGATTTGCTTATCTGACAGTCAAATTCTGAATACTGTGTTTGAAGACCATTTTTACAGGAGGTTGTGGTTACAACAAAGATATATTGCCACTAGTACTCCAGCATTTTACTGGGATGTTGCAAGGTTTTTACTCGGTTGGAATTTCTTTCTCTCTTGTTTATGTTCCTACATGCTAAGTGTAAATATGTGGTTTACTTATTACCATTTACTCCAGAAAATTGCAGCAGTTGGATATCATTTTCAGAAGGAAATTAACTAATTGTTTCCCAATTATTGACAACTAGATTCCATGAAAGACGGAACAATCTGATGGAACCTATTGTTATTATTTTTTCTTGGGTTGTTGTATGTAGTAGTTCAGTCAAATTACGTACAAAAAAAGATGGGAAGCATAATAATCTTGAGCTAGATACTTCTTGGAAATGAGTATTGGACCATTTTCCTATGAATGATAAATTTGGTGCTGAGTTACTGGGATTTTGCTTCTTCAGTCGCTTTCATAGCAATGCGTAGCTAAACTATCGAGATTCCATTAGTCTATAATGACCAAAAGATTTCATTGTCATTACGTACAGTAGTCGATAAGCAGTACATCACTTATATATCTTTGTTGATGCCTTGTCATCTAGTTTTATCTTGTGCATGTATGTTTCTCCTGATCTACAGTTCATGATAAGCTAAAGCAACACGAGGTTAAAAGACCTCTAGCGACAAACGAGTTGGTTTTGTTTGTTGTTTGCCTAGTTTGCCAGTCCATAGTCCTCTTTAAGTTGTCATATATTTGTTATTCTCCTTTAGGCCTCTGCTCTTTTGGCCCTTCCTGTCATATTTTTATACTTCCTCCGTTCCAAAATAAGTGAAAAACACTTGTCTCAAAAGCTCTCTCACATAAATGAGAGAAGTGTTTCACTTATTTTTGAGATGAAGATAGGATTTGCTCAACAATGTTCTAGTAAGTCGCATTTTCTCTTTTATTTCATTTAAGAACCCAAGAAAGGTGGAACAAAAAGAAAACATACAATTTCTGCTGTAATAGAAGTGTGAGAGAACAAAGTTCTGATAACTAGTGTAAAACTAGTTTATAGTCTTCAGTTTAGGGATACAGAACAAAGCCACAAAAAAAGGAGAATCCATATATAGTTCCTGTGTGTTTTCAATTACTGCATAACATTTAGTTTCATAAAAGGAGAACTCTGCAAAATCAAAAGAAATTTGTATGAAGATTTAAACTTGCATACTCTAATAAAGTACCAACTATCAAGATTATAATTCAAGCTGTGGTTGAGCCTAAACTAGCTAGGCCTCGTTGATATCAACTTATGGCATAAGGCCAACAATCAACAATTATAGTTACAGAAACACATGTAGCCACTCCCAGGTGGTTGTTTCTCTACGCAAACTCCAAATCCATTGTATTTCTCATAGCAAGCTTTACGACAATCATTAAGAATGCAATTATCAGATAAAGCTGTATGGCATTGCTTTTGTGCAGTAGTTATCATCACCATTGCTGCCAAAACAAAAGAGCAATGTTAAAAAAAGTACAAAAAAATTAAAGCGCGCAGTTAAATCTACGAAAAAAGCAACTTCATAGATATATACTCGAATGTACCTAAATACTTATACTCAAAACAAAGGTTTTGATAGTTCATAATATACCACACCCGAGTGAATTAATGATAACATGTTGAAAGAATTATGATACAATAAAATCAATGGATAATTTGTTGAACAATGTATAACTAAAGAACCAATACAGACCTGACAAAATGATTAGAAGAACTATGATTGTGGTTGGAGATAACTTGGCCATATCTTTTGTTGGGTGTGGTTTGGATGTAGGGATTTGCAGAATATAAAAAAGAATAGGTTGGTGTTGTGGAGCTTTAAGTAATGGATTTATAATGAGGACTTTGAGCTCTATATTTATACATATATAGGTCATGCTACATGGTTGTACTACTAACATACATTTTAAAGATACTATTATGCATAATGTTTTTGTAAAAAAATCTCCTGGTGCATGAATCATATGTATCATATAATTATGGGAAGAAGATATCATTCCTACATAGTTATATCTATCGGTGTGAAGGAGATATATTTCATGTAAATTAATTGCTGGAAGAATCGACACCATTTAGAAAGAACAGATAGAGGAGATTTTAGATCCTTCAAGAAATTATTGCAAGTTCCAAATGACTTATTTAATAAAATTACCACTCCCTTATTCCTTTTTCAAGAAGAAAAGTTGATTGACACCAATAATTAATCCTATCTATGCCTCACATCTTTTTAACCATCCCAATTAGGAGTACTGGTTAGTGGTTAACTAAGAATACTCTCAAACTTAAAAATGTATTCTTAAAATAGTCTTTTATAACTTATAACATATTTACAACTTTTATCATACACTCGGGTGTACTCTGAATATGGTACATCCAAGACTATTTTTTGTTCATTGTTCAAAATCATCCAAATGGGCGAAATATACACAAAAGGGAGAGTTTTAAATGAGCGAATGAGCAAAAAATTGTCTTGAGTGTATAATCAATGTTCTCTAACATGTTCTTCACGTAAAAGCGTTTCTTTCATTTTAAGGAATTTTACGTACCAAATATTTTATAAGATAAGAATCTTCTATTGCTCGTCCAAAACTGAACTCTGTATTTCATTTATGCAAAACTCTATATATGCATCTTCATTTCAATAAAACTTTATTAATTTTTAAATCATAACACGACGTTGTTAGATGCTCTATATTCAGAAACACTTTTTTTCTTCTCTATGTGGAGCTCAATATTTGTAAATTGCATGTTTTTTCTATTTACAAGATGATTATATTTGTAAATTGTCATCCTTCACAAGTAATAAATTCAACCCCTAATATTGGGGAATGATCCTAATTCAATAAATGCAATTTCAAGTAATGCAGATTCCCAGCAAAAGTGTAATTTCCCATACAATTCCTGGACTGAAAGCTAATTTTAGAAGATATGGCTAAGAGATAAATAACAAACAAACTTAACTTGGAATTACATAAAAGGCCAAAAATTTTCATGTCTCGTACTACATCTGATGTATGATGTGCAACATAAGTAACCTACAGATGAACTCTTGTCAAGATTTCGGAAAAAATCAATCAGGACTTAAATGATTTTGATGATTTTGATGACCCTCTGTTTGATTTTGATGAGCCTTTGTTGGATTTTGATGAGCCTTTGTTTGAAGTTCCTTTATACGGCGATTTCTTAAAAGATTTTTTCTTCGGGTTCAACTTGCTAGACTTTGAGGATCCCCCGTCTTGCTTGCCCTTGTGCTGTTTCTTCTCGTCCTGCACATTGATCTTTCGAGTAACAGCCTGTATCAAAAAGCCAAGCGAATGTTTTAATTCTCAGTTTAATGGAGGTTGATGGTTAATCCTGCAAATTTAGCATTATTCATTGCATACCTTGTCAATACTAAATCCCTCGTGAGAATGCTTGGAGATTAGCTTGTTCAGAATTTTCTCAGTTTGTTCTCTCTCTTGTGAACCCATCCCTTTTCCTTGCGCGACAGGAAGAAACTGGAAATACCAGCAATTCAAAGGAAAAAAGACGACATCAGCTTAAAGGATTTGAAGAAAACAAATTTAACAGAGAGAAGTCTGGAGATACGAACCTTCCGATGTTTGCCTTTGTTATTTAATGGCTTTTCTCCGGGTAATTTCTTGTCAAACTTCCCAATACTAGCAGTGGATGTTGCTGCTGCACCAGCTACTTCTTCCAGTTCAGTTTTGCTGAGTTTCTTTGGAGCAGGACGAGCTCCACTAATGGGCAAGGCTGTAGCAGCTAGCTGAACATGGCTGAGAAAAGCATGTCATATCAGCATCTTCCAAGTATAAGTTTTTCATATATATATTTTCATTCCCAGTCAATCCCACATCTAACATAGTTATGGATGGTGATAAAAATTTAAGAATACTCATTTTGAGAGTAGTTGCATACCATAAAGAATTTCTTTACATAAGAACAAATCTACAACTATTACTGCCATTTGTCACCGCCTACCAATTACCAAACAAGCAGTTAAAGTACATCACTTTCCTAAAACCTTATAAATGTTATGCAAGGCTGTTAAGTAACTGTATATGCTAAACTACGTAAGACAATGTAAAAATAGTTTCCAGTCTGTTAAGCCCCAAGAAGAAAGCAAAGATCAACTAGTTTGATACTCCTATTTGAGGACCCAGAAACACGATGTACTGTATACTCTAGGCATATTATATTTTGACTGGAAAGACGGTTGTCATTTGTTTATGCGTTGTTCATTCTTTATCGAGGGCATATTCCTGATGAATTGTATATATGCTGTTCGGCTCTTTACCGTGCCAGCCAAAATATTGTGTGGCCTGATTGGGCTACAGCTTAAGAGCAAGGGACTGAGTCGGTCAATGTCGAGGATTTAAACCACCAACCTAGATAACATTAGGCATCCACTAAACCCATTCTCCCCGACACTAACCAAGAAACAAAAAGATCTACTATCATGCTTGACCAATACAAGCTAAATATTCCTATTCAGAAAATTAGAAGAAAGCCAAAAAAAAAAGAAATATGAAAAGAGACAGGAAAGATGATGAACATCTAGCAGGAAGTATTTGGAAAAAGTGAAACTATAGATCTAAAGACATAGAAGACAAAAAGGGAGACATAGGACTGCCCTGAGTTATCTGGAGAGCACATACATTTGGACATGAGAAAACAGGATATCGGCATGCAAGAAAAAGACTCCTTCATTCAGTTGACAACTTTAATAGTGGCAAAACTTATCGACTATAATTAAAACAAGCAGAAAAAGATGCATTAAAATCAACACAAGAAAGTTGTAGCTTGTAAGCATCAAAGAGAGATCGAGATGTGTGAAAATGACAGTATAAGTTATTATTGCTTTCACAGGTCAATAAGTGCTTGTAACACATAAGAAAAAAGAATGAATAAGACTGTCTTAATCTTAGGCCTCTACTAGAATCACTGGTCTTAATCTATAGACCGTCTTAATCTTTTAACCTTCTGGGGTTTAAGACGGCAAGACTCACCGCCCATCTACACAGGATCCTTACTGGGTGGTAGTTGTTTTACCTAAGGGTGAACTGAGAAATATAGATTAACTCATGAAAGACAAGGACAAAGTGATGCCCTCCTCCATATATAAAAAAAGAATATTGTGTGTTATATTAGCTTAAGCAATGAAATTTATCAGCACAGATAACTTAGAGGATGGCATGAGCTAGACTTGGATTACTTATTCACTTATTAGAAGGCGGATATTCATATCATTAGCAAGTAATTATCAGGGATAATGAGAAGTCCTTGAGAGCACTAGCTTTTCCATGTGTAGTATGGGATCAAAGGGCTAAAGCCCTTGCTAACACAGGTGCTCACAGGAAAATCATATTGTTATTATGGCCAAAAACCCATTCTCATTTGTAACTGCACAACTGCAGATTGTCTGTCGAACTACTTCTCCACTCCCTTCCCCCGACCTAAACTTGTTTCTGAGAAAGTAAACAGAAATAAGGTTTGAGGAAAGTACCTCGGCAGAGCACCACTGTCTGACGCTTCCTTCAGATTCCTCAAACGATTTTTCTCTTGTTTCTCTACTCGCTGTTTCTTGTCAACTTTTTGCTTCGCAAACGGATCCGTTCCAGGCTCTGCAATGACCCAAAAGAGAAAGCCACAGCATTGGTCACAGGACATATAGGGATTCAACACAATATCTCTAATTCTATAGTACATAGTCCTCTTAAGTATGCCGACAGCTACTGGGAAAATTCTGAATAAAATGGAAATATATCCAAAAAAAGAAGAAAAGAAAGCAGCAGTAGGCTTTACCATCAGTTGGCTTGGCCACAATGATGGGCACATCATTTTCATCATTTGCACGATCATATCCATAAGTGCGCTTCCAAGTACCACTCTTTTCATCATATGCAATTTTGTCTTTCTTGCGATTCTTTATGCCTGAAAAATTGTTCCAATTCAGGGTTAGCAAATTGTGGCATGGTCATGTAAAGATCCCGAAGGTCCTTACATATAAGAAAATAAATCGGCTTACCCTTCTTCTGCGCAAACTGCTCCCACTTTGTTGGAGGCCTTGGTTTTGGTAGCTGGAAAAGAAGATAATAAATGCATCAACCAGAGTATAATTTTACTTTCAAGTTGCTATACCTCCTAGTCATATATTCACATGGAACAATAATGCAAAATTAATGAGCAATAGCGTCAAAAGCACTGCCTACTGAAGCACTTGATTATCATCACTTCAAAGAAGGAATATACCACAACCAGGTACACCAACATGCAAATCCTAGTGCAAAAAAACTGCATCCTCATGACCTACACAACCTCTCTCATCACACAAATCTAGTCTTTTCAGAAAAGGAGACTCTTACAGAAGGGCTCCAATAAACTAAAGAAAACTTCTGGTAATGAGACTAAAAACAGAAAAAGTACAATACTAAGATATATTGGCACACAAAATGTCCCGATACTTTCAGATATCATCATGGATTAATTTCAGGATGTCAATTCTAGAAGCTCTTATTGAGTTAAAAGCACTCATAGGAACATGAGAATGATGCTCTCAAAGTTCCAAAACATCACTGCTTCTCATACAACCAAGAGAAGAAGTGAAATTGAAAAAGTCGTCAGTAAACCAACGAAATTATCTCATATCTTGCACTTCATTGACAAACAGACAAACAAACAAACAAAATGACATAAAACCACAATCATAGGCAAGATGTTACCACTCATGTTCTAATGATAATAAGAAGGCTTTCCATTTTTTCAAATGAACGATTTCAAGACCTATTGATTCTAATAAATGCGGATATCGGACCTATTATTGGGGATATTCCCGAAACTCACAAAAAAAAAAAAGGAAGTGAGTTAGACAAAAAGAGAAGCAACTTGGACAAAAAGAGACGCAACTTGGACAAAAGGAATTAGATGATCTACAAGCCATAACAATAATCTAAGTTCAATCATCAACACCTTAGACCTTGCATCTTCATAGAAAGTTTCACTTAGCTACGAATGCAGTAATACGAAAATCAACGATTCCTCAAAACACAAAGCTTTAGATTAGGCATTTACATGCTGCTGTCTAGGAAGTCTAGTAGTAGGTGGTGGCAATTTGATAATGGGTCCATCCACATCTTCTGTTGCAGGCAAGTTGAAAAGGGAATCTGCAAGTGCTTGTGCCAATTCAGTTCCTTTCTCCAAGCATTCCTTCACCAACTCATCCCTTCATTTCAATATAAAAAACCAAACACAAAACTACTACCATTAATCCCTCCACAAATTCAACAAAAGGGAAACTTTTTCTACCATAAAGTTACAAAATCAAGAACAAATAACACCCAAAAGTTCACTTTTACAAAAAAAACTGAAAATTTGAAGAAATCTAACAACATCCCAGTATAAAAAACTTGATGAACTTAAACATGGGTAAACAAAAATATCCAAATTTTCCACAATAAAACAAAGTAACAGGCAAAAAAACAATATTTTTAACAAAAAAAATAATCAAAAGAGTAAACTTTTACCTTGAAGATGGGATAGTTGGGAAGTGATGATTAGGGTTAAAAGCCAAAAGATTTCCCAAATCAATTTGAAATCCTTTCTGGGTTTCCATCTCCCCCATTTTTTTTTCTCTCTTCTAAAATTTCGGAGCTGGAAAAAAAGTGAAGTTGCGAACTAAGCCCTAAAAACCAAACAACTAAACTGTATAAAATGCTTATAAAACGACGCCGCTTTCCACAACTAAAAAACCAAAACGCGTCGTTTTATTACCCACCAAACTAAACACCTTTTCTATAAATTCTAACTTGTTTCTTGACCTTCTTAAACCCTTACCTTTTTGCTCGATTGCAAAACCCTAGCCTCTCTCTTTCTCTCTCCTCCCTCACTCATCCTTCAGCCACCATGGTAATTTTCTCTATCTTCCTCAATCAATTTCAGTTTATGTGTTTTGTAATAATTTCTGGGTATTAATTATTTGTAGTTAAATAAAATGATATGATTTTTTGGTTGATAATTATGTAATTAATATCTGTTTTTTTTTCTTGTAAAATTGCAGACTTTGGAAGCAGTGAACCCTAAAGCCTATCCTTTGGCAGATTCCCAGTTGACAATAACAATTATGGACCTTGTTCAACAAGCTGCCAATTACAAGCAACTCAAAAAGGGTGCTAATGAAGGTTTGACCTTTTTTTTGGGTTTTAAATTAAGGGTTTTTTTTTATTGTTTGGTTTTTTTTGGTGGGTTTTTTATTTTGTTTGATTTTATGGGTGTTTTTGAAATTGCAGCAACAAAAACTTTGAATAGGGGTATTGCTGAGTTTGTAGTCATGGCGGCTGATACTGAGCCTTTGGAGATTCTTCTCCACCTTCCATTGTTGGCTGAAGACAAGGTATAAAAACTTTTAGTTGATTGTTGTTGATAATCTTGCTTCATTTGCTTGAATAGTTGAATGTATTATTTATTCGTCGTGGCGGCTGAGACTGAGCTATTATGAACTATGTTAAGTTAGGATTTGAAGTTGTAATTTCTGAAATGGAATATCAGTAGTGCCGTCTTTTAGCTGTCAATTGTGGTCTGTGGATGTGCTAAACTATGTGATAGTATGTATTTGAGATCATTTTGGAGTATTTAAGAGGTGGAGTTTGTGCTGTAGATGGTTGTTTAGTTGGATTCTTTTGTTTGATGCTAGTGAAGAGCATGTGTGCGTGTGTGTACGTTGAGTCATATCGAGGATTGTTATATTTGTACAACATTCAGCTGCGTGCAAATATTGGTTTCCTTTGTCCTTATTGTAGATGAGCTTGTTTAGATCAATGAAATCTCTTCTTGTCCTATTAGTAGTGTCACGGGAACAATTTCTCATGACAATTCATGTTAGCCGACCCCAAATTGTTTTGGGACTAAGACTGGGATTTTATGATTGTGTATTTGACAGTGTTGTTGTACATTGTGGAAATATCTACAAGAAGCTTCACTTTCAGTGATTTAGTGATGATGTATTAGTTTTATTAGGGGCTTCCTGTCTGTCAAGTTACATGTGCTCATAATTGCTGCACAAAATTAGGATTTGTTCTAGTCATTCTGTTGTGTTCACATTTATTTTTAACTCATATTACAAGTTTTATGCTTTAGCTGATAGAGGGCATGTATATGTGCAAGTTTTAGGCTTGTATACTGGCATCACACACTTGTAACAGTATTTGAAAGTATTTATACTGGGTTCTTATCTTCAACATAGACACTAATCTCACATGAATAGCTTGAATATAGCAAGAACATTTTACGAATTTCTATTTGCCTTGAAATACATACTCACAGTATTATGTTACTGGCTGACTTTTGCTAGGATTTGTTTGAACATGCTCCTAATATGAAATCTGCTATGTGATTTTATCTTTTTATAGTTTATGAAGTATATTCTAATTAGTAATTACAGCCATGAATGATGTTACTTTGCTGTTGACAGAATGTTCCATACGTGTTTGTGCCCTCAAAACAAGCCCTTGGCCGTGCTTGTGGAGTTACAAGACCAGTAATTGCTTGTTCAGTGACCTCCAATGAGGGAAGCCAATTGAAATCACAAATCCAACAACTCAAGGTATTTTCTTTTAACAACCATTTGCTTCTAATTTTTACTCACATCTTATTGCTTTAGGAAATATGAATCCGTTTCCTGATATATTGTGTTGGATGCGTAATGCAGGACGCAATCGAGAAGCTTTTGATTTGAGAAATAGTCAACAGATGCCTGTTCGGAGTGATAGGCCTCTTGGATTGTAAACGTCTGCTCCTTGGAGGCTTTGACTGATGAAGTTGTTGTGCCACTAGGGAATAGTCTTTTTTTTTACCTTCTTTTTTGGTAATTTTAGTGTTTTTGAGAGTGGAATCTGAGGAAAACTTTGAATTGTGATGTGAGCTAAATTTTACAGTCTACTGTTGGTAATCTATAAAGACTTGGTGACTTTACTTACTGGTTTTCTTCCCCTTTATGTTGGGTCACAGTTACAATTAATTTGTATTCTAGAACAACGTTTAATTGAATTAAGGTCTTGTTAAACTTATTTCATTGTTTCGTTGGATCAAATAGGATGGGTAGACTCTCATTGCAAATGTCTCCATTGAATAGTGATCCTAAATAACAATTGATCCAATATTTTATTTTTATTTTTTATTTTTTTTTACATCGAGAAAATGTGCATTAACGAAAGCTTGGAGTACAGCCTAATGCTAATACAACCAAACATAACCAACTAAAACAAACAGAAACTACATTGACTCGTACATAATTTGTAAAGAAAACACTAACTAAGTTGTGTTCAGTCCGAAATAAGTGTGTCTTGAACGATGGTGGAAGAGGTTGGATAGAAGAGGAAATCTGTTGAGATGCAAAACCCTGCCGATCTTCATGAAGAGACTGTCGAACAACAGCTAGTAGATCCCATTGTCTACTAAGCACGAAATCCCAAGGTCCTTGATGATCTTCCTGAGATTCTCCTGATGCAACTAACAAAGAAGTCACGTCCTGGGGTGACTTCTGACCCTGCTGCGAGGGTATTCGGAGTTCAGTTACTGTAGACTGAAACTCGAAAGACATGGAGGTCTTGACGTGCCGCAAATCGAGTTGGAGTGCCTCCCACAAGATGCGTTTTTTAGGTGTGATGACACCTGAAGCCATCACTGAAATTTGGGACGAGTTAGATTGATGAACTTCGCCCCACTGACGGATCCGAAGATCCAAAATGACAATCCCGAACCCATAAAACCGACGCACAACAGATCGTAAAAGAGAACCGCCTCTCATCTTAACCAACACCTGAATTCCTAAAGCGGCAAGAACCTCAAGCCTAACTCCAGGATTAATGGCTCTACCTACCAGGTTGCCTAGATCTTCCTTTGTCATAGGAAACCAAGAGCCTTGAACTGCCCACCAATCACCACTAACGAACACCCAAGCACTACCAGTCACATAAAGGCAAGGGCCATCGGATCTGAAAATACCAAAAAGAAGAACCAAAACTGCAACTCGAAAAAGACAACTTAGGCTAATTATTTGGAGGTGTATCGCCCATACTAAGATACAACCCAACAAACGCAAAACTAACAGAACGAAGAACCAGAGGAGGGGGAGGGGAAGCCCGAACCAAACACTAGGGGGAGGGGGAGAGGGAAGCCCGAACCCGACATTAAGGGGGAGGGAAGCCCGAACCGAAACCGACTCAACGACGGGGGAGGGGGACCTGGGCCGGGGAAACCGGGGAAGGAGACTCGACGGGACACAACAACAGGAGAGTGGGAGAGGGAAGCCCGCAACACACAAAAGGGGAGGGGGAAAGTGGAGGCCGACGACCGAACAAAAGAGGAAGGAAGGGCGGAGAATCGGAAGGCGAGCCCTACCGACCTGCGACGACAGAGCACGACAAGGCAAACGACGAAGACGACAAAGAAACTGGGGATGGAGACGACGGAAGGGGAAAGACGACAAAGAAGCTGCGAAAATAACTAGGGGACTAGGCTCGCCAGCCAGGCTGAGAAGCCAGCCACCAGCGAGCCTAGGGAGGCGGCTGTAGAAAGGCTGAAGTTTTTAGGGTTTTGGCCGAGAGAGGATAACGAAGTTTTTAGGACCGAAATTTTGATCCAATATTAATGTTATAGGAAGATTATGATTGGTAATTCAACTACTTCACATATAATTTTAAAGATTTTCATGTGCCATGATACATGTATAATTATGTAAAGATTATACTTTCTCTGTCTTTCTTTTTTTTTACTTTACAAGGTTTTACCGTATTGGCAATTCTCTATTAGTTGCAAAATTTCTATTTTATAGCAACATGTTCCTCTGTTTTTCTCTAGTAGCACATGGGATTCTCCTCTTATCTATTCATTTCCTTGATCCTTGTGCAAATCCAAAATGGACACATGTAAAGAAAACGGAGAAAGTATATGGTTAGCAGAATAAAAAAAATTTCAATATAAAGGGACACAAGGTATCGAAAGATGAGTCAAGTGCCAAATTTGAATGCATTTATTCAGCTATATATGTGTAAACCAATAAGATAACTAAACATGTAATTTATGAATAATAAAAAACTACGTAATTGAAATACAATCAGGTCTTGTGAGTTGTGACTATCTTATGCTATGCCATTGCTGTTTTAACATATAGAAAACTGAAAGAGAAAGGTAGAAAACAAGAATATCTATATAATTTTGTGAGGAAGTATGAAATTATGGACTTGAACTTATTGTGAAACACTAAGAATAAATAAAAAGCTGACCAAATTGTAACCAAAATTGTGAGCGTGCCGGAGTGGTTATCGGGCATGACTAGAAATCATGTGGGCTTTGCCCGCGCAGGTTCGAATCCTGCCGCTCACGCATTATTTATTTTCTTTCATTAAACATTCGTTGATTCTTTTCGTATGTTTTTTTTTGGAGGGAAACACACGTTGATTCTTCACACAGTTTATTCTCTCTCATTTATCTATCAAACTTTCTTACAACTGTACCTTACAAATGTCTCTAGCTATCTCAAATGATTAGATCAATGATCTTGCATTTCGACCGCAAAAAAAAAATCTGAATCATATGTTTACCTATGAATTATGATGTGAATCTCAATTCTCATGTGCTAATGGCCTACAACATGTCATTTGTAAAGTCTTTAATATAATATGTCTAAACTTCCTTCAAAACTTAATGCTTTGTGCTTCAGTTGAGATCAAACAAGGCCTTCTTTGATCTCTAGTCTCTCCCTCTCCAAAAATTTCATTTCTAGTCCTAATCCCCCTGCCATTTGGTATATCTCCTCGGACCTTGGATGAGATGTATCATCTGAAGAAAAACCGTGCATAATCAATGAACCATTCGTATTACCTACATCTACCCAGCTGAATCCAACTTCTTTTCTAACTTTACTATCTCTCATTTTCCTCCTCATTGTTGCAACCTTCTCCCAGTCCCCCTTTTCAGCATACAAATTCGACATTAGAACATAAGAACCCGATTCATCAGGCTCCATTTTGATCAACCTGTTTGCCATCCTCCGTCCCATTTCCATATCACCATGAGTTCTGCACGACCCTAACAAGCTCTGCAAGGCAGAAAATGATGGTCCTTCAGGAATTTGATCAATAAGGTCCTCTGCCTCTTTTAATCTTCCTGCACGACCCAGCATATCCACCATACAAGCATAATGCTCTGCTGATGGTTCAATCACGTTGTCTTTGATCATCGAGTCCCATATCTTACGGCCCATATCAACCATGCCTTTTCTTCCACATGCTGTCAACATTGAAAGGAAAGTGATATAATCAGGTCTTACACCTTGGTTCCCCATCTCATTGAATATTTGCATGACGGAGTCATAGTCTCCATGTCTTGCATGGGCTGAAATTATGGCTGTCCAAGCAAATTGTGTCCTCTGATAGGTTTCTTCAAAAATCCTCTTGGACTCATATAGGCTTCCTCGCTTTGCATACATATCAAGGAGGGCGGCTGAAACGACTGGGTTGGAATTCAATCCAAGTTTCAACAAGTGAGAGTGGCATCTTTGTCCATGCCTGAGTGAAATGGCTTCAGCAGACCCAATTGCACTCAACACACTGCCAAAGGTGTACTCATTCGGCATGGTCTCTGATACTGCTGAGCAGAATGCCTCGAGAGCTTCTTGGTAGCACTTGTTTTGGTCATATCCAGATATCAAAGTATTCCAAGACACAATATCTCTGTAATGAAGCTCCTCAAAAACCTTCCTTGAATCCCCCATTGACTCAAACTTCGCATACATGGTGACAAGACTGTTAGATACATTTAACTCTGACAGAGATCCAGTCTTTAAGCAAAACCCATGAATCATCCGACCTTCATTAAACAAATTGCCAAGTGTGATGGCATGCAATAACCCGATAAAGGTTATATCATTCGGGTAGACTTCATCAATTCTCATCTCATGAAAAAGGAAGACTGCGTTCTCTTGGAAAACAGAAATCATTGTTGTCCAAGAAACCACATTTCTTTCAACCATGCCTTGAAATACTAGCTTAGCATCTTCATTTACCTCGCACTTCGCGTATGTTGACATCAAAAGGTTACAAACTGCACAATCTATTCCATATCCAGCCTTAATACTCAAGCCATGTAGCAGCCTTCCCATATGCAAGAGTCTGTCATATCCACAAGCAGAAATTGCAGCAGTTAATGAAACATTATCTAGCCTCACTTTCTGTCTCAACATTTCACAAAATGTGTTAATTGTTTCAAATCCATATCTTCCATCTAGGCCATACCCACAAAGTATAGCATTCCAAGATACTGAATCTTTGGTGGGCATTTGATTAAACACTTTCTCAGCTTCGATAATTCGACCCCCACCTAGAGTATAATGTAATAAGTGCATTGCCAATGAAAACCTCACAATTCAACCCTGATTTTAGTATATTTGAATGTAACTGAAATCCAAATAAAAACCCTTTATTATCCAAACAAAATGATAGAGCTGTAGTGTAAGTAACTGGGTCAAAAACAACACCATTTGCATTCATATGAGCTGTAAAACACAAAGCATCATCTGTGTTCTGAAAACCCAACAAAATGGTGTTATAAGACACAGTATCAGGCTCATTTAAGCTGTTGAATATGCAAAGAGCAAGGTCAAATTGCCCTGATTTACAATACATACTCATCAAAGAATTCGAGACGGAGCGAAACTGAATAAACCCAGATGATACAGCAAAACTGTGGAGCATTGTACCAGGTTTAGGGTCTCCACGACAAGCTTTAACCGCGATAGCGACGATATCTTCATCAATGCCATAAAGATGATTATGCTGCAATTCTGTCTTGAACACATTAAGTGCTCTGTAATTAAGGTTATCATGTATGTAGCTGAGCATGTAGTTTCTGATAGAAGGAAAGTTTCTTTGAGGACTTTTATCAAACAGTTGGTGTGCATGGTTGGTTGAAAAGTATATCCGTTGACATGCTAGTGGAAACAGAATTTTAAAAAAAAGCTGGCGGTTAAACATATGGGACGGTTAAAATTTAACCCAAATAATCATTTTTCAATGTACGAATTGGAAAAAAAACGCCCCCTTTAATTTGTAGAATCTCGACATTTATTTTTTGGAGGCAAGCAATATGTGGTTAATAGTAGTCTTCATATTGGCATGTGCTCATATTTTTTGTGGGATACAAGAAAATAACCTACATGGACCACAAGGTCTACAACCTTATCAATCATACTATCATAATTCATAGGATTCATAGCTTCATCATGTAACATATCTTTAGTTTATGACCTAACATCTAATAAGACTATATAGTTATATTTATGTGAACAAGGCCAATTTAGAGGCATGCGGTCTATATTTTTTTTTATTCATAAGAGGAAAATTCCAAAAGTTAAGAAAAATAACGAAAAACAAAACAAGCAGTCAAATAAACCTACGGAGAAATTAGGCATGCGGCCTATATCATCGCATCGGGATATTTTTTTCAAAAATTAGTCATCTTATGATTCAACTTATACCTTAAATCAAGTGTAGTTATTTTAAACTTTATGCGACGAATTTTCTAAAGTCACGGCGTCTTTTAGTGTATTATATATAATTATATATACACTACTTGTTGATATGGTAGATATTTTGAATAATTGTTACATGTTTGACATCAAGACATCAAATATTTGCTTAAAATATGACGTGGATGTGTTGTTTGCATTAGAATTACCATCAGATTTGCTTCATCCCGACTTTAAAGTTTAAAATAATATAGCGAATTTGGCTGGAGTGGTGTGGCTTGCTTGAAATGATGATGAATTTTAAAAGGAAGGGCACAAGTTCCATTGATATAATATGAAAGCGATTGTTTTCAATTGTCCCCTGCCCCATTAGCCAACGGATACAATTTTTTGTTATGTACTCCCTCCGGTTCCTAAAAATCTTCCCTCTTTTATTTTTCACCCATGTCAATGCAAAACTTTAGACACTAATATCTCTAATTATGTATTTGAAAAAATTATAAAAAGTGGATATTAATAAAATACATATTGAGATGAATCTAACAAGATCCCACATGACTATATTTTTTCTTAGGTATAAGTCACAAACAACAGTTAAAGTAAAACTTGTGAATAGTGAAAAAGTCAAATAGGGAAGATCTTTCAGAACCGGAGGGAGTATGAGTAGTGAAAAAATAACTCAGCTTAGTGGATAAGGGCCTTGTATACAACAACCAAGATAATTATTCTACGTGAAACCATAAAAGTCACCCCTTATTTAGTTGACTATATGATTTAAGAAGGTAGCATTTATACAATTTCGACTTGATTAAGGTTTTGTTTAACTTAATTATTAAATTTCACCTTAACTTATTTTTACATCGTTTAATTTGTTGTCGTAGCTTACTCTTGCTAAGCTTAACTTATCTTCGTTGAACATATTTTTCCTTAAACTTACTTATTTTTGTTAAAACTTAATTATCTTAGTAGGTTGAAGAAAAACTTAGGTTGAGCCGATTATATGCTAATAAGTTCATTTCCACAAGTATTTGCAGTTTCAAGAGTTGGTCGTCCCACTAGTCCCTTCGTTTTCATTTCTTTTAAAGTTGGATATATTTGACGGCATTAGTAGATAAGTACTCCCTTCATTTTAAAATATTTTGACTTTTTTGTCTCTCAAAAAGATTTTAAATAAATAGAAAAAAAACGCAAAGAGAGTATATATTGTAAATCTTTGACACCAAAGGCACCATTCTTGTAATTTAATTACCCTTATGTTTTTAGTGTTCTATGATTCTATCATATATCTATATTATACTCCCTCCGTCCCATAATATATTGCTTACTTCTTTATTTCACGGGAATTAAGGAGAATTGATGGAGTAGTAGGATTCTAGAAAGAATATATTTAATGAAGTACTTTTGTCTTGGAACTACTTCTTTATTATCCGTTTCCTTTAAAAAAAAGCAAAAAACAATAAATTTTCCTTGGAATGGTGCAAAACAATAAACACGAGCACATATTTTGAAAGTAATGTAGGAATATTTTGAAAAGTTTGTGTAAAAATTGAGGATAATTTAGTCAAAATAAATTAATAAATAATGAAGTAGACACAATATTTTGGGACACTCAAAATGGAATGTAAGCACTATATTATGGGACGGAGGGTGTATCTTATCGTAGTTTCGGGGGGACCTCTAATTTTTTAAATTAGCATAAGGTTTCCAAATTGGTTAATGTGTGTTCATAATCTCAAAGGATTGTTGATGCCGAAACTAAGACAACTAGAACTCCATAATCGCGCTGATATTATTTGGTACAATATGAGAAGATGATAATGTTTTGGTCTTAGAATTTTTCACTAATCTTAATTGAAAGCTACTCATATATCTTTCTTTAAATATTTCATACAAGAATGTGTCTTGAGTGTAACATGCACAATGATATATACTCCAACAACAATGACATGGACTTTACAAATAATGGCATACGAATCTCACGTCATTTTCATTTATTTCACGTCATTTCAGCTCATTTCACTAAAAAACGGTGGTTTGTGGCTTATTACACCATAATTATGGTGCAGAACCGCTTACCCCAAGCAATTCGTGCTCATACAATAGGGAATTTTTTATGTGATTTGTACTTGTTCAGGTAGAGGGACCTCCTCCCGTTCACCAAACATGCAATCGCTAAAATAGTATTGGTATTCCTCATTGCTATTGCGAATTAAAGGACTGAGATCTGCAGACGAGTACTACAAGGTACAAGCACTTGAAGCGTGAAAGTGAAAAAGATGGGATTATATGATCTAAGATCTTCATATCTAGTGATAAGATTGAAGAGACTAAAATGGACGGTGAGAAAGAAGAATGGCTTACAAACTTTAATACTATTTCTTTAGTTTTTTTAGTTTATGTGCATCTGGATGTTTTGTATGTATAACTTAACAAGAGAAATGAATGCGCTACTAGAGGAGATCATAGACTAAGCAAGTGTATGTAACACTTCAAATAAGAGTATTACTAGTTTTGGCTTATATGCACGTGATGCTTGCGTCAATGTACATAGGGGTATTTTAGACATTTCAGCGAGACGTCAAAGTCATGAGGTGTTCTCTTGTAAAGTAGAGATATTTTTGAAAAGCTGTCTAAAAGATTTAAATTAAAACTAATAGAGACTATACAAAAAATTTAAATATTTATAACCAATATCTAGTGATATACACAATAGGCCCCTAGGCCTCCTACCTTTAGAAAAATATCCTAAACTACGATGGCATCATGATCATATATAGTCCATAATACCAATATTGGTAATGACATACTAAGCTTGTTTGGTATAGTTGGTTGGGAGATCACCTTGTAAACTTATAAGGTCACAAAGTCGAATCCTCCCAACTGTGATGATTAGAGGTAAGGATCCCCTTATCTTTCCCTCCAAATCCCAGGTGTCTGGCCCGCAAGCTAGACCAAGAAATCGTGAAGGTTGAGGTCTATATAGGGTCCTTCTTCTTACCAAATTTAAAAGTCAGTAATGACATGTATTAATACGGATTAACTTGCCACACCTTAAATATCTTAGAATAGTAGTGATTTATAATTGAAATTTAAAAATATGTCCAATCCTTACATAAATTAAGTAATGGCAAGATTCTAAAAGCAAGACAATACACTCACTTTGTTCCTTTGAGTTGGTTACATTTATAATTTGCATGGACAACACGAGGAGAGAGTATGTTGTGCCGCATAAATTGAGTAGTGTTGTGTGAGTGAAGAGAAGTGAAGCTACTTATATTAATCGAAGAGTTAGTTTTACTGAATACTAATTATTATAAAACGTGTTTTGATAGATGACCTCTAAAATATAACATCCAACTACTACTAAAAAACGCTAACAACTACCACAACATACTTTGGCTGAACATTTACTTTGAAACGCACGGTTGTACAATTGAGGATTTCTAGTGCTTTAGCCTTTATATAAACAGTGAACTTCCAAGATAATCGAGCCATGCACAAAATAAGTGAGAAGTACAAAAGACAAAGAAAAAGCAACAAAGGTAATCTAAACAAGTGAAGCTTTTGGTGCAGCTAGCTCTATCTTCACGGCCGCAAATGATGAGTTGGAGAAGCTAAGTCGGGTAATCTTTATCCTTTAACACATTGCACACCAAAAAAAGTTGAAAGTTCTAGTCTTGGAATTATGCACCATATATGACGATATGATTGCATAGTATGATGATATGATCTAGTTATAGTGTCACTGATATATGATTATGTGAATGATCTTCAAGTTAACTACTATTTCAATTGTACACCGTACCATCAGGCGTATCTAATTCTAAATATGTACAATATTCTAAACATCAGGAGTATCTTTTAACTTACTTGTTTATTTGAAAATCTCCAAATGAGCAAATTAAGCAAATTGAGAGAGATTTAATCGAGTAAAAGAGCGATCAGATACCATTGTCCATTGCATACATGTAAGCCAAATAGTAACGCCGCAAGAACGGAAAACTATAAATTATGTAACGGGAAAAAGTTTGTTTGAGTGTAATTATGGTTGTATTAACATGTGGAAACTGTCTTACAAGTGATTTTTCCCTAACATAGGTGTGTGCAATAAGATCATGGTGTCGCTCCCCCAAGGTTTAACACAACTTTTATTTAAGTGCACTCAAAAAGAGATCGGTAGAACTCATGTGCTCAGTTGTTTTCTTAATTTATATATAAAACCTTTTGAACTTATATGATTTATGAAAAATAACCACAAAGATGTATCCACCAAAAAATGTGATTGAAACCTAAAGGTAACCGCAATCACGAATCGGCCAGCTGGACAATGGTGTAAGGGGTCGCGTAGACGCGCACTACTAAATTAATTAGATTATATATGAGTATGTTTTTTGTATATATTAAAGAAAATATTTAATAAAAGATTCTAAAATATGACCATAAAAAATAAAACAAGCACTATATTATGGGACGAAAGGAGTATTGTCTAATTATTTTTAGACAACCTTACTGGCCTAGCTTAGCTTGATTGGTCAAAAGATTAAACAATTACTTGCTAGTTGAAAGGTTTGTTATTACACAACACTTACTTAGGATCCTAAATATTGTCCAGCTACCACATGCACTATGATAACTTATGCCATGCATATATATAAGATCGATCTTGTCTTAAGCCTTGAAAAAAATTATCGAGTAAGATGCTTAATTTTAGCTAATTGATTTGACACCATATATAAAATTGAAAAATTATCTTGAACTATCATATGTCTATGCTGATTACTCACTGTATTATGAGCTGATTGCTTGTGTGACATCGACTAATGATATTATTGATGATATATGTTTAAATTATATTTTATATACATACAATTATACAAATACTAATTATCTAATGGAATTGTCTTTCAACTAAACAAACAAAAACAGTATCTCATGTAGAAGCTATCCCCCAAATCTGGAGATCAATTATTAATTGGAAATGATGATAGACTTTTGATCAAAAGCTCCATTATAATATTAAAGCTCTGGAATTCCTTTTTATGATTAAGTTAGCAATTAGCAACCTAAGTGGTGCACTTCATAGATGCTATTATTAAGCACTGATCGATTCACCTAATTAACAAGAATAATTTTACAGCTCCTCCTCAGGATCCATTGATGTTGTATGGTATATAAATGCACATGATTTTCCACTTTATCATGAGAAAGTGCGAAGATTATGAATTAAATAAACTGATCAATACGTTTTCACGGACATTGCTACACCTACCCACCGGGTAGACAACCCACTACTAATAGAGCATTAAAAAAATAATTATTATGTTGAGTTGGATTCCATTACCACAACCCTCAACAAGTTTTTATTAATGGTGGGAATTCACCCACGGTAGACAAAGTTTTTTCCCGTTTTCACACTCTCAAAAGCTACTATTTTATATTGAGATATGAACTAATTAAATCATAGTCCACAAATATCTGACATGATATTGTTTTTGGTGGTAATAATAGTAGTTATTTTTTCATTTTATTAATATTTACTTTAATTGGTATATATGAAGCAAAGTCTTCTGTAATGTTAAACATGTAGTTTGTCCTTTGGTTGTAATGAATTATTTATCAGAATATAAAAGGACACAGATGTGGCCTTTATTCAGCACTACCGATGCAACTGATGAGATTTACATTCATGCCCATCCTAATAATGTGCTAAGTTTCATGGCTTCTAGTTTTGAATATTTCGAATCAGATATAAATGTATCATAAATTTTATTTATTTCAGATATCTAATATATCTATTATTTTTCAAGATACATAAAATTAAAAATGTTGAATAATTGAGGGAATTTAGGGGGAGGGGAATGGAGAACACTGAACACGTGACTATATTACAACACGCCACACGGAACCAAATTGTGCGGCCACGCTCCATCCTCCTTCCTCACTCTTCCTTCTAATTCATGCGTCTTCAATCTTCCATTATCTTCATTATCTTCCGGAAAATTTGCCAAAAAAAACCTTTTACGAGTTCATTTTTACGAAAAAAAACCTTATAAAGCAGTTTTTGCGAAAAGAAACCAAAATCAAAATTATTTTGCGAAAACAAACCAAAATCAAAATTATTTTTGCAAGATGAAACCTAGCCACCACTACCAGTAGCCCCCAACCCTCCCTCCACCCCCTCAGGCGGCACCCCCACCCCCCCTTCGCCCCTACCCTCTCTCCTCTCCATTCTTCCCTCCCTCACCCCTCCCCCCCTCTCCTCTCCCTTCGTCCATCCCCACCCCAACCGCCGCGCCCACCCGTAAAACCCCTCCCTCCACCCCCTCAGGCGGGGCCCTCCCCCTCTCCTCTCCCTTCGTCCATCCCCCATCATCGTCGCGCCACCCGTAACCCCCTCCGCAACCCCCCTCCCCCGCACCCCCAACCCCATTTTCGTTATCTCTGCTCTCTCTCTCTCCTATCTTTATGCTTTAGGGCGCCGGAAAAACCTTGGACGAAGGGGGAGCTGCGGGGGAGGGGGTTGCGGAGGGGGGGGAATGGACGAAGGGAGAGGAGATGGAGTGAGGGGAGGGAAGAAGGGAGAGGAGAGAGGGTAGGGGCGAAGGGGGCCGCCGCCTGAGGGGGGGGAGGGAGGGTTGGGGGGCCGTTGGTGTGGGTGGGGTGGGCTGCGGGTGGTGGGGCGGGGTGGGGGTGAAGTGGGGGTCGGCTTGGGGTGGGTGGGTGCTAGCGACAGGTGGTGGTAGTGGTGGCTAGGTGGTGGTCAACGCCGGAATTGAGATGGTCAACACCGGAAAATGGTCTTAGGTTTCATTTCGCAAAATAATTTTGATTTTGGTTTGTTTTCGCAAAAAATGCTTTATAAGGTTTTTTTTTCGCAAAAATGAACTCGTAAAAGGTTTTTTTTGACAAATTTTCCTTATCTTCCACTAAATATTTAAGGGAGCTCCACTATCTTCCATTTTCTTTCTCCAACTATACCAATTCTCTTCAATGTGATTTTTTTTTTCTACATCTTCAATCGAATCTCAATCTCAGCATAATCTTCAATCAAGCAATTCATCAATGGCGTTCGATGATCCATAAGTTTATCTTTCTCTCTCTTCTTTTCCCTCTAGTTCCTACGTCTTAATTCCTTGTATTTCGCAAGTTAGGGTTTCAAAAATCCCCAATTTAATTTTTTCTCTCCCTCACATTCTTCTTCTTCTTCCATCTCTCTCCTATCTTCAACTTCTTCTTCTCTGCAATCTTTCTACCTATTATTTCCTTTGTTCTCTTCAAGAGATTACTCTCATTGCTCAATTTCAACGGTTCCTCGATCTATTTATAAAGTGAAAGAGAGAGAGAAAAGATGATAGAGAAAGTGGCTGAAAATGGAAGACTGAAAGAGTGACAGTAAAAAGGGAGAGAGAAAAAAAGTAACCCCTGCATAAATCTAAGGTAACTCCTATTGAAGTATAAAGTAACTCCATCATAAATCTAAGGTAATCCTTATAATTACAAAAAGTAACAACTACTTTCAGTAAAAGTAACCCCTTAGCATTACAAAAAGTAATCCTTAGTTTCAGTAAAAGTAACCCCTTAGCATTAAAAAAGTAATCCCTAGTTTCATAAAAGTAACCCCTTAGCATTCGAAAAAGTAAACCCTAATTTCACTAAAAGTAACACCTTAGCATTAGAAATAAAAAGACCCCTAGATTCTATAGTAGTAACCCCTGTTACAAAAAGTAACCCTGCTGAAAACGGATTAACGCTTGGGCTTCGTTATAGCGCCTAGCTTGGGCATTTTTATTAGCTGGCCACACCATTTGTTCAAGGTGTGGCCAACCTTATATAAAAGTTTGTGAATAAAAAAAATGAAATTAACTCATTTATGAAGAGTTCTGCAAGTAGGAATGACAACGACTTGGATCGGGTCGGATTTTACAAACTCCATGCCAGACTCACTTTTATTGGGATCTTATTCGGATCGAATTGGATTCGGGCTCGTATTTTATATATCGGATTTATGTCGGATTATTTTGCCTCAGATCGGTTGGATTGAGCCGGATTCAGACCAATTTTGTCACTTAAGATCACATAAATTAGTGTTTTATAATATAAGTATTACTATATATTACTTGTTTTATAATGATATTAACATAATTGGCCTATCCTAATGTAGATTAAGTCTACAATTTGATAAGGTAGCTTAGTTTTCGGATTGAAGTCGGATTTGTTGGATTATATCTAGACTTCACCTCCTGTAGGATTTGGATCGCATTTTCATATTTTCGGATTCATATCAGATTTTTTTGTTGGATCAACTCATACTTAGATCATATCCGAAGTAAACTATCATCCCTCTCTGCAAGGCTAGCTACACTTCACAATTAAAGTACTTATTAATTAGAGGTCGCATAAGACATTTCTTTTTAATTGACTGAATTTTGTTTTTGTAAATCAACTCAATTATATAGATGATAATACAAGGAAACAATTTGATCTCTCTTCAGAATTCTTTCTACATGAATTTTGGTCTTAATTAATCTGTGAATTCTAGGTCTCTTCTCTATTAAAACGACCTAAACATATTTATAATAAGGTACAAACATAAGCCGACTACACCTAAGAATCCTCCTCGACGACACGCCCTTGGCTCTTCGCTAGCACATCGTCGTTGCTCGCTCGTCGCTACTTGCTTCATGAATCATGATAAACATCTTCAAACCATACCCAACATACATGCATACTTTGCAAAAGTGATAAGAAGTATTATAATATTATTCAATATAGTAGTACTACTTTTCTTTATTTCCATGATCCACCAATCCAAAACAATTTTGTTGCACTTTTTTTTTGAGTGGTAAATAATTCTGTTGCACTATCTGCGAGTCAAACAATTGAAAATTCCACATTATATACGTGGAGAATGGAGATCCAAGGGCTAACAATATTACACCAAGAATATACTCTATTGAAATAGACAACGGATACATAAAAATCCAACAAAATTTGTCTAACATAGCCACATAGGCGTCTCAGTTGCAAAGAATATCCTTTTTTGTATCAACAAAGGAGTTTCTATTCCATCCTAATTTTGGATATCAATGTAATAATTTGATTAAAGAAACTAGCTAACATTCATTTAGTTGGAAAGAAGATGATATGCTACTTTTTTACTTTTTTTTCTCTATATTATTGTTAATTATTATATACTCCCTTTATTTATTTTTAATCTACACATAGTATTTTTACGATATCTACATATTTCACTTTGACGATCATTTGTGGTTTATACATAAGAAAAAATATGGCGTATGGAATCTTGGTAGATGCGTCTCAACATATATATATATATATATATATATATATATATATATATATATATATATATATATATATATATATATATATATATATATATATATAGGAATGGGATCTTGTGAAAACATCCCTAAAACGCGAAAACCGAAAAAAAAGATTCGGGCCATTGAAATTAGATCCGATGGCTATGATCAAATTCACAAGATTTGGGCCAATTACGTTATCTCCTCCAGGAGCCCCATTCTCTCTCTTCAAACCACGACAGATCCCCAACTTCAACAATTTTCATTCTTTCTCTTCTGACTTCGAATTCATCAGACAACAATTCAACAATGGAGAATATTCATTTTCTCTTTCCTCTCACCATTTATCTCTGAGTTACACTGAAGTTCTAACAGCTGCAAAAATGGAGAAACAAGAAGAGAGAGAAGAAAATCAGCAAAATTGGAGGAAAGAAGTCGATAACAACATCAAACGTCTCTAATCTCTTGTTTTCGGCGTCGATTTTGCTTAGAAAATCGCGATTTCACTTCCGACCAACTCCTCGGCCTTTCTTCATCCTATTCGCAGCCGACGCCATGTCCAAGCTGCTGCATGCCGCCGCCGTTAACTAGCTCTTGATTCTGACCGGTTATTCTCTCTCTTTATTGGTCATGTTATTTGTACTTTCTTTTGAATGATGAAACTTGAAACAATATGTTGTTGTCTGATAATTTCAAGGAAACTTCATATTATATCCTTGATGTTGATTGTTGATTAGAAGAACTTTCTGGTGCTAATTCTAGCTCAGTTTTGTTGATGATGATGATTGATTCTATTTAAGAGATTGGCTAAGTTATGGAGTCGCAATTTGAACCGATTATTTCTCGCATTTTTATGAAAGTTGAGAGAGAGAGAGAGAAAGGAAGGAGACGAAGGTTGAAGAAGAAGGTGGGGAAAATATCAAGGTGTAAAGTTACTCTAATATTAGTCAAAGTTACTGTTATAATACTCAAAGTTACCCTAAAAGTGGTAAAAGTTACTCTTATAATATATAAAGTTGCCCTTGGAATATATAACGTCATCCTTAATATAATATAGTTACCCCAAAACTGGTAAAAGTTACCCTTAAAATATATAAAGTTGCCCTTGAAATACATAAGGTTATCCTTAATATAATCTAGTTACCCTAAAACTGGTAAAAGTTACCCTTAAAATATATAAAGTTGCCCTAAAAGTGGTAATAGTTACCCTTGTTTTGAGTTGCCAGATTAAGAGTTGTTTTCAGCAGATCCCACCCCTATATATATATATATATATATATATATATATATATATAGGAATTGAATCTTGTGAAAACCACTCTTAGGCTGAAAACTGAAAATAAAAGATCCACATCGTTGATTTTTAATCGCGTGTCCAATATTAATGCTGTATTTTTTGGGTAAAAATCACACTCTTTTCTCTCTCCTCCCTTCTTTCATAGATTCACCCTGAGTTTCTCAGTCTCTCTCCTCACTTGCTCCTCTCTCTCTCCTCACTCTTCTTCAACTGGATTTCACCATGTTATCATCTCACTCTCAACTTCTTCTCAACTCTTCTTTCTCGTTTCACCTTCCTCAATTCAAAAAAAAAAAAAACTCTTTTTCTCTCTCCAAATCACAACAATGGCGATATTTTTAGATTAGGAAGATGAAGAATTCAACCACAATCAAAAGAGAAGCAACCTCTGAATAAATTTTCAGCTACTTTCGATCCTTCGAATCTGCTATTTTCGTCTGATTTTTTGCTATGAGCATACTACTTCGAACAGATTTTCACGAAAATTTGAAGATTTAGGTTTTTTGTAGCACAAAATGTGATGTAATCGGAGATTATCTACCAACCATCACTTGTTCTGGTATAATTTTGATTTTATCTCTCTTCTATTTGGCTTAGATTAGTGTTTTCATTTGGATTGGAATTGTTGATTAGGAGAGAGAATTGCGAAAAAAGAGTTGATAACTCGGGGGATCGGAATGAGCAAAAGTTTCTTAAAATGAACAAAAATATAAAATGAGCAAAAATTTGAAAAATGAGCAAGAAATTGTAAAATGAGCAAAAATTTGAAAAATGAGCAAAAATTATGTAAAATGAGCAAAAATGTCTTAAAATGAACAAAAATATAAAATGAGCAAAAATTTGTAAAATGAGCAAGAATTTGTAAAATGAGCAAAAATTTATAAAATGAGCAAGAATTTGAAAATTGAGCAAAATTTTGTAAAATAAACAAAGATTTGTAAAATGAGCAAAAAATTGTAAAATGAGCAGAAAATTTATAAAATGAGCAAGTTTTCAGTTTTCAGCTTAACATTGGTTTTCAGCGGATCCTACCTCTATATATATATATATATATATATATATATATATATATATATATATATATATATATATATATATATATATATATATATATATATATATATATATATATTCAAGATATCAACTTTTTTTTATAATTGTACTTATTCATAATCAAAGACATTGATTAAAGTTATGTATTTGCAAGCGTGAAAGTCAAATTGTGTAGATTAAAAAAGAAACAATTGTAGTAATTATTTATATACTTCCTCGGGTTATCTTGAGTTCTATAAAAATATGGTAGATATAAACACCAATGAGAAGAAGGAATGAGATACCACTCATCTGAGGGATGTGCATGGGTCGGGTCTGGAGCGGGTCCAACCAGACTCAGACCCGTAAATTTTGATTTGGACCCAGACCCACAAGGTCTAAAAAAATCTTGACCCTTACCCAGATCAAATGGGTATGGCGGGTTCTGGGTCTAAAACGAATCCAAAATGGAAACTTATTAAGAGTTTTCATTATTTTTTTAAACTCACGTTTTTTTTTTCTAAGCCCATTTTTTAGTTATTAAAATGATAAAATATTGCTCGAGTTTCGGTCGGTAATGAATAAACTGAGAAGTTTAGGGCTCGAGAACTTGAGTCACTTGACTCAATGTCTTTATGGTTGCGTGAAAAACTAATAATTTAAATGTTAGGGTATAAAGTTTTATTGCTCTTATATATATATTTTGTATTATTATTTTGTATATATATATAAGAAAATAGGTATGTGGGGCGGGTCTGGGTTTCAATCTATCAGACCCAGACCCAGACCCAGACTCGATTTTTAGCATTCAGACTCATATCCGACCCAAATCCAATGGGTCTCAAAATTTTAAACCAATACCCTTAAAAATGAATCAGGTCCAAACAGGTCTAGGTCGGGTCCTTGGTCCATGACCATCCATACTCATATGACACGGACTTTAAAAAACTAAAGATTTTAAAACATTAAATATGAGGCAAAAATATTATACTATATCTCTTACTCATATAAATTGTTTAGTGCTCCATCCATTCCTTTTTTGTGTCCTCAAATTAACTCTTTCTAAATGTAAAAAAGATTCTAATTATAGAAACATAGAAAAGGAACGGATGGAATAAACAATAATAAATATCAGTATTAGCCATAATTATGTTGTATGTTTTTTTTTTGATCCATATGAGCCACGAAGGCAGTACAAATTACAAAGAAGGGGAGGGGGGATTCGAACCTGTGACCTATCGTTCACAACACCTCAATCTTAACCACTAGACCAAGACATCCTTGGTAAATTATGTTGTATGTAACTTCACAATAAAAAAGACTCATGGTGGATGTCTGTCGTAATATATAACTCTAAGTCCAAGTACTTATAATAAATTTAAATTACATATTATTAGTGTAATATACTCGGTAAAAGAATAGAAGAGACTTTTACTAGTTTAGGTGTGTATTATATTATTATATAGATAGTGCCAAAGTTAATCATTCAAGGTTAACCACAATTAATCCCATTACTCTCACATGGTATCGTAGCGCCAGGTATTATAGATGCATGTGTTGCTTCCACATTTCAAGCCCAACATGCTCTCGTGTGAGGGGGCGCGATAGAGTATAAAACTATTTTTGGGGGTCCAACCATCAGTTTAAACTTTTGATTGAGTTGGTCTTTTGACATGGTATCTGATCATATTACACTAATGCACCCCTTTGTGGTTGATTTGGTCCTTGCATTGGTTATTGTCTTCATTTTCCGGTGATTTTGTATTGTGATAATGTCTAATCCCGTTCAACATGATCGTAGTAAACATACTGATATTGATTACCAATTTGTTCTCGAAATGGTTGCACAAGGGTGGGTCAATGTTCGACATGTTCCTACAAAGTTACAGGTTGCTAGAACCAAAGACCTCTCTAGTGATTTATTTACTAGACATTGTTCCAATCTATATGTTGTTTCACCCCAGAAAGATTAAGGGCATGTATTTGTGTAATATACTATGGAAAAGGATAGAAGTTACTTTTACTAGTTTAGGTCTGTATCATATTCTTATATGGATAGTGCCATGGTTAATCATTCCAGGTTAACTATAATTAATCCCAATTACTCTAACACCAATCATTATCATATTTATTGAGAGGTTTAGACAAGCTTAATATGCTAGTCAAATTTAGGTTGAGAAAAACAGCCCTGAAAGATGGAGAGACATTGTTACTATAGACATTATGACAAGATTTTCCTTATTGAATTGCACTAATCTCTTTATCAAGACCATAAATTATTATCATCCACCAAATAAGTCATAATTGTCCTCATTATCAAAGCCCATAGTGATATGATACTCACTTTGACCTTTGTCTCTCAATACTTAGTTTTTTTTAATGATAAGGAGAATATGTCTCTCAAAACTTTATCCATTTAGTTTGCTAGAAATATTCAAGAGAGAGTATTGTGAGAGTAATGGGGTTAAAAAAAATAGTATTTTGAGACCCAAACCATATAATAAAATGTGTTATGACAGAATATTCAATTATCTTCATTCGGTTAATCTTCTTTTTTGGTGTAATTATTATCCTAATATAGTTAGGATCTTGGTTGGGGCGAGTGATCAGAGCCTGCACCCCCCAAAAAAATCATTTTTTTGTTTCGTAGAAGTATAATACTTCCTCCGTATCAGATTAAATGCAACGGTTTCTAAAAATGGATGTTTCAAATTAAATGCAACACTTTTCTTCTTTCTATTTTTGGTAAAGATTTTGAGTGTGAAATTACACATATACCCTTACTAAAACTAATTAATCCCCCCTTAACCTAACCTAATCAACATTAATCTACCAAAACTTCACCCCCCTCTCTCTCTCCAACACCCACCTTGACCAACATTGACCACCAAACCACCACCTACTTTCACCAGCACCACCCTACCACCACCTCGTTTCACCAGACACCACCTCACACGACCACCAACCAACCACCACCAACCCATCGCAACAACCGCACAAACCACGAAATCACAACCCACCACGAAACTACGACCCAAATACCACAAAACCTCCACCGCACAACCCAACCACCAAGAAACCACCACCGCACAAACCATGAAATCACAACCCAACACCGAAACACCACAACCACCAAGAAACCACCATCGCACAAACCACAAAACCACCAAAATGCGAACCCTAACCACCATGGAACCACCCATCCACCACAAAACCACCATCAAACCACGAACTCAAACCCTAACCACCATAGAATCGCCCACCCACCACGAAATCCTCATCCTACCACGAAATCCTAACCACGGTGGGTGGTGGACACGAAGAAGGGGCGCGAGGCGGGGTTAGAGGTCCGAAATCGAAAGGGGGCGCGGGGGTGGGGTTAGAGGTCCGAAATCGAAGGGGGGCGCAGGGGGTGGGGTTAGAGGTCCGAAATCGAAGGTGGGGGCGAGGGTGGGGGGGGTGCCCGATGGGCTGCGGGGGTTAGGAGTTCGTGTCCATTGAATTGTTGCATTTAATTTGATACGGAGGAAGTAGAACATATGTTGTCTGTAATATGCATATAATTAAAATGTTGAAGTATATTAAACTTTTCAATTAAATTGGGTGTTCAAACCTTGACCTCCAGCCCTACGTTCTTGATCTAAGATCACCATTGTTTTAAGACCACCCTATAAGAATAGTAGGTAAAGTATGAAAAGACATGGGAGTCATACGTAGTTATTAATATATAGCTAGAGTCATACTCCATCCGTACTTTCATAATTGCAACATTTTGACTTTTACACTATTCAGATACCTAACTTTGGCCATATTCATTAATAACATATATAAAGTAAATGTTATTATGTAATATGTCGTTGGATTAGTTTGATTATATATTTTCATCACATCAACTTTTTATAAACTTTACTAATAGAATATTAGAGAAACTAATGGTCAAAGTAATGTATTGACAAGCGTAAAAGTCAAAACGTTGCAATTATTGAAGAATGGAGGAATGGTTTCTCAAAACTTAATTAAGGTTCTTAGGATTTGGATGAATAAGAGGTTGGGAGCAAATGGGCATTAGGTTTTGGATGTATAAGAGGTAGGGAGTAAATGGGTTGTCTAGTTATGGGCATAAAAAGTTTAAACATCTTTTTGTTATACACTCTACTCCATATATATGTTTGAGTGGAGCACTTTGATGATCATGTCGTTGTTGTGAATTTGTGATCTGTTTCTATTATTATAGTAAGGCCGGTGCACTTCTAAATATCATTCCCTTGATCCATCAGCTTCCGTATATCTCAATTAGATCTCTGCGCCGATTTATATATCAAAAATAATTCTTCTATCTGTAAGGTCTCGTCTTTTCCATTTAAGGAGCTGTTTTTTAGCTAATGAAATTTTCTACTCAACTTTAGACATGGGTGACTTGTTGTCTTAAAGGGATCATATATAGTAAGTTCGACTCATTTAAGATGAAGTCGCCCCATTATCTAAAAAATGAACCCTTTGCCTATAGACTATCTCTTTTAACATTGGAGCCAAAGTCAACTAGAGTTTTTGGGATTTGTAGCATATATATGTGAATGTTGGAAATTAAGTATTATTCAAAAATTACTCTAGACTCACATTAAATATTGAGGAATTTGGTGGCTTTCGCTGTAGATTAAGTTTTTAGTATTCCGGATGGAAAATGACGTTAATTTTATTACAGTTCTATCTCCAATTTATTGCATATATATTAATGTTTTATTCTATGTGGTTAATAGGGTTGCAACCCTAGGGTCACCCAAACATTTTCCATCCGAATACTAAAAAGTTATGGTTTAATGGTTCGATCCTAGTTTAACATAACTAGCGGATGTATACGGACATCAGACATGAACTTGTAGGTGTGAGACAGTCTCTTGCTCAAGAATATAGAGAATATGAGTGTTATATAGCAATGGAGTATATGAATCACACTTGAAATGAGAATAACGTACACATCGTTTTGAATATATATCAGTTAAACTTGAAGATCATCTTGTAACAACAAAGTAATTGAAATATAATCCTTTTTTTTAAGAAGTAAAGATTTGTTAGAATAATATCTAAGAAGCTTGCTTATTAGTCGACGTATAAACATTAAACAGGATTATATTCGTCGACCTATGTACAGGTTACATGCACAGTAGTAACTAGACCGACTAGACGATATGGTACAAGTAATCTCAATCAATAATTTATGCAAGCAGCAAATATATAGATAAACAAGAGCAAACATCAACTCAACATCTCAACCTTATCGTAAAAACATATAAAATAATTTTCCAAACAATGTGTAATGCGTTGTACTGTTCTTGCTCCTGTTCTGATAATCAGTTAGCCTCTTTCCTTTTGAACTGGGGGAAAAGTGATCACTTTCTCTTCCCCTTTCCATTAATTTAATGCTACGTACAGTTTGACCTTAGCTTCATTCGATTTAAAGTAACAAAATTATGCTCCACTAAGCATGTGTAGGACACATGCATTGTTATTAAAATCTTAATTCGGATTTTACGATCCTACGATACTAGTTACTACGATTCGGAAGAACCTCATCGATTCCAATTCCAATTAAAATCTTAATTTTGTAGGATCTTTCATTCCTACTCAACTACCAAAATTCACATGGTAAAATCTTATTACCTAAAATGTCTTGCATTGGCTATACCTATTTTAAGTACGCTCAGATGTATGTAAGAATTTGCAACAAAACAATTAGGTTGAAATTTGAAATCAATTGTAATATTTTCCCCTATATTTTATTATTGTTAGCCGAGTTAAAAGTATAACCAAATAACCTAATATTATATCGTACAAATGAATTACCTTGATATACCAATTTGAGTGACTCATTAAAATAAACCTCCGTTTGTCCTGATTTCATCATAAGAATCATGCTGTTTCCATTATAATCATGAAAAAAATTGAACCATGCACACTTGAATTATTCTGAGATAAGTCAAGAGTAGATGAAGATTTATGTGGGCTACAAATCCTTCTATACATAACATGTCAACTACTCCAACTTTCAGGTTCATAAAATCATCTATTTATCTTCATGCAAGTTGACCCCACCATGGCACCACCTGCATTTGACCTATCATAAAATTCATGAATTTGGTTGAAATCTTTTTCAATTCTCCTCATCCCATCAATTGTTGTGCAACCAAGTTCTTAAAACTCTCTCTCTCAATCATAATATTCTTCTTTACTCCCGGCTCCACTAATAGTGCCTTAAAGTGTTGTAGATAAATACTACATGTTGCTAAGCTCTCAATCTCTACACAATAAGACACGAAAGCATGCTTGTGGCTCCTAAGGTTTGGAAGCAACTTTCGGTACTGATTTTGATTTGATTCGCTGATAATAATTCTCTTGCAATGCTAACCTGTTAGGCCTTGGGTTGTCACCCATTTGAGACTAGTAAACTAGTCAGTGATTAATTAGGACGATGTCTATGTGTTAGTTAGATGTCCTATATTTGGCGAGTAATAAAAAATTATTGTAATCATATTATATGAGTTGTTTAATTATTTTGGTGTTGAAGTTCGTAATTAGAAGACATTTTATTCATATCAATCATTCAAATCAATGTTACGTAAAATCTTGATTACCATAAAAAAATAGAAAAAAAGGCCAATAATATGATTTTGAATTTTGACTAGAGAAGCAATAAGATTGTAGAAGATAAGTGTATTAGTCTCTTACATCCGTAGGTAATGAGTCCTGATTCTTTACATAGACAATGTAATGTTTTTAGTTTCTTTAAATTGTAAGTATGAGGATGATGTGATTTTGAGTTTTGACTAGAGAAACAATAAGATTGTAGAAGATAAGTGTATTAGTCTCTTACATCCGTAGGTAATGAGTCTGATTCTTTACATAGACAATATAATGTTTTTAGTTTCTTTAAATTGTAAGTATGAGGTTGATGTGAAGTGAGGCTTGTTGATAAAGGGAGATAACATGTGTCTGATAGATTGTATATATTGTCCATACTTGTAGTAATAATAATAGTAGTATAAATTTTGAGACATTAAAATGTTATTTTTTTGGGTTTTTCTATAAGGTAGTCTTGTGTTTTAGAGTTTTCTACTTGTACCCCAATGATTCATTCTTTTAAGTTGTACCCTTAAACTTTAAACTTGTTCTGATCTATCTTGTTCTCATCCATTGAGTCAAGGTTAAGATTTTCATTTATTATCTTATTTTCCGTTCTTTACACTTACATGAGGAGAAAAATTTTCCCACAAAAAATTACTTTGTTGTTTCATTGTGTCCAATTCTTTGAAACTTGAAGAATTTCTCTCCCTTATAATTTAAGTCTAGATAGCTGAAAATAAGAAATTAATAGAAAACTTGATGTTGACTTAACGAAAGAGTATAACATAGAATAAATTAAAAGTTCAAGAGTACAAATTAGAAGAAAAAAACATTAGAAGTACAACATAGAAAATACTAAAACATAGTATTACTTAAGAAGTCATATCAAGGAATTAAAGAAAGAGAAACTTTCATTAGAAACTTTGCATGTTCCAAACTCCTTTCAGTAGCACTACTTCATTGTTATCTATTTAGGGATCCTTGCTAACTTATCGTAAGTCGTATCATCAATAACAAATATAGAACTATATCTCAAATGCTAATCTTTTTTTTTTGCAAGTGCTAATCTACACTGTGCGTGGTAGCACTAAATTGTCTTTGAAGCCAATATAAGTCATTATTGTTTATCACTCTACCCTTCTCTAATTGCAATTCAAATCTATATAACTATTTCTAAATTTAGGGGTTTTTAACATTGAGCAGCATGGGAAAGTAGACCTACGTACAAATGATTCCGTACCTAACCCGGTTAAAAGTTAAAACTAGGTTCTAACTAGTCGCTTTAAGTCCAAAAAGATATCAATAGTTATCAATAATTTACGTGATACAATTCATTAAACCTTAATGTATTTCAATGTACATATATGAAAGAAGGGGTAATTCTACTGATTGATGGGCTGTCCTATCTTAATTCTTACACAATTACACTTCATCATTCTGATTTCTGTCATTCTGTGGCTGTTGTTTTATAATCAGTGATACAATTGTACGAAGTGTTAGGGTGTCTTTAAAAGCCAATGTCTCTAGTCTTTAGGCAGACAAGTTCTACAAATAAATCATAGAAGCGAGTTATCGACCTAAGAAACGTGTAAGGAAGGGATTTCCCGAGGTAGACATCTTGTGAAGTAAAAAAACTTATACCGATCCATGGCTATTAGCCTATAATCTGCGCTAATTTTCAAATTGATTTATGAAAAAAAAGGATTACTATATAAACAAAAATATATAAAAGATGAATAGATATAAATGATGAAGTTTGACTATGAAAAAAAAGGTTCTTATGTCACAAAGTGAAAATTTCATCATGATAAACTAATGTGAGAAAGAGTTACTATATTAAAAAATACAAATACTATGGTAGATAAGAATCGTATAAGTGTAACTTAAAATTTGAAAAGCATTATATATGAACTAAAGGGTTACTATGTTAAAAAAGTGGTTTTGGTCACAATAATATTATTCACTGCGCCCACACAAGACTCACTCTAAAAGTTTGTATAAGATGATAAAAGAAATATAAAAAATGGTAACATCATGAGTAATTAACGCACCAGGGAAAACTTCTTAATATTATGCATGCATGCACTTTAACAAAGTAGCATGTTGAAGTAACATGACACCTGGTTATATGTGATGTCATCTACTTTAGTTGATAAAGTCTTGTGGATTGGTACCTAAGATGTGAAATCAAATCTCATCTACATCACTACGCTAGTCGTTTATTTATATAAAAAAACATTTGGTTATATAGCTTTTCTTAAAAAGCTATCTATGCAACATAGCAATAATTATAGGCTCTATAATTCAATCGATAATTTCTTCCTTTCTTCATATCCTATGCTACCTATGCCATATATCAATATTCATCTAGTTGACTCTAGTATATTCTTGGGCAGATTCAGTCAATGGACACAAAAATTTTAGCTTTCTAGCTAGCTCCTTTCTTTTAGTACATTAATTTCTTCCATATTCAATATTTTTTGATTCCGCGTCTATTTGTATGGTTTGTATAAAACGAAATCTTAGCCTAACCAATTGGTTAGGTTAAAGTGAGGCCATGAGTCTTCTACACATGATTATAATTATGATCCTACTTTATCGTTTGAGGTCGGTTTCAAGCAACTTTCAACCTAGAGTATAGGGGCTCTTATTACTCTTCAACCGTTGACCTTTATAGCACCTATTTATAAGCTTTATAGTAAGTTGAGAAGCTTTTGTATATACCTAGAAATCACGAAGTAAACATTTTCCCTTATAGGGTAATTTCTCACAAAGTTATAGGGTCCCCTATTTCAAGGAATGTCTTCTCCTTCAATCCATTAAATAAATGGTATATGATTGTGAAATTGAGAGTTAAGAGTAAAAGTGAAACAACCTCTTTCCCCTTTTAGAAATAAAAATTCTAGAAAATTTTAAAAATATGAGTAAAAGCACCTCAAAATAATAATCATAGAAATAAGATAGCATACATCTCACCTCTTTCTCTTCCAACCTTCTTCTCAAGTAAGAGACTTGTTACATGCATTGGTGATAAAGAATAGATCAGATTTGCATATGTAATATTTTCATTCTTAATAACACATATAAATGGTGTAAGATTTACTATTGAGTTGGTGGATGAGATTTGAACCTGTAACCTTCATGTCATGCTAGCTCTGATACCATGTCAAAGGATCAACTCAACCAAAAGTTTAAGCTGATGGTTGAGGCCACATAAATAGTTTTATACTCTATCAATATATAATGATTAAAAGTACTTAAAATCAAATAAGATAGAAACGTGAGTTATAATGGAAAATTTATACTTCAATTGTATGGGTATTGACCATGCGGATCCTCATACCATTCATCTTATCGGCCTAGTCAATAGGAACAGGAAGAATCATGGACATGAATGTCCAATCAAAAGAATACACGTGTCTTAACTCTTAAGAGAACACAAATGGTCACTATAAATAACACCATATATTCACTTGCTATTTAAGGTACTTTTGATCAACCTTCCGAAATCGTACATATTTGATTAGCCATTGATCTATTTACTACCAGAAGGGGTTTCCCGATTAACCCCCCATACTAGCTAATGTGCTTTGTCCTTGCAGCCTTACCTGCTTCCTCAAACGAGATTACATACCAAATTACCAATCTGAACTAAACTTACCCTCATTCCTATATCAGAATATATATGTTCAACCTTTAATTTATTAACATATATTGATGTTTAAGCTACTACTTCTTATGTTGTTGGTTAACATGTTCCACACTTTGACTACTAAGATGTCTCCAAGAAATGTTCACATTTATATTTTGAGTTAGCAACAATTCTTATCTTCTCTATATATCTCATGATATAACTTCCTTGTAATTTACCTAGGATTTTTCTAACCTATGCCACAAGGCATAGGTTAAGAGCATAAAAAAGCATATATAAGACATCATTATACAAAAAGTTTCCATTTCAAAATCCAACCAAACTATACATGATTATCTCTATCTTAAGTATCTATCCTTATTTATTATCGCAAATATAATCTTGTTGTATTATATTCTTTTTAATGAAATCTTGAAATTCTTAACCTATATATGACTTGTGGCATAGGTTAGAAAAATCCATTTACCTATCTTACTTTTCTCTTGGTATCCACGGAGTACTAACTATTTCTTTTATTTTACTTCTTAACCTCTATGCTAATTCCGAGTGTGAACAACATAGAAGGTAGTACTTATCAACTTAACTCATGATTAAATTGTAATCACACATTGAGAAAGTACAATTGATCCAAATTAATGAACAAAAATAGAATTTTACAAGCAAAAAGACAAGTATAATGGACAACCAACAATATAATGAAAATTGTACCTCATGTGAAGAGCTCAATCAACCTCCTTTTCTAACTTTACACCTGTGTATAATCCAACACTACTTCTAAAAACTACTATACTCTTTCAACAATTGGCAATCTAACCTTACTGATAGAAACTAATTTCTTCCAACTTAACATGTGAATGACATTATTTCCACCCATATTTTTTTCCATTCTAAATTTAGAGGGTTAACTTTTTTTAACATGCATGATCTCCAAAACTGTGTTTTCTCTTATTTTCCAATCACTTTCCTTAAAAGAATTACCTTCCAAAAAAAACCAAAAACAAATCCCTTTGAATGGTGGGGTATCAAAAGCACTTAATTAATGAGAAGAGGAGATGCAATGTGTATCACTGGGGACTGGGGCACACAATCTTCTTGTCCAGTAACTAACCTTCACCTTCAACTCAATGATATGACCATGAAAATTGTATTGAAATTTGCATGTTGAAAATTATTCTCTATTAATTTTCTACATTTTCTCATATTTACACCTTTTACAACTTATCTTCCTCCACAATCAACAACATCAAAATGAACTTTTCTAGGTTTTTATTTTGATTCAATTTGATATATATATTTGTTAGATCTTGACTTTTATTACAGACGTCGTGTGACTTTCAAGTAATATATTATTTTTAATTTTCTTTTTAGAAAAAAAAATTTAAGTATTTTTCACACCAACAAAAGAAATATAGTACTTTAATTTTGAAACCCTAGAACTTTCCAATGGGAAGGAGCAAAAATGGGATTGGCCTAATCTTTATTTGTGTCAACCACTAGTGGAGGGCCACTTCATTTTTATTATTTTATTTGTTTTTCCTTTCTTTCCATTACAACATAAGTTACCCAGAAAACTTTGCCTATATAAGGCAACCTTCACAGGCTATCTCTATTGTGAGTCCAAGCGTATTTAAGCAATCATCTAATCTTCTTCGGTTCTTCCTTACACAAATATTAGCTCCAATTTTGGCCTTCCACGCCATTTTTGCTGCTGCCTCAAATAATCCTCCAAATGGTTAGCTTTTTTAAGCTTATTATTCATATATACTTTCATCAATAATGTAGTTAAAAATCTCCTAGCTAGTGTACATAATATTCATGCTTTGTCTCTTTTTATTCATTCCTACAGGAAGGAAAGATGGGTTGGGCTGTTGCTGATGCCTTTGATTATAAGGGTGAGCCTGCAGACCGCTCGAAAACCGGTGGCTGGGTACCTGCTGCTCTTATTCTAGGTATATATGCTTCTATATATCCATTAGTATGATTTTTTCTTCATGATTTACCTTAGTTTTATACTATGTTTTTCTGCATATTAGTAGCATGATCATAGTAGTGAACATCACTAAGCATATTATTTAGGTGATTATCATGCAAAAGTTCACTAGAATATTCATAATAACCAAAAGGCTTAACAAAGATGATACCAAGTTGCACTAGTAAAACAAGGTACACCCATACTACTGTTCAAAGAATACTTTGAAAGATCCACTAACTTTTTATCTACTCCCTCAAAGATGGGAGCTAGGGCTTCCTCCCATCCCTTCCTTTTGCATATACAAGGATCATGATTCTCACCAATAACTAGATGGCCTAGTGATTCAGAATATTAAATTCTAATAGAAAATATATATACTATATAGCCGGTCACTGACTAATCTACCCATTAAAAACAATGATATAAAATTATATATATATATAGCAAGTTGGATTTTACTATTTATTTATGTTTTGTAGCGATCACTCATTAGATAGTAAAAAAATGTCCGAGACAGGTTTTGAGGATACTTTTTTCGAAAAAGAAAACAAATTTTTTTTGTCAATCTAGTAACTAGCTCAATGATCTAGATTTGTCTTGCTATATCAATAAGCATGATTACTAGTGTTTCTAATTATGTAATAATGATATGATAAACAGGCATTGAAATGTGTGAAAGGCTCTCCACTATGGGCATAGCAGTGAACCTAGTGACGTACCTCGTTAACACAATGCATTTACCAAGTTCAACCTCAGCAAATGTTGTCACCGATTTTATGGGCACTTCCTTCCTCCTTTGCTTGCTCGGAGGCTTTTTGGCTGATTCTTTCCTAGGTAGATTCAAGACTGTTGCAATTTTTGCAGTAGTCCAAGCATTGGTAAGTCCATAAATTGATAAAAATGACGAACTTTTTACAAGTTTATTAGGCCTGTTCATTGCAACTTTAAAAAATAATGTTATGCAAAATTCAATTTTAATTATCAAAATCCAATTATCAATTAGTTAAACCCATTAATTTTCATTAAAACAAACTATTTTAACCGGCAAAATTTTGTTTGGAGTAGTAAAAAATAGTTTTATATTATATATCAGTTTTAATCCGTAAAAGTCACTTTATTAGTAAGTAAAAATAATTTTGGTTCCGTAAAAATCAGGTGAAGTGAACAGGACCTTGGTTATTTTGATTGGATGATCGCTAATTTAAACCATATTTTATATGTGATTCAGGGGACAGCAATGCTAGCAATCTCAACAAAAATTCCTGAGCTTAGACCACCACCTTGTGACTCAAGCAAGAATGAACCATGCCAAAGAGCAACAGACTTTCAAATGGGAATATTATACTTAGCCTTATACTTGATAGCCCTAGGAACAGGTGGTCTAAAATCAAGTGTTTCAGGGTTAGGAAGTGATCAATTTGATGAAAAAGATGAGAAAGAGAAGGCTCAAATGACAGCCTTTTTCAGCAGGTTCTTCTTCTTTATTAGCTTAGGGACTTTAATGGCGGTTACCGTGCTCGTTTGGGTGCAAGATGAGGTAGGAAGGAGTTGGGCATATGGTATTTGCTCTGTTTCAATGGGGATTGCCATAGTTATACTTTTAGCTGGGATGAGAAGGTATAGGTATAAGAAGAGTATGGGAAGCCCTATTGTTCATATATTTCAAGTTATTTCAGCTGCTGTGAAAAAAACTAAGGCACAATTGCCTTATGATGTCAACTTCTTATATGAGGATTCTCCTGAAGGCCTGAGGATTCCACATACTCACCAATTTGGGTAAGTTCCTTAATTAAGACTTTATATTTGTCATAAGAATTATAGTTAAGGTAATATTAGTATTTATTTTAAAGTTCACCTTTCAAAATTTTTGCTTTTCTTACCTAATTTAACTATATAACCATAGGTATGATGTAAAAGTAATGATAAAACACTGATGATTGATGACAACACTTAGGCCTTGGCATAGGGAACTTCTTGTATGGTAGTCAATAATTTCCTTATTTACTTGAATAATAAAAACTTTGATCAAACCTCATCATAACTACATGTAAGGCATGCTCAAAAGGTCACAAAATTTTTGTTTAGGTCACCAAATTGAATGAAAAAAATCCTTTGTTTTAATTTGCATCTCCTATAAGTCCAATATAATAAAGCCTAACCTAATGGTTATCAATATTGATATGCAAATAGGTGCTTGGACAAGGCAGCTGTAGTAGTTGAGGGGGATTTCAAGAACAGCCATGGTGCTACGGCGTCCACCCCGAATCCATGGAAGCTATGCTCAGTGACCAAGGTGGAAGAGGTTAAGATGATGGCAAGGTTGCTACCCGTGTGGGCAACAACCATAATATTTTGGACAACTTATGCACAAATGATAACATTTTCAGTGGAGCAAGCCGCTACAATGGAGAGATCTCTAGGGAGTTTCCAAATCCCAGCAGGCTCACTTACTGTCTTTTTTGTGGCTGCCATTCTCCTTAGTTTGGCTGTCTATGATCGTGTTGTCGTGCCTCTTTGGAAGAAATGGAAAGGAAAACCAGGTAAATTGCATGATATATTTATTTTTAGTGCGCATCTAGAGAAAAGCTAAATGAAAAACTTGTTCTTCATCAAAAAAAAAAAGCAAATTGATGTACACGGAATCAACATCAAATGAATTTACTAAATAACTCTTTTCATAAGTTTGATGAAGAACGATTTACCAAATAACGTTACTCTTATTATTTTATTTCCATATTCTTACTTTCTACCATATGATTTATGTTATGTTGGGAGTTGTGGTCCAAAGGAGGGTACCACAACTCATGTTCTCTTGTGGCCCTGCAAGGGTGTAAAGGAAGATAGTGAATACTGGATAGTACTTTGAGACAATCTTTAAAACAATACTTTTGATTTTTTATTATTTCTTTTTTGGGGGTTTTTGTACCACCACTTTGATTTAGTATCTTGTGACAATACAATAACCTGAACTCTGAAATAACATAGGTTATTTTCTCCTTTTTCCTCACTTTTTTTTTATAAAAGATATCTTAATTACTACAAGATATAAAAGTTTTCCCTAACAAATGTTTAATCTAACTAATTTTTTTGGATAATAAGAGATAATGTTATTTGTTATGAGGTTGTATAATAAACTCATTTTTTTTAAAAATCATACAGCACACTTGATTTCTTAAGAAATTATATTTCTATCTGAAAAAATTATCATATAATAATGTAATTTTAAGCCAAAAAAATTATGACAATCAAATTAATATAAAGGTACTACAGAATTATTCAAGCATACAATCTTAATTGTTTTTATTAGGGAAGTATACTAGCTTACTTGTTAAAGTGAATAACAAAATGAAAAAGGCATATTTGTATTATCACAAAAAAACGTATCTACAAAAGATCCAAGGGTTATGTCTCTATTTCTCACAATAGATCACATGCATCTCACTGTCTTAAATAAGCAAAAGAAACAAAACCATGTTTTCTTAGGCTATCTTTAATGTAATCAGATGCAAGGTACCAAGAATTAGTTGGCTAAAGATATTGAATTATCACAAAAATAATGCCTCTATAAACTATAATACATCCGATTGGCTTTCCTTCCTTCACCTCCAATTTTAAAGCGAAAAAAAAAACCAAGACATAATTAAGAAGGAAATAAAGACCAAAGACTCCAAGTTGCAATTTCTGTAGGTTCTCGTCAATAAACAAAAATAATTGCCTTGTATACTAATATTCTAGTACTACAATAAATTTTGTTATATGGTGATAAATTTTAGGGTTTATAATTGATAGTAACGTTTAGACAATTAGAGAAAGGGGGGTTATTTGATAGTTAAATATAAATATTAGAAGTATGTTTATATAGTAATTTGTACTTCCCACAAAGCCTCTATGCTCTTTGAGTTAGAGTTAAACAATAAAATTTAATTTTAATCGGAAACAATTTCATGTAAGTAAAAAATATGTGAAAAATGGCCTACTAAATTAGTATCTAGTTTCTTATCGATCTTAGATCGGTTGAGAAATATTATATTACTAGCCAAATACTTATACATATATCGTGTGGTACCTATAAGGTACAACTTCTTCATGTATCCAACAAAACAAGCATTTGCGATACAAGTTCTACTTTACGTATATTACCTAGTGAATAATTATATTGTTTTACTTCAGTCTTCAGCAATGTTACTTACGATATAACACTAATCATTTTCATACAACATTAATTTGCATGCAGGTTTTAACAGCTTGCAAAGGATAGCAATAGGGCTAATCCTCTCAACATTTGGTATGGCAGCAGCAGCAATGGCAGAAAAAAAGAGACTAAATGTTGCAATAGCAGTTGGAAGAGACACACAAACACTTCCAATAAGTGTCTACTTTTTAATCCCACAATTCTTCCTAGTTGGTTCAGGAGAAGCTTTCATTTACACAGGACAACTTGATTTCTTCATCACTCAGTCACCTAAAAGCATGAAAACTATGAGCACTGGCCTTTTCCTTACCACTCTTTCTCTTGGATTCTTCCTCAGTAGCTTCTTGGTTTCGGTTATTAAGAGTGTTACGGCGAAGCGAAACAGCGAAGGTTGGCTTGCTGATGATATCAACTATGGAAAGCTTGATTACTTCTATTGGTTGTTAACTCTTTTGAGTTTGATCAATTTTGTGGCGTTCATGGTTTGTGCAATTTGGTTTAAGCCACCAAAGAAGAACAATAATAGTATTTCTATGAAGGTGTCTAATGGTAATGGATCATCTTATGGTGGTGCTGAGGAGAAATGCTAGAATTGAAGGGAAAATGTATGAAGTTTGGTGAGAATTTGGGAGTGTTTTTTGGAGTTAAATTTTTGAAAGCAATGTCTTATCTCCAAATGCTTGATGTATAGTTAATTAATGAATGAATGGTGTAAGCTTGGTTCTTACCTTTCTAAATTCTTATATGTCACTTCTTCTTCATTTGGCCTCTAATATTTCACAAATAGCGTTATCCTTTTTAGTATTAGAATGTTTCAAATGATTTGTCATCCATTGTTAGAACTCATACGAGATCGAATCAAGCAGAGGACTTAGGCGAGTTATGGTCATCATCATAAACCTATTTTAATGTTGTTTTAGTTTGATTCTTGTAATAATAATCTACTTGCTCCGTTCTTTATTAATCGCAATATATGAGTTTGTCTCACTTTTTAATGAAATAAAAAAGATAGTGGGATAGGACAAATTACCCCATGTGGGTGGGTATCTAACGAGAGATGTGGTTAGATCTAGGAAGGGCAATTCAATCCATTTGACTTACTACTTTTATTACCAAAAGGAGAATTATTGCAATTAATATGAAACTAACTAAAGTAGCATATGTTGCAATTAATAATAAAAAAAAACAAATGAAGTATATTTTATGATCATTATTCAGGATAAGTTAAGTTGGTTCTAAGCTGAAAAATTATGTAAAACTAATGTATCCAAAGTGGAATTTCACGAAATTTTGGGTACTCGAAGTGAAACTAAATTCAAACATTATATACGTAGAGTGTGTTCGGCAACAGTACCTGTGGTGGTATCTTTAGACTGTGAGAGCAGTTGTTAGTTGTCTTTGGTATTGTTAGTGGTTGGTGTGTAATTTGTTAGCGGTTAGATTTGTCCAGTAAGCGGTATAAGATATTGATATTCGGTAAAAGAAGTTGTTTACAAATAGCTAGTTAAAAACTCAAACAAAACTTTAATATATAATTTATACACCACTAAACGCTACCCCAAAAGCTACAAATTGTAGCTTTTGACAAACACTAATAAAACACTACTTGTACCACTAAAAGCTACTTACACCACTACCTTTCCAAACACTATTATTATTTAAAATTAGTGTTTTGACCGAGTTAAGACACTAAAAGTTATTTAAAAAGCTTGTGTCGAACATGCCCGTAAAATGAAATTATGTAAATCTAAGATACCTAAACTGAAAATTCATTAAACCTTAGCCAAAGTGAAAAATTTCCAAATTAATTTGCTCAATGAATGAGGTGCTCTCATGTTCAGTCAGTACAGAGGTAAAATTTCACGGGTCTTTCGGCATTTTTATAGGCAACTCCATCAAATTGGTTTCTTTTTGGTTCCGAAGTGCCCCATAAAGTCAAGAAAGTCGGATCACATATGGACGAATCTGATCACACTATCTATCAATTAGATAGAGCAATATAATATGACATCAAAACAAGAGGAAATGTTATCATATTATGAGTTTATTTTAGGCCTGGCAAAATGGTTGGCCAGGTCGGTCTTTTTGGGTGAATTTGAGTTATATGTTGACAATATCTTGTCCATAACCCAAAATACATATTCAGGTGTGGGTTGGTGGATTGGGTCAAGGGCTTTTTTTATTGTTTCAAATATAGGCTATTTGTTTGTGACTTTTTTAAAGTGCAAATTCTATTAAGAGTTGCATAATCTATATATATATCTAAAACCCAAAGCAAACAAATGTCATTCTGCCACATGTTCTCCCCCCTCTTAAGCAATTGAGATAAATTAAATAGTAAAAATGTGTGTCTTAAGACTCGAACCCACAACCTCTCCTTTGAGATATAAATACACTAACCAACTAATCTACAAGCTCATATTGATTTTTTTATTGTAAGTAGAAGTAATTATACTTCTTAAGTTGACACACAAATTGGACTCCTACATTAATTGACCTATCAAGTAAATGACTAATATATTAATATATTCTCGTGTTACAAGTTATATTACCTATTAAGTTTCCTTTTACCATAATAGTGATAATAAAATATCAAATCAACTTTGCTGCATTATAAAAATTTCTAATGGGCTTACCAAACCTTAATTTATGCTTAGCCTTTTACAAAATAAAAAACACAGTATTACCTATCTGAAGGAGAAATTTGAGAAAAATAAGTTGTAGTTAATTTCAATCAATTATAGGCAGGAATGGAAATGGAACGTGTCTTTATAACATGAAAAATGATATTACAAATTTTGTCGTGTCGAATCAACTATTTGAAGGACCGATACATTGTATGATACGAGTTTATGCAGCGGATAACTATTTGTCTTAAATATATAGACACTTATAAACTTATATAGGAGTGATTTATTTAATACAAAAAGTTACCCTTTAGACCTGAGTAATCTTTTGTCCTAAATATATACAAGTGACTCATTTAAGGTAAACAATTATTCTTTGTTTAAAAATGACTCATTTTGACTTAAAAGAGTGACCGACCCATTTTGCGAAAAGTGAATGATATAACAATTAATTTATTATGAACCCGGTACTCAATATTAATTGAAAGTTATGAAGTATTGGAGGTCGTCGCGTGTAATCTAAATGCGCTGATATGGGGGCGTGTAATTCAATTAATTTTATTAAAAATAATAAACGAATTATACGCAATGATTAGGGGCTTCGCCCGGAGCAACAACTAGTTTGTTATAAATGCACAAGTGTAGGAGTAATATTAGTTAAGTTTCTTAAAATGAATTTTATAATTACCAAACTGATAAAATTATCAAAATACGAGTAAGGGATAATAATGTCAATTCAAAAACTAACATAATAATTCATCTGAATTAAACATTAAGACAAAAAAAAAGTAAAATACAACTTTATTTTGCCTTAATTAAATGTAGTTATAAGATATATTGGAGAAAATAACAATGCGGTCTTAACTCTTATGGGTATGTTCTCTTCGGCATAAAACAACTGAACTGAACTAAACTGAATTGAACTGAACTGAACTGATTGCAACTGAACTGAACTAAACTGATTGCAACTGAACTGAACTGAACTGGATTAAATAATAACTAATAGTAATGATAATAATTTAGCTATCATTAATTAATAAATATTAATTAATAAATAAATAATAGTAATAACAATACTAATATAATATAATATAATATACTTCCTCCGTTCCATAATAAGTGAAACATAGGGAATGGACACAAGATTTAATAAACATCACTTTCAAAAGCCAAAAAGTCATAAAATACCCTTTTCATTATCAAAAGGAGGAGAGAGAAAAGCAAATCACACAAGTTTGTGATGGGTACTCTTGTCATTTTATCACTTTCTTTTTTCCATTTAAGGTATGTTTCACTTATTTTGAAACGTTCTAAAATAGTAAGTGTTTCACTTATTATGGAACGGAGGAAGTAATATAATATAATTATAATATAATATAATATAATATAATAATATAACATAATATAGTATAATAAACATTAATTGATGATAATAATAGTTTTTAATAATATAATATGTTAATATTTAATAATAATAATTATTATATTATTATTTAAACAATAATAAATTCATAATAATAAGTTATTAAATAAAATAATAAATTATCTAATAATAATGATAATATATTAACTAGTAATAATAATAAACTATTGAATAATAATAATAAATAAGAATTAAAAAAAATAATAATAATAATAATATTATTATTATTATTATTAATGATAAAATAATCGTAATTGTAATAATAATAATTATTATCATTGTTTTATTATCAGAGAAATAAATTAGGAACTAAACAGATGGAACTGAACTGAACTGAACTGATTGGAACTGAATTGAAAATAAGTTGGGGAGAAGGAGAACAGACCCTAAGTAACAATATAAAAAACAAAACACCCTTTATACTTTTTAGGTCTTATTTGACCAAAAAAATTGTAATAGTGTACAATATTTTTACACATGTTTACGAATTATCTTAGTAATAGGTACATTAAACATTTGAGACCAAGCTTTAGATGTTGATGTACTATAAATCATTTTTCATGAAGGCTTTGTTTGTTTACAAACGATCGCCACCTGTTTCATACCCAAAAAAAAAACCCCGAGAGAAGAAAAAAGAATTATCAGTGAGCGTAAACAATTATCGGCCCGTTTGGTTAGTGGTCATAAATAGTGGTAATGGTAATGAAATTTAGTGTAAATTTGTAAAGAAGTTCTCATGTCAATGACCATGGGAATGAAACTTTATCACAAAACATGGGTTTCCCTTTATAAATTTCCATTACCACCCAATACCACCTTCCCAAGTGGTAATGGATAGTAATGAGATTATAGGAAGAAAATAGATATCTTAGGATGAAGTAGCATTACTATGGGTAATGACATTGGATTTCTAGTACAAATTTACACTATAATGCATTACCATTCCCACCATTTATAACCTCTTACCAAACGGGCCGATATAAGTTATAATATAGAGACTAGAAAGGATATACAAATTACATCTTGACAAACGCCAACGATGTTGTTGCTAGAGTAGAGAAGATAGATGAACTAGGAGGAAGGTGAAAGATACTAATTGACAATATATAAATCAACAAAGGTACTAATTAACAATGCATAACAAGTAACAACAAACACTAGTGGAAAAACAAGGAAGGGTCGCTGGTCCAAAAGCTTGACCCTAAGGGGCTGCGTTTATTTGGCCGCGACCCCTTTCCATAGCGACCCTTCAATAAATAAGAAGGGTTGCGGTTTTTTACATGACCCTTCACGACGAGAGGCTGCGGTTCGAGCAAAACACGCCTTGCGTTTTTGGCCCGAACCGCAGCTCTTCTCTAAATGAAGGGCTGCGGTTTTAAGCCTAAACCGCAGCCCTTCACATTCAATTTTTTTTTAAAAAAAAATAAATTGCACCCCCCACCCCCCGCCCACCCCCCGGCAAAGCCTGACAACCCACCCCCCGCCCACCCCAAAGCCCCCCCACCCCCGCCCACCCCCTGCCCGCCCAAGCACACCCCACCCCCCGCCCACCCCAAGACCCCCCACCTCCCCGCCCACCCCCCGCCCCGCCAAAGCATACCCCACCCCCGCCCACCCCAAGACCCCCACCCCCCGCCCACCCCCCGCCCACCCCCGCAGCCCCAAGACACCCCACCCCCTCGCCCACCCCAAGCCCCCCCACCCCCGCCCACCCCCTGCCCGGCCCACACCCCACCCCCTGCCCATCCCAAGACTCCCTACCCCGCCCACCCCCCGCCCCAAGCACACCACCCCCTGCCCACCCCCTGCCCACCCCCCTGCACTCCCACCCCCACCCCACACCCGCCCACCACCCGCACTCCCCTCTGCCCGCCCCCCACCCCCTTCACTCCCCGCACCCCCACCCCAGCCCACCCTCTCGCCACCTCCTCCACCCATTCTTTGCCCGACCACCCCAACAGCCCACCATGACCCCCCACCCCACCCCCACCCAAAACCTCCTTTCGACACAAAAAAACATCGATCAAATTGCAATAATAATATATGACAAGTTTTTGAACGTAATATAATAATTAACTTTAAATATGTATATATTTAATAATGTAAAAAGTGTACATAGAATTGATACAAACTAGCTAGTAGATGTATCATAAGCAATCATCGCAAATGTGGGACGCCAACTTATCCCGAACTTCATGTAATTCGTCTGTGGTGAAGGCCCTCAAACGTGGTGTGTTATTCATATAAACCTTGCAAAACAACCAAGGAATAAACACATAATATAAGAATTCAATCATTTACCGTAGTTAGTAGTTCTAAAAATGACATATACCTTCCCGAAATTCAATCAAAAACAAATGCAAGCCTAAAATTCTACACACTAGTTATATTATACCTTATATTATCATATTGAAAAAGAATTTGGGGTTAAATGACTCGATAAGTACGATTTGGAAGCGAAAAGGCTAAAATAGGCCTAAAATGACCTTTTCGTTCCCGAAATGCAACCAACAACAAATGCAAGCCTAAAACTCTACACAATAGTTACATTATACCTCATATAATCATGTTCAAAAAGAATTTGGGGTTAAATGACTTGATAAGTACGATTTGGAAGCGAAAAGGCTAAAATAAGCCTAAAATGCCCTTTTCGTTCCCAAAATTTAACCTACAACAATTGCAAACCTAAAACTCTACACAATAGTTACATTATACCTCATATAATCATGTTCACAAAGAATTTGGGGTTAAATGACTCGATAAGTACGATTCGGAAGCGAAAAGACTAAATTAGGCCTAAAATGACCCGAGAATCAGGTCACATGGCAATGGAATGCCCATCAGCTGGTAGCGACGGAGATAGTGAGAAGTGTTACAAATGTGGAGAGCATTCCATTGCCATGTGACCTCACTCTCCACATTTGTAACACAATCCCACCACCCCCGCCACTACCGCCCCCACTTGCACTCCTCATTGCCATGTAGGCGTAAAATGACCTTTGATTTTCGTTTCCGAAATTCAACCAAGAACAGATGGAAGCCTAAAAATCTACTCAATAGTTACATTATACCTAAGCTCTCCCTCATCCCCTGCCCATCACCCCCACCCCCGATAAGTACGATTTGGAAGCGAAAAGGCAAAACTAGGCCTAACATGACCTTTTCGTTCCCGAAATGCAACCAACAACAAATGCAAACCTAAAACTCTACACAATAGTTACATTATACCTCATATAATCATGTTCACAAAGAATTTGGAGTTAAATGACTCGATAAGTACGATTCGGAAGCGAAAAGGCTATATTAGGCCTAAAATGACCCGAGAATCAGGTCACATGGCAATGGAATGCCCATCAGCTGGTAGCGGCGGAGATAGTGAGAAGTGTTACAAATGTGGAGAGCATTCCATTGCCATGTGACCTCACTCTCCACATTTGTAACACAGTCCCACCACCCCCGCCACTACTGCCCCCCACTGCACTCCCTCATTGCCATGTAGGCGTAAAATGACCTTTGATTTTCGTTTCCGAAATTCAACCAAGAACAGATGGAAGCCTAAAAATCTACTCAATAGTTACATTATACCTGATTATAAACTTCAGTACCAGTTAATGGTCTATGAGCAACTTCTTCTTCAACCGTCCCATCGAATGCCTTCTTCTTAAACCTATAGGGATGGTCGCGTCTGAGGTGCCTTCGTGTGCGCATATACACATGTTTGCAGCCCTTAAGGTGTGTAGATTTCATGTCATCTACACAAATTGGGCAAGGTTGTTTTCCTCTCGTCTTATACCCAGATAAGTTCCCATAAGCTGGATAATCGTTCATAGTACAAAAAGCATGGCACGCAGAGTGAACATCTCATTAGCATACGCATCAAATACTAACACTCCTTCGTTCCACATCTTCTGTAAATCTTCAACAAGCGGCTGGAGGTATACATCAATGTCATTTCCAGGTTGTTTGGGCCCCGATATAAGAAGCGACAGCATCATGTACTTGCGTTTCATGCACAACCAAGGAGGCAAGTTATAAACCACTAAGACCACTTGGCCATGTACTATGTTTGCGAACCGAGATTGCCAAAAGGGTTCATGCCATCCGTACATAATCCAAGCCTCGATTCCTATCCTCATTACCAAATGCCTTATGCACCCCTGTTGATACTTTTCCACTCGGGCGAATCGGCCGGATGCTTGAGCAGACCGTCTTTCTTCCTACGATCTGCATGCCACCTCAAATTCTTCGCATCTCCTTTAATTGAGGACATGCGCTTAAATCTAGGTATTATGGGTAAATACCACAACACCTTAGGCTGGTGGTCCTTCACTACCTCCGGCTCCTTCACGCTTGTACCTCGACAATCCACAACGTGGACACTCGTGTAAATGCTCATACTCATTACGATAAAGCACACAATCGTTAGGACAAGCATGTATCCGCTCGTACTCTAAACCGAAAGGACACATCGGTTTCTTCGTATAATAGTACGACTTTGGCAGTTCATTTCCATCGGGGAGCATATCGCCTAAAACTTCCAACAACGATGTGAAACTAGAGTCCGTCCAACCAGACTTTCGACTTAATGTTGAACAGGTGTTATCACCGCGGAAAGTTTGGTGTACTTTGTACAACCCGGATACAACGGCTTTTCGGCGGCCTCGAGACATAGACTCAAAAATACGAGGTCGTTTACACGACCGATCTTCAACCTCGTGTATCATCTCGTCTACCCGATCCCTATCATCATCTCGCAAACTCATCATCCAAATTCTCATCCCCGAACTCATCATCCTTCTTTTCTTCACATACATCGTTCATTACTCTAGAGCTTCCTATATACTTCCCCGCTCACCATGCCAAACCCATACGTGGTATTGAGGCCTAAACCCACGACGAAAGACATGCTCCCCTAACCACATGTATACTACTAACCTTGCTCACATTTCTACAATCGAAACAAGGACAATAAAAGTCGATCGCTCCAGAGGATGCTTGATATTGTAATGCGGTTGTACGAATTCCGAGACCCCTTTCACAAACTCAATCGATTCACGACTACCATACATCCAAGTACGATCCATCTCATTCAAGAAGACCTCTAATAATTAAACACAACCATTCATAATAATGCATCAATCATTATTTAAGTACATACACTCACATATCATCATATCACACACGTATAGAGCAATCTAAGATAGTGACATGTTCAATTATTGTATGCATGCAGCCGAAGGTCCTTATCACTCCAACCTAACCCATCCTTGGACGTCTAATCTCACTAGTGAATGTGTGCCAACTTTTCTATTCTAAGGAAAATCCGGCAGCATTTCCCTACAGTTCTCCAAGTACACAATGTAGATAATTGCTTATCTACATATGTACCCGAGAGAACAATGTAGAGAAAACGATGAGCCAAGATTTTCCTGGAATTGAAAAGAAGACACACATTCACCACCTAAGTGAGATCAAACGTCCAAGAACAGTCCCAAAGGGGACTATTCAAGACTTACTCCTAATGAGTAAGTCTTGAACGGTATCTAGGCATATGATGACAATTCAAACAACTTGTAGATTTCATAGCTAAATTACATTGCGTTTTCATACAATCTCATATCAAGAAATATACATACATTATAAGAAATACATATATATATCAATAAATTATCATAACTTAATCAAATTGAATCACATGACAACTTTGTCTCATCAACAAATTAAATCAAACAAAAAAGACAACGAAATTAAACTAGTTACCTCTTAACACCAATGATAAGCAATGAAGAGAGTAGAGATAGTTGGAACTTTATTTGCCTTCCTAAGCCTCTTCTTCCTACAATAAACAAAACCCACATTGCACATTAATCATTTAATTCAATTAAGAAAAACAAAACTAACTTAAAAACATTAATTCATACTTAACTAAGCAAAAAATTAGCTAAACCCAAGAGCTAGCAATGAAGAAAGAGTAGGGCGGTGGTGGTGGTAGTTGTTCTTTGCCGCTTGTGGGTGGTGGCGCTGCGTAGTGGTGGAGGAGCTCCACACCCTAAACCCACTCAAATGGTGGAGAAGAAAAGAGAAAAGAAGAGAAGAGAAGCTAAGAGAAGAGAAGAGAGGTGAAGAAAGAGAAGGGTTGTGGTGGTGAAGCAATGTGGGTGCTCCGGCATCAGGGCTCCGGTGATGGGGCGTTAGGGTTAATGTGCGAGTGAGTGAGAGGGAGGGAGGGGTTTTTCGCTCGTCAAATGCGTGTAAGGGAGGGAAATTTAGAAAATATGTCTACCTACTGTACATGTGTGTGTGCGCGCAAAACCGGAGATATGGGATGGGATCGAAGGGTCGCGGTTAGTCTAGAAAACGCGGCCCTTCGTTTATGAAGAAGGGCTGCGGTTTCGAGCTAACCGCACCCTTCATTAGTAAGGGCTGCGGTTAGCCTCAAAACCGCAGCCCTTCATACTGCATGAAGGGCTGCGATTACTTGTTAATCGCAGCCCTTCAATAAAAGGGCTGCGGTTTCCAAAGAAACCGCAGCCCTTCATACAAGAAGGGCTGTGTTTTTAATAAAACGCAGCCCTTCTTGCGCAGCCCTTCCTTTTTTTTTCCCCTAGTGAAAGATACTAAATGACATATCAAGTATTAGAACGTACTGGTTCAATAAGTTTCCAGTAAATTACATTCTCACAGTATATATAGTAGACATAAGCTTCATTAAATTAGAAATAATTCTTCTGGAACTAAGATCATACGAAGACAAAGCTTCTAGTTGTAGACACTTTAAATTCTAAAAGTTAAAAGCGTTTAGAAAGGCCATACAAGGCCAACAACCATAACTAGAATAATCTACCATCACTATCACTACCACTACCACTATCATGTTCAATCTTTCCGTCTTGGTACCTGCACTGCCGACATGTGAAACCATGAGGATGCACAACACCTTTAGGTATAGAAGGTACACCTGAGAGGAAAAACAGAAAATAAACTCAATTAGTTTTTTTTTTTTTTTTGAAAGAGAAATTTCATTAATTGAAGGCCAAACGGCATCTACAATAGGTATTAAAGAAAAACAAGATACAATTAAACAAGACTAAATCAAATTCGTCTTCGAAGAAACTACAATGAACCAGATCGAGCAATACAGCGCAGCCCCCTTGTATTTGCTTAATCAAGCAGCTATTGATGAGGAAGTCTATCATTCTGATATAGTTTGGGAAGAACATTCTTGATCGAGTCAGGTTGACCGCATCCGAGATTTCAATACCTTCATGTTGAGTCTCGAACTTCAACCAATGAGAATAATTTCTCGTACCTAAAAACAAAAGAACCATACTCACAACTCCCATAGGGGAGAAGGAGATTTCCAAAACAGAAACTAAAAACCCCATAACAGGGTTTGAGAAAATCTCATAAAGAGAAACTAATTTATTAAACAAAACAAGAAAATGAACTAAAAACTGAAAATAAAAGGGGAAAAGGGGCTTACCATGGATGAAATCATCCATGGCAGCCCCTAATTAATGAAGAAGGGGTAGGGGAGGCTAGGGTTTGAGAGAGAGAAAAAGAGAGGGGGGCGGCTTCATAAACTCAATTAGTTCGTTCATGGTAAACAACAAAGAAATATTTGAGTTGACTATGGCCCCCGTTCTTTTGGACTAAACTGGGCTGAACTAAACTAAACTGAACTGAACTGCAAAGCCGAAATACGAGAGTAACCGAACCGAATCATGCGAGAAACCGAACCGAACTAAACATGCGGAACCCAACCGAAAATAAAGTCTAAAAGCAACGAGCCTTATATACACATACTGGGAGAAGTTGGAGGACGAGAGCGCACAGGTTTCAAGATACAACACATGAGCACAGGATCCGCATCCGGCTCACGAAAATTAGGCTCTACAACTTCGGCAAAGAAGAGCTCTGGAAGGGAAACACTATCCTTAGGCTTAGCTAAGAAATTAGCATGCTAACGTACAAGTGTCGCTGGCCAAACAAGAAATTACAGAGCATCGGTGTAACAAGCTCATATTCAACACCCTATAGTTAGATAAACGATGTGGATCACCATTGGATTAGTATATACTATATAGTAGAGGACAAAAAAATAAATAAAGAAAAGCATAAGTAAGAGAAAATAGGAAAACATACTTTGTTCTTCTCGTTGAAACTTGTCAGTGCCAACAAAACAATTTCGAGACCTTGATCATAATAGTACATGTGAGGTTCATCGACTTCAGGCAGAGGAGGTAACAATGGGAGGATTTTATCAATATCCAACTTACCATCCTCCGCAAACACTTGAGACCATTCTTCGGAATCGGGAGTAGAGTTGTTTGTAGAGGATTCACCTTCTTCTTCACTGCAAAGTGCAAAACATATAGATATGAGCATATATATTCCAGAACATAAAGCAAGCTAATTGAAGAATTTTATCATTTACCATAACAAAAACCAAAAGAATAAAACCTGGTTAAAGAATCTCCCTCACTATCAATATCATAGCCAATAGTGAAGAGACTTTGTAAGGTTTTTGTCCTGCCAAAAAAAGGATAATCACTATCAGAAGATGTGATAATTTAGCATTATATATATAGCACTTGCTAATAACTAGGCCAAATTATACCTGTAGACACATAATCGTGTCTCCCCATTTAAGGATCCGATGATGAAACATACCGCTGTCTTAATTGGTCCGACCCAAGGGCAGAGCAGTCTGAAAAGTCATTCAAAACCATTTCGAAAAGTGTTAAAGTTCTATTTTAAAGCCCAATTAATTATTCATGATAATTAATTGTATTTTGAGCCCAATTAATTATTCATGATAATTAATTGTATTTTGAGCCCAATTCTTTGAAAAGCCCAATTAATTGATAATTAATTGATTTATTTTAATAAATAAATATTTTCAAAAGATATTTTTTATAAGTCAAAATCAGATTTTATCCCGTAAAATCAGATATCCGTAGTTAAAAGATGAAAGAAAATCTTTTAGAACGCGTTTTATATCAAAAACTGTCAAAACATGTCAAAAACAAGCGATGCGCTGAGCGCAGCTGCCTGCGACGAGCGCAAGGCCTGCGACGAGCCCAAGGCCTGCGCCGAGTGCAAGTGTCCTGACACGTGGGCTTCCAAGTAAGCCGCGCCTAGCGCACAGCCTGTGCCAAGCGCACCAAAACTGACACGTAGACTTCTGTTTCATGTAGAGTTCTGCGTCAAGCGCAATGCTCTGCTTGAGACACGGATTTTCTTTCTTATCTTTTTCAAAGCGCGTACCACGTGTATGCTTTTTACTGGTCATGCCGCGTCATGTGCTTGCCACGTCAGCTGCGCCAGACGCAGCTGGCGCGTGAGGCGCAGTGTTGTTTTCCCTATAAATTGGCCTGATTTCCGTACAGATTTAAGGACAGATTTTTCACATTAACACACTTCGAACTCGACGAATATCTTACGAACCTCTCTACGAATTACAAAACACAAATACATTCAATCCACATACATTCAAACATTCCGATTTTCAGGCTTCACGATTGCTCGTCCCGAAGGTTGTCAATCTTGCAGACCCAAGCCACGGTATAATCCTGAGGGTCCTTAAATAAATTATTTTTATATTGAAGTTACTAACAGTTTTCTTTCCTGATGTAGATCTTTAATGTAAAATCGCTATACTGTATATTCTAACCTCTTTTCTATACTTTCTTTTATATTCATATTATTATTATTCATGCCTTTGTATATTATATGCCTGCCTGATCATTCTATGCATATTATATGATTGTCCTGCTTTATTGCTTTTATCACCCACATGTTATTATTGTTAAACAAGACATAAAGAACTGTTCTAACATTAATCAGATTAATTTGGACAACCTGTTAGGTTCCCTGTAATATTGATTGCATAATAACTTGACACTAAAAATTAGTCTTTTATGTGTTTCCTGAACCTACTTAGACTAATTATTTTTAGGGTGTATAAAAATATTATATGATTCTTTTTTTGGCATAAAATTTGCAATGAATCGATATTTAGTAGAGGCCAACTCTGGGCGAATGTGGTTCATTATGACTATATTCGTACCCTCACCCCCGAACTCAATCTTTGGTTCACTTTGACCATCTATGGAGTCATGACGGGGAAATCTACATTGGATAAGTCCCTATTTTGTCCCTACGGTTTTCCCATATCCAATTAGGGTTATGATTCTTCCTAACAAGAATTGTTGGCGACTTCTTTCAAAACAATTTTCAATAAAACCTTTACAGTGGGGTAGTCAAATACAAATACGCGCTCATCCCGCGTAGGCGAAATAAAAACACGCCTACAATTTGGCGACTTCAGTGGGGAGGATTTTAAAAAAAATTAATATTTTTTAAATGAGTGGGTGAAACTTGAAAAATACGATTCATTCTCCTTTTATGCCTTTGAATGATATACAGTTTTGCATATGCATGACTATTGTTCAGCCACCATAAGGACAATCTACCTTGCCTCATTAGCACATGTTCTATGTGTGAGGTCACCCCCGGGGGGTTTGCGCTTTGTCCTTCCAAAAAGCTTCCTGAGCGATAGTGTTGGATCTTAGTCATAAGCAAACCTACCCAACCATGGCATTGTTCCTGACTTGAGACTGGAGTGTGTCTTACACGTGGCCACCTCTTTAAGTAGGGGTACGAAGCGTGGGATCAATCTCTTAGTCATGGACCCTTTTCAGACAGAACCTAAACCTGACCAATAGTTTCAAACATAGAACTGGACTTTAGGTTGGAACTTTTGCATCCATGTTATATGATATTTGCCTGTGATTGCAATTCTTGCCTGTTATTATCCTGTCAATTTTTCATTATTATGCGTCGTTCCTAAAAATCGCGTCTAAACAAAATCATCAATCGACCAAAACTTCGACTAAATCCCCAAAAAACAAGTCGGGGGAGTAGTGCGTCAAGCGCATTAAGTTGCGTCTGCCGCACCACTCCCGCGCCAGACGCACGACTGTGCGCCGCGAGCAGCAATAGTTTATGGTCTATTATAATATCCCCTTGCGATTCTCTCTTCTGCCTAATAATGTCTTACTCTCTGTCTAGTTATCCATTAAACATTTTTTGTAAAATTCAATTCTTTGAGGAATTTTTCACAATCTTACTTTCAGATTTTTTTTATATTTTTTTGGTTCTATCATAATTTCCAAAAAAAGCTTTGTAAATAGGGTGTAATTAAGAAATCGGTTTTTTCACCTGATACCCCCGGGTTTTCAAAAAATTCACCTGGTACCCTCCATGTTTTCAAAATTCACCAGGTACCCCTAAGTTTAAAACTAATTCACGGGGTACCCTAAGTTTCAAACTAATACACTCAAATGCCCTTAATGACTAACGACGTTAACCGCCGTTAGTCATTAACCCTAATTTTCTGTTTTCAACCCTAATTAACCCCCTAATGCTAACCTTAATCCTAACCCTTAGCCTAACCCTAATCCTAAACCCTAAACCTAACCCTAACCACCCCTCCCCCACACTCCCACCACCCCCTGCAGCCTCCCCCACCCCAGCCCCCCCCCCCTCCCCCCCTCCCTCCCCCACCCCGTCGACACCCCTCCCCCCCCCCCTCCCCCACCCCCACAGCCCCTTCCTCCCCCACCCCGTCGACACCCCCCCTCCCTCCCCCCCCCGTCGACACCCGTCCCTACCCCCACTCTCCTCGATTTCCCCACTCCCTCCCCACCATATTTCTCGGCACATCCCACCCTAAGTCCCGAAGATCCGGGCATCCCACACGAGCCACCATCCGGGCAGCAACGAAGATCTAGGCAACGAAGATCCGGGGTGGGGGAAATCTGGGCAGCAACGAGGCTATGGGCGGCGAAGATGCGGGGTGGGGGAAATCTGGGCAGCGAAACTAGAATGGTAGGGGAGCAACGAAAATCGACGGAGCGACGGTGGCGGGGGAGGGGGAGGGGCTGCGATTCGGTCGAGCGGCGGTGGAGGAGTAGGGGGTGGGGAAGGGGAGAACCTGCGGCGGTGGAGGAGTAGAGGGGTGGGAAGGGGAGAGCCTGCGACGGTCGAGCGGCGGTGGAGGGGTAGGGGGTGGGGGAGGGGAGGGGTGGGGAGGCTACGGAGTGGTGGGAGGGTGGGGGAGGCTACGGGGGTGGTGTGAGGGTGGGGGGGGGGTGGTTAGGGTTATGGTTAGATTTAGGGTTTAGGGTTAGGGTTTAGGGTTAGGTTTAGGGTTTAGGGTTAGGGTTTAGGGTTAGGATTAGAGGTTAATTAGGGTTAATGACTAACGGCGGTTAACGCCGTTAGTCATTAAGGGTATTTAAGGGTACCCCGTGTATTAGTTTGAAACTTAGGGGTACCTGGTGAATTTTGAAAACATGGAGGGTACCAGGTGAATTTTTTGAAAACTCGAGGGTATCAGGTGAAAAAACCGATTAAGAAATACCTCTCCAGTGGTGTTGCACTGTTGCTTCACCTTGCAAATTGCCTTCTTCGATGCTATTTGCTTGAGTATATGTGGTCGTTTACTTTCATTGTAAAAAATACTTTCTCTGCACATTCAACAATTTTCTACTTCTATTGGCTTGTGGATTACAACGTACTACCTCCGTTCCTTTTTAATAGTTACCCTTTTACTTTTGACACTATTCACAAATTTCCCTTTGATTATCATTTGTGATTTATGGTTAAGAGAAAATATAGTCATGTGGGGTCTTGTTTGATTCGTCTCGATATGTACTTTTAGAATATCGACTTTTTATATTTTTTACAAAAACAAAATTAGAGATATAAAAGCTCAAAGTAGTGCATTGGCATGCGTGAAAAGTGTAAGTGTAACTATTAAAAAGGAACGGAGGTAGTATGTGAGAAAAACCCACCATAAAATTCACACCCGCAAATGAATGATGTATCTTTTGAATTAAATTGTATAAGGATTTATGAATTAATCATTGTAATTACCTAATTTTGGAAAAATAATGGTATTATGATGTGCGTTTTGGTTATTTTGTTGTGTTGTTCAGAGAATTGAAGGGTAGGAAGGAGAAGGGGAAGAAATGAAGATGTAGAACTGTCGTGTTTACAATTATATATTTCCCCCCTTAATTAGGGATTTTATTGGGTTCTTTGATTTTTTTTTCTTTTGTTTTTCCCTTTCTTCAGTTCATGGCAGTTCCGTATTACCCTTTTTTTCTTAGTGTTTTTTTTTTAAAATTTGTGATTGATTGGATTTGTAATATTTATTGGTAGTTGGGGGTATTTAGGTAATTAAGGGTTGACACCAAATGGTCAGGACTCAGGAATTGACATATATAATAGAGATGATAAGAAAGTATAGAGTATCATCTTATTTACTATAGCAACGGATATTAAGGTAACGAGGAGATTAGAAAATATGGGAGTGAGGGTCTGTTCTCTTTGGCATAAAACAACTGAATTGAATCAATCGAACTTAACTAACCGAACCGAATCGAACCCAACCGAACCGAAGCGAATTGAACCGAGCGAATTGAACCGAATCGACCGAATTAAATTATAACTAATAATAATGATAAAAATTTAGGAACTGAACTAAATTAAACTGAACTGAACTGAACTAAACCGGGCCGAAGCAAGCGAACCGATTGCAAGCGAACCGAACCGAAGCGAACGAAAATAAGTTGGGGAGAACAGGCCCTAAATCGGCCGGTTTTATTTTCTATACAACATCAATTTTTCTATGCATACATGGTGTTGTGCCACATGTTAAAGCAAAAGAGTGTATACAGTTGGCGTTTTTTTTTCAATTTCTAATGACATTTGGCAAGTACTTCTCGTATGCATGACACATTGGCATAATTAAAAACTAAAAAATAGGGCAAAACTAATTTTATTAATGTAACATAATCGAAATTAACAAAAACCGAATAAAAAGTAATAAAAATTGACTCTAACTCGAAGTTAATACTATTAATGTAATATTTTTATTTCGATGACACTAAAATCAACTACATTGCATTATTAAATTGAATACAATAATATATAAAAAAACTAATACTAATCATTAGCTAAATAACGCAACAACACTATTTTTTTAGGTGGTATAACATCTCCCTTGTTCAAGTTGATTTTTTCCAATGAAACTTCATCCATTGTGACATCCTTGCAAACTTTGTAGAATTTAAGATTACCCGAACGGAACATTGTTAGTACCATACATTCGTTATCAAAAAAATTTGAGTGTTACACTTTAGGATGCCAAATCTTTAAACTTCTAGGTGAAGATGGTGTGTGAAATGAACCATATTCATTCTCCATATCATATGAACAAAATATAAGGTGGCCGGATATAGGGAAAGGTCTTTAGGGGTTTCTGAATTTTGATGTTGTAGTGCAATGCAAATATGATTAGGGTATTTATAGTGCAATTTTGTACTCGGGTTTTTTACTCGGTTTTTTGAAAAAAAATGTAATATAATTTCATTAAACCACGATTTTCCATATTTAAGAGTGATTGAATCAATCCCTAAAATTAAGTTTTGCAATTTAGGAATGATACAGATCTAGGTGATCAACTTGCACATGATTTAAGATTGTAATTGATTCACATAAGCATGATTTAAGGATAGTTAAAAAATTTCGGCTAATGCATTAGGGAATTGAGTGACACGTGGCGTTTTTTCTTACTTGGACAATGTTTTAAGTGTTAAAACTGCCACGTAGGATTCGATTGACTGGGATTCTGAAAATTGATTGCCAAATGGCGAGAGCAATTTTATAGCTGACACATAGGATACAATTGATCAGCTTTATTAGTATATATAGATATATAGATAAAGCAATAAGGATTTGCTTATGTGTCATGAGCAAATTGAATTGTTGATGTGTCAATGATTTGTAAAATCTTTTACAATTTTTTGCCACGTGTATTTGCCTCTAAATATTTCTGCCATGCATTACTTTTTTTAGGCACATAATTGGAAAGCTATTTAAAGAAATTGGCTTTGCAATGGAATGTAAATCAACTAAAATTTCGGAATTGATTGCTATAAATTAGGAATTGCGTATGCATCATAAAACTGCCAAAAAAAACATATTCCTTAAATCCGATATTTTAGGCACTAATTAAAAAATCATATCCCCTAAATCCGGTATTTTAGGAACTAATTAAAAAATTCATATCCCCCTAAATCCTGTATTTTAGGCACTAACCATTGATTTTGGAACTAATTAAGAAATAAATTTATAGCAATAAGCTGATATTTTAGGCACTACTTAAGGTATTACAACTATATAAATGTACATGTTGTACTCTCTTCTTAAACCCAAAAAAATGAAAAAAAAGTCTTAACTGATTACAATATTAAACATAAAGTTTACCAAGCTAAGGTACGTATTAATCATACAATAAGTACTATTTTAAGTTTTTTAAAAAGTTCAAAATATAATATCATCGACCACATACCAATACCATCAAAACTATAAGATCATTGAAAATTATAAGATCACATCACTAAGATCGTGAGCCGTGATATTACAAAGACTACGGTATATCCCCATAAAACGGTGATAATTATTAGTGAGTTACAATGTGATCTTAGTGATGAATTTTGATGATGACATTTGTAAGATGGGTATAATTAAAAAAGTTTATCTGTAATACAAAACGCGATCCACAATAAAATCAATAATAACTGATATTAACACCTCATGTATAGCACAAAAGAATAACCATCTTATGTACTAACACTTGCACAAAAGAATAAACATCTTATGTACTGTACACTTGATATTAAACTATCAACTGCATGAAGAACAAAATAGCCAATACACAAATTTCACTTTGATAATAGAAACCAACTATATACAATAAAAAAGCTCTTCGAAACACAGAGATAAGGGAAGATAATAAAGTCTCAACAAAAATTAACTTTTACTTGGCTCATGAGGTTTGTAAAACTTAAAGGAGGGTAGCCTAATTGTAACAACAAGCATGGGGATGTCTTAAAGTTTAGTATAATAACAATGGAACTCATTTCATGGTACAAAATAACACTTCGCAATATTTTAAATTCGCTAGGAATATGTTATCTTAACTGTATGACATCTCTATGTAACATTAAAGATCAAAATTATATATAGAACTTATGTGAAATTCATTGTCCATAATTTTAGTGTAGTTGTATCTTTGTTGTATATCTAACTAACTAATATCTATATTTTTTATATACTCCAGGTAAGGAAAATCATGATCAGTTGTTCAAGTTGCCATCATTGGATACACGTATCAAATCAACTCAAATAAGTTCTTTGGCGATATATTTAATGGTAAGTCATATATATTGTTCAGTTTATTCACAACAACCAAATCACAACTATAAAAAAAATACGGATTTTTCACCAGGTACCCCTGTGGTTTCACAATATTCACATGATACCCTCGCGTTTTCAATAATTCACCTGGTGCCCCTGAGGTTTTGAAAAATCACCAGAATACCCTTAATGACTAACGGACGTCAACTCTGTTAGTCATTAGGGCTAAATCAACGAAATTAACCCCTAACTAACATAATTAATACTAATTAATCCTAATTAACTATAATTAAACCTAATTAACCCATCTCTCTCCCTAACCCCTAACCCCACCACCCTCCTACCACCCCACCACCCACTCCCCCACCCTCCCACCACCCCCGGCCTCCCATCCCAACCCCTCCCACCACCCCCACCCCCACCCCCACCCCCACCCCCCATCCCCCCGCGACCCCCCTCCCCACCTGCCGTCGCGAAACCCCTCCCCTTCCTCTGCGAACCCCCTCCCCTCCCCACACCGCCATCGCAAAACTCCTCCCCTTCCCCTGCGAGCCCCCATCCCCTCCCCCCTTGTCGTCGTAAAACCCCTCCCCTTCCCTGCGAACCCCCCCCCTCCCCACTGCCGCCGCGCGAAACCCCTCCCCTTCCCTCGCCCCCCTTCCCCTTCCACTGAACCCTAAAAAAATTCGAAATTCGAAGGGGAGTGAGGTTGTGTTTGAAAATCTGGATTGTGATTTGAAAATATGGGTTTTGTTTCGAAAATCTGGATTTGAAATTCGAAGGGGAGGGAGGGGGTGCATGGGGAAGGGGGAGGAGAGGGGGAAGAGGGTGGTGGGGGGGGGCTGTTAGGGTGGTTGCTTGGGGGTGGGGTGATGGAGGGGGTCATCGTGATGGGGGAGTGGCGAGGGTGGTGGGAGGGTGGGAGAGAGGGGTGGTGGGAGGGTTAGGGTTTAGGTTAGGGGTTAGGGTTAGGGTAGGGTTAGAAATTAGGGTTAAGTTAGGTTAATTAAGGTAAAAGTTAACGGAAAGTTGACGGTAGGGTCACGTCAGGTATTTTTCAAAACCTTAGGGGCACCAGGTGAATTGTTGAAAACGCGAGGGTACCAGGTGAATTTCGTCAAACCACAGGGGTACCTGGTGAAAAATCCGAAAAAAATATTACCATAAGAGCTCCTAATTTATAGGTGTTCATCTCAAAGAAAAGATAAAATGTCATATACTCTATTTCCACATATAAATTGATTTTTATTTATTCTATATATTACCGTTCATTTGGAAGAAGTATTAGTGACCTGGGTCAGTGAGTTGATCACAAACTCACAATAAAAATGAACAAAAGGGTGAATCGGGCATGTAACAAATAATTGACAACACAATTTCTTCTATATTTTACTTTCCAAAATAAATAAAAAATTGATCAAGTAGTACGAAACTTGCAAGCTTTAAATTCTAAGAGAGGTGCATAAAATCTTACTGTTACTTAGAAGCCGAATACAATCTTAGCAAAATCTAAGTTTGCTAATAAAGTTCCAAAATGTAACAAACTCATGCTTAGAACACTCATTCTTCACTGCCCTTAAAATTCTGTCTTTTCCATCTCAATTTGAACATTTAGAAAGTGAATCATCATCTTCATATAAGAAACTCACGTAGATAACATCTGAATCTCACACATTCAACGTCAATGGATAGGAAACACAATCAAATTCATTTTCCTCCATTTTCGAAAATATCAAGTGTGTTCGATGAATCTGAGGTCAAACTTTTTGGATAACTTTTTTCGAATAAATCTGGTATTGCACGGGAACTTTTTTCTTTAATAACAAAAGATTCAATTGATAGAACGTAGCAATTTTTCGAATAAATCTCCTTTTTATTTAAATCTGATATTGCGTAAATTGACGTAGGGAAAACTAGGTCGTTACTAGTCTCCTAAAGTCAAACAAAACCTAACTAGACCACTAAACTAAGTAAAGTGGTAAGCAAGGGTCATTTTTCCACAAGGACTAAGGAACACCAAAATGTATTGATAAAACAATAAGCTAGGCCGAAATCAAGTCGGAAATTGTCAATAACCAACTACGAGCTACCAAAAAAGCTAAATATCAAATATAACTAAAATTAGGAGATGGGATTAAACACCAACTAATCATGAAATAGGCATAGGAATATCAAACATAGAGATAAATGCATAAAAACCACATGAATTAGCTATTGACTCAACATACAACTCTTATCCTACTCTCATAGGCGAAGAACTTCTCAAAGACATCAAATAAGGACTCTCATCCATTAATAACATATCCCGAGGTTCAAATAAACCCAAGTCAATAATAGAAATCAATAGGTCACACTCTCATGCCAACCTAAATCAATCTACACCAATCTAATACAACATTCAAGTGATCAAAGAGAATGCAACATAGATTAGAAAAGCTAAACAAGCAATAATTTAATCACACAAATCTCCAAATCCAATATCAATTGCCCAATTCAATCATGGTTGGGTTTTCACCCAAACCCTAACCAACAAACTACTCCATAAACACAAAAATGAGAACTTTAGAGAAATTAACAACTAATAACATGATACTAAACATTAAACTAACAAAATAGACCATAAATAATTAAACTAATCATGAACAACTAATTTAAGAAAAACAATTAAAATAAAGCAATAAAAGAGGAGGGAAAGAGTAAGAAATTCTCATTGATAGATGAAAAGAAAACTTCAAATCTTCTTGTCACTAGATGATTATCCAAAATCCTCCATTTCTCATTGATTTTCTCACTTTCTCCTCTAAACTAAACTATGGAGGTTAATCCTCCCTAAAACCCTAACTATTCTAAAAATAAGAGAGGTGAGTAAAATAAAACTTGACTAATCATCTTTCTAAAAAAATGATGGTAAAAGATATTTATACTACTCCTAATAAAAAGGAAAGGAAATAGAAAAAGTGAACATAATTAAAATAAGGGAAAAGAAAAAAAAAATGGAAAAAGAAAATAAAAAAGGAAAGAAAAACGTGAGTTTGAAGTACAGCTACAAGGGGTGAAAACAAAGGAAGAAAAGAAAAAAAAGGTAAAATAAAATTAAAATGAAAATAACAAAACCCCCAAATATCAGACCCATTTTCTCCCGTCTTCTTCGTTGTTGTTACTTGTTACCATGTTCTTCGCTGCATCATCACCGCTCAACACAAACACCATCATCATCATCATCATCACCGTCCATCATCATCCATCTAGCCATCTGATTTCTTTTTCAATATGAATTTGTTCTGTTGCTGAACCTCTCTTAACCATAGATTAGCTTCGATAAATCGCAGCCGTTCAGCTTCATTAATTCCGTACGATTTTCAAGAGCGCCCGCTCCGAGGTCGCTCATGGGTCGCTCATACATTCTGCTTTTGTTGAGTTCGAACGGAGCGCCCGCTCCGTTGTACATAGGAGCGTCCGCTCCCCTTGGTTTTGGGACAAATGCTTGGACAGCGGTGGAGATGGCGTTTGGTACCTTGCATTGGAGTGCTGGGGATGGTGTTTGGTGTGGTGGTGCTGCAGTGTTTGGGGCAGAGGATGACGGTGGTGGAGTGGAGGTGGTGTTTGGTTGGTGAAGGAAGATGGTGCTTGTGGCTTGGTGTGGTGTAGGATAAGTGGGAAGTGTGGTGTAGGATAAAGCTCTATATTGTAAGACTAAATCAAGCCACCCTCTAACTTTGGAAACTCAAACACGTAGCTCCAAAACGCTTACCTACATACAAAACCAAACACAAGGGTAGAAACTATACATATAAAATAATAAAATGAAAATAAATAAAGAAAACAATAATAACTAAAAAGGAAATAAAATTAGAAGAATAATTACGAAAATTAAACTAAAACGACTCTAATTAAGCACAAATTACTACCCTACGAGTGACATAAATGTCTCTCATCACAAATTCAGGAGAGAGATTCAATTGAACTTAACAATTTTTGGCAATGTTTAAATATCCATTTTTTATTTGCAATTTACACGGGTTCAGTTGGCCATATCAAGAGTTACCAGCAAAGGGTTTGAAATTTTAATTTGTGATAAAGATCACGGGATGTCAAGACAACAAGAGAGAGGGCGTGAGCAGGACTGCAGAAAACTAGAGAAGAAGTGGTTGCATGATTGAATCCCAATAATGGATCGAATTATGATTTTATCTGATCCTCAAAGTGAAGCGGTGGGCGGAGCAAATACTTTTTTCGATCAATTTTTTTTAGAAAAAAATATTTAGTCACGTGTTTCACCATATATAATATTAATTACATCAGGCATTAAACGCACGAGTTATAAGCCATGTTTTAAAATAATCCTAATAAACAATATGATTATAAAAAGTTTAAATCACGAGTTAATATTCACACCATGCATGATTTTAGTAGAAACATCTTTAAATCATAAAATTTATAAACAAAAAAAAATTTCCGTGACGAGATATCTTCATAATCAAGCAATTAAGTCCGATACTACATCAACTCCATCTTCATGGGGGTTTCATAATAAGTTCGCATAGGAAGTTATAGACTCCAAGCGTACTTTGCTAAAGATTTCATTACGAGTCCATACATGAAATCTTGGGTTTTAAAGCCACACAGATACAAGATCTCACCTATTTATGGGCTCACTTAGGCCCTTGGCATACAAAACTTGAAGCATATACAACTCGAGCATTACGAAGACTCGTTCTACAACGTATTTCAAATCCAACATAATCTTTTAACTGAATGGATCATCCTTGGGGGCTTCACATTTCTCCTCTTTCATAGGCTCCATGTGTACCTTGATAAGGATTTCATTACGAGTCCATACAAAAGATTGTGGACTCCAGATCCATACGAGAAAATAATACGAGATCCTAACTGTTTCTGCTAAGAAATTAAGGATTGTAATAGGTTGAGTGATTTGATGTGGGCCCCAAGAAGGTATGCCTGAGCTCCGTTGTCCGTACGCCAGAAACCTGCAAAATAAGGTTAGCCTACCCCGGGGGTGGTCCTGGAATCGCCCCTCCGACGCTCAAGTCAGTAAATGATTGAGGTAGAGAGAGAAAGTGATCAATGTAGAGAGAGATGCTCTGGGTTTTGTAGCTGAGAATTGCTTACCTTTTGATTGATGAGACAATCGTTATTTATAGAGGATGGGACCTCCAATAAACGAGGGTATTTTAGTCAGCTCCAGCTGGTGGAGGATTGTCTTCCCTAGAAGTAGGGGTATTTTAGTAACTTCGTCATAGGTGAGCTGGTCCAAGAAATGGGCCCAAACAATTAGCCCCACGCCAAGTAATCGGAGTGAGAATCACCATTTTTAGTTCGGTTGATTGGCGGAATGAAGTGTTTGCATTTTTGCCGATGTTGAGCGGGACCCACGAATTTTCATGCCGGATCGTGGTGGAAAAAATCTTATGCCGCTAGTATTAACCAAGCACGCGAGTCGGGGTCCAAGGGTGAAACGCCCTGGTGGGGGTTAGGGGGCAACGCCCCCGAACATTTTCGAGGTATGCGCTTGTGCACTTGGCCGAGCCGAGGGGGTGTTGTTGGCCACAGATGCCGAGGGGGTGCCCTTGTGCACTTGGCCGAGCCGAGTAAGTCTCGTGTTGAGCACAGGCCAAGGTGCCGAGCGCAGCTCCTGATCCTTCCCGAGCCGACCGAGTCTCGAGCTGGGCACAGGTCGACGTGCCGAGCGAGGCCTGTAATACCCCGAATTTTTAGTAATTATTTTATTATTTATTAAGGTTTAATATTATTTCCACTTAAATTTATTTTTCTGATCATTCAATTTTAATAATGATTTCATTTAGTTTTGAATTATTTAACGAGTTTATTTAAATGATTTAATTGAAATGTATTTTATTTAAATAAACTAATTATTCATTTTCATTATTTCAAAATATTTTAATATGGTAATTGAAATCTTTATTTAGTTTGTGGGCATTCTTATTCATTCAATTGTCCATCCATATTAGTAGCCCAATGTCAAGTCCATAGTCCATGTGTCATTTTAGCCAAAAAGAAAAATTAAAAGCCAAAAAAAAAAAAAGAAAGAAACGTGATCATCAGATCACCATCTTCCTCCTTCCTCACGTATGATCAACAGAGCCAAAGGAGCAATTTTTCAACAAAATCAACAGCTCTTGTCAGTAGAGTATGAAATTCAATCCACAATCCCGGATTTTGGGAGCAAAAATCAGTCAAAAGTTAATCACTAACACCATACCTCACCATACCCACCATTAATGGAGCTTGACCCAAAGCTCAAAATTCTGACCAAAACCCTCTATAAATACTGAACTACATTCACCCAATTGCTCAAGCAAACAGATTAAACTTCAAAGGTTTGCTTCAATCTTCTTCCCTTCTCTCTTAATTTCTGGTTTTTGGTTTGGAAAATAAATAAAATAAAATCGAACCCACCATTAACACATTTCCCCTGTTTCTCTGAACCGCCGAAAATCACCGCGACCACCGCTCAAACTACCTAACCCACTGTCGAGCCTCATTCCGGCCGACAAACCACCTGCCCAAACACCATCTTCGCAGCACCCCTGATGCCGCCTTAACTAGTGCCCAGTCATAACTGAACCCCCGAACCCGCGCCCGGCCTTCGCCGTCCCGCCCGAGCCTCGCCGTGCTTCGCCCAAAACCACCGGCGCCTCCTCCTCTTCTTCCTTACCCCCGATTCGCCTCCCCTCCTGTTCCCTCCTTCCTTCTTCGTTTTTTTCGTTTATGAGAAACTGGTTCTTAGAACCAGTGATACTCCTTTTTCCTTTTTGTTAAGTTTTATTAGTTTTTTTCAAAACAAAACAAATGACTTTCCTAAACTAGTTTACTTTATTAAGTTGGTATATTTTAGATTAATTTAACCTTTTATAACTTGAAAGTATTTCTTAATTTTCTAAAACAAAGTAAGAAGTAGAATAAAGTTAGTTTTCTATGTTTAAAATAATTGTTTAAGTTAATGAAAATTAAGATGAAGTAATATTTGAGTACTTAAAATAATTTCATAAATAATTTGAAAACCATAAACTTTGATTTATAAACTCTCCTAAAATCATTAAGAATTTCTTTAAGTTATGTGAATTATTTAAATTGTTTATTTTATAAATAAAAGAGGTTATTTAGGTAACTAACTTAGATCTCGTTAATGTCTATTGTAGACTCCGATTTCGTAGACGAGGAATATCAAGAGTGTTAATCCGTTCGTGAACTTAGCTTTTGGGCACGCGTCACGAGGTAATCTCCGATGTCCATCTAAACGTAGATCCCGTTAGAATAAAACGAATTAATTATGTGACTATGTGAATTAGAATATGGATTATGAATATGGATTATAATTATGGAATTTGTTATGAATACGAAGAATAAAATGGATAACGATTATGGATTTCGATTATGAATCATGACTATGGAAGATGGACTATGGACGGTGTACGATATGACAATGATGATTATTAATATAACGTTGTTAAAACCGTCAATAATAGCAACTTAATCACTAATCTTTTATTCTTGTTATCAACATCGTTTAATGTCATTTAGTAATGTTAATATTGTTATTATTATTATTACTATTATTATTATTATTATTATTATTATTATTATTATTATTATTATCATCATCATCACTATTCTTACCATATTATTATTATTATTACTAAGATTATTGTTATCGTTGTTATTATATTGAAGTGATGAGTGAAAGTTGAAAATTATCAAGAACATGTGATAATTGGATGATTATGAGTTAATCTATGTAACCAAGTGACTGTTATGATAATAAATACGAATGGGCTCTCGAATTAAGCTATGTATGAAATGAATTCTGGATTTGGAATGAAAATATTCACTCTTGAATAAATGAAATGATGCATATGTTATGTGATGACTTGAATTAAAAGCTATTAATCACTTAAAGTGAAATATCGGAGGGAAATGATGAACAGGTTGCCCTGTAAGGGAGGTTCAGCGGCCACCTATAGGTTCTCTGGTTACTATGCTGATTTTCTGTTACTTGTCTTCCTTCTATCTTGTTGTGATCCAAGTAGAAGGGGTGTGCACACTAGGGACTCTGTTATTATGGCCATTATGTTATCCGTAGGTGGTTACAGGGGATTGACCCCGGCCTACAATGTTGAAGTAAGTGGTTACAGGGGATTGACCCCGACTTACTGGCGTTCTCTTTCCTCTCCTTAAATAATTGGATTAATTGAATTAATCATGTGATTATTCATTGTATATATATATATATATATATATATATATATATATATATATATATATATATATATATATGTGTGTGTGTGTGTGTGTGTGTGTGTGTGTGTGTGTGTGTGTGTGTCTCGTGTGCTATGTTTCTCAACCCTATTAACCTAATATTTTATAAAGTATTTTCAACTTAAGTATTTTACGGGATGGAGTTGGAATTACTCGCTTTTTTCGATTTTTGGGAGCTTGTCTCTCTTCTTTCTTTTCAATGTATTTGTGCAGGTGGGTGATCGACGGGGGAACAAAAGGGAGACCAGTTAGAGTTGTCATCCACTTAGCTTATGATTTAGCTTCCGCTGGAACTCTGAAACACTTAAGTCATTAGTAATATTTAATGAACGATATACTTGGTTGTAAGGATTAATTTATTTTGAATTTAGTATGCTTTAACCTAGCCTTGCATTTATTTCCAAGGAGATAAGTGCGGCGGTAGCACGCTCGTTGTGTCGAACCCTCGTGGATTTTCCCCCATCTCGAGTTTTATTAAATGAAAAAGGGTTCGGGTTGGCGGGGGTGTTACAAAGTTGTATCAAAGCGGAGTTTAGATTAACTAAGGAAAGATTAAAATTATTAAAATATATTAATTAGGGAAAATGAATCAAATAGGGTTAAACTCAAAAATGGTTTAAGAAGTCAAGATGATTAAAATATTTAAGAAAAATAAATTAAGATTAAAATATGACTTAATAGGATTAAAATATGACTTAAGGATTTAGTATGGGTACGTATGGGTTATATGTACATGTATGAAAGTACTCGTTAAAGGTACTTATTAATTGTTTATTTTATTAGATGGCCAAGACACGTTTGACCGCCAGGAAATGCACCAGAACCCCTCGCCAAGGACCTTACCTTCTAAGGATGAGGGTAGGAGAGTCTATTTCAGCTTATATTTACAGATTACGATTAACAATGAAGTGTTACCACCTCAATGAAGGTCACGGGCATTCGGATTACCTCACGCCACCTAAACAGGCCGATGTTTTGATTCACACTCTTCCCAATGATGGTTCTTATGCCGGAATCAAGAGCGAATACTCTGATGTTCTGAAAAATGGAAGGCCAAACTATGAACGATACACATTGAAAGGGAAGTGGTATCTCACGTTGAGTTACCTGGAGAAAAGAATGCTTGATGCTAGGGCCAAGTGGCTTAATGACTATTTACCCACTGATGACGAGGAACCCAACTATAGTGGCGATGAAGAAGTAGGAAGCAACCCTGTCTCACCCGTTGTAAATCTCGATGGAGATGGAGACGGAGATGAAGGTGAAGATGAGGACCCGTCCGAGTACACTGACTAGAAACCCAAATCTTTAGCCTTGACCCTTAGATTTCTAATTAAGGTCATAAAAGATCGATTAATGTGTTAACTTAGTTAAGGATAGTGCGACTAATGCTTATTTAACTATTTGAAACAAACTCTTATGCTACTATGAACGAATTGTTATGGCACTTTTGGAGTAATGAATGATGAACTTTTGACATGTGAATGGAGTGTGAAATAAATGATGAACTTTTTATATGTGAATTGAGTATGAAATGAATGAATAGTATGAACCATGATTATGTGAATTAGCCTTTATATAAGAATCAATGTGAATGGTGGAAACACCAATGTGAATAACGCATGTAGCTTATGCAATACGTTTATAGCGATCTGGAGCAAGGCGACAAGAAAACCAAATGGCCTAAACTCCCGAACAAGTTGCAACACGACTTAGGACTCTTGAGCAACTAGCTCAGAGCTTTGGCTTAGTCCTTCAAAACCAGATCAACAACAACCACCATGGAGACGATCCGCAAGCTGCAATGGCGAAAAAGATTTCCGCTTTGAAACCACCAACCTTTGTTGGGAGAGAAGACCCACTACTTCTCGAGAATTGGATAAGAGATTTCGAAAAGATTTTCACGGCCACGGGTACGCCTGAGGCCCAGAAAGTGGACCAAGCAACCTTTTATCTGCATGAAGATGCTGATACTTGGTGGGAAAGTGTAGGACCTACTGTTAAAGCTCAAGAGAACTTTAACTGGGAAGCGTTTAAGGTAGCGATTAAGACTCGATTCTTCCCCGAGCACATTCGAAGGCAGAAGTACAATGAGTTTAGTAGGTTTAACCAGAGTTATAACATGAGTGTGCAAGAGTACGCTCAGAAATTCAATGAGTATGCCCGATTCTGCCCGACTGTAGTGCCAGATGAAGGAACTAAGGCTCAGAAGTTTAAAGACGGACTTAAGTTTGATCTTCAGACTCGAATGGGAGGTAGCACCTCTACTACTTTCGCGGAAGCGTATGCTAAAGCTTCGAACCTGGAGAGAATCTTACAGCGTGAGAGAGAGGTGCTAGGCAGGCACAAAAGGAAGGAACCTACCGGCAACAGCAACAGCCAAGGGTACGACAAAAGGCCCAACAACAACAATGGTGGAAGCAACAACAACAATGGTGGACGCTACAACAACCGCAACAATCAAAATTCAGGACAATAGGCCCAGCAAGGAAATAGGAACCAAAAGAACTTTGTTTGCAAGAAGTGTGCCAAGAGCCATCCAGGGTTCACTTGTCAGGGTGAAAGGATCAAGTGTTTCGAGTGTGGAGAAGTAGGTCACAAATCGTTAAACTGTCCCAAGAAGCAAGCTCAAAATGCACCAAATGGGAACAATGGTAACAATGGAGGTGGAAACAAAATTCAAAACTTCAATAACAACAGCCCCAGTGGAGGAAAGGTTGTACAGAATGGGAACCAGAACAACCGCTCTTTTGGAGGTGGAAATGGAAACTATGGAAAGAATGGCAATGAAGGCTACACCAATGGAAGAATCAACGTCATGAGCCGAATTGAAGCTGACACCGATGCCAATGTTGTGACGGGTACATTTCTCGTAAACTCAAACCCTGCTTATGTACTCTTTGATTCCAGAGCGTCTCATTCTTTTATTTCTAGCACTTTTGTTAATAAGTATCCCCTCAAGTCTACCCAGTCTTGTCGAGCCAATATAGCCATGCCCACCGGTGAAACTGTTTCATGTAAATCTCTTTTCCAAAGTATCCCTGTAGTCATAGCTGGTATTAAATTACCGGCCGATCTTATCCTTTTTGACCTAAAGGACTTTGACGTTATCTTGGGAATGGATTGGTTAGCTAAGTATAAAGCCAAAATCGAGTGTCATAACCAGAAAATATCTCTTAGGGGACCGAAAGGGAATTAGATATCCTATAAGGGTATAATTTCTAAACCCGATGTCCAGATAATCTCAGCCCTGAACCTTCAAACCTATCTTAGAAAAGGCTACCCAGTCTACCTGTGCCAAGTAAGGGACGTAAGCGTGGAAAACGAGGAGTTGACTCAAATTTCGGTAGTAAGGGAGTTTCCGGATGTATTTCCCGAAGAGCTTCCAGGAATGCCACCAGAGAGAGAAGTGAGCTTTAAGATCGATTTAGTCCCTGGAACAGGACCTATCTCTAAGGCCCCGTATCGAATGGCACCTGCAGAAATGCAAGAATTGAAAGTACAATTGGAGGAGTTGTTGGATAAAGGGTACATTCGACCTAGTGTCTCACCTTGGGGAGCCCCGGTGTTGTTTGTCAGGAAGAAAGACGGATCTTTGAGGTTGTGTATAGATTACAGGGAGTTGAATAATGCCACAGTGAAGAATAAGTATCCGCTACCGAGGATCGAGGATTTGTTCGATCAGCTTCAGGGTGCAACGGTGTTTTTCAGGATCGATTTACGATCAGGTTATCACCAATTACGAATCGCGGAAGAAGACATCCCTAAGACAGCCTTTCGTACGAGATATGGCCATTATGAGTTCACAGTCATGCCTTTTGGACTCACTAATGCGCCGGCAGCTTTCATGGACCTCATGAACAGGACTTTCCAGCCGTACCTGGACAAGTTCGTGATAGTGTTTATCGACGATATATTGGTGTACTCGAAGGATAGAGAAGAGCATGAGGATCAGTTGAGGAAAGTTTTGGAGATTCTTCGAGAAAAGCAATTGTACGGGAAGTTCTCGAAGTGTGAATTTTGGTTGGAAAAAGTCTCATTTTTGGGTCATGTGATATCAAAAGAAAGCGTTTCCGTAGATCCATCGAAGATTCAAGCAGTGACCGATTGGCCTCAACCTAAGAACGTCACCGAAGTAAGGAGTTTCTTGGGTTTTGCTGGATATTACCAGAGATTTGTGAAAGATTTTTCGAGAACGGCCCAACCTCTCACTAACCTGATGAAGAAAACAACAAAATTTCATTGGGATGATAAGTGTGAGGAAGCATTCCAAGAGCTGAAGAAGAGGCTTACAACGGCCCCAGTATTAACTTTGCCCTCTGGAGTAGAAGGATTTGAAGTTTACAGTGATGCCTCAAAGAAAGGTTTTGGGTGCGTCTTGATGCAACATGGTAAAGTAGTGGCCTATACGTCGAGACAACTCAAACCGCATGAGCAAAATCACCCTACTCATGACTTGGAGTTAGGAGCGATCGTGTTTGCGCTGAAAATCTAGAGACATTATTTGTATGGAGTGCAATGTAAGGTCTATACAGATCACAAGAGTTTAAAGTATCTGTATACGCAAAAGGAGTTGAATATGAGACAGAGACGTTGGCTCGAGCTTATAAACGACTACGATTTGAAGATAGTGTATCAAGAGGGAAAAGCGAACAAAGTAGCTGACACGTTGAGTAGGAAGAGTGCTCATTCGCTAAACGTGTTGATTTTGGCAGATGAACTGTGTGAAGAGATCAAGAGATTGAGTTTGGAAATAGTTGAGCCCGGTTATGTGAAAGCTCAGTTGAATGCTCTTACTGTTGGACCGGACATATTAGAAGAGATTCGGGTGAAACAAGCTGCAGAAAAGTGGTTAAGCAAGTTAAGAGAGATGAAGGAATGTGGTCAAGCACCGGAGTTCGAGATCGACGGCAATGGTGTTGCAAAGTATAAACGGAGATTGTGTGTGCCACAGGATGAGGAACTCAAGACGAGAATTCTAAGGGAAGCCCATAGTTCACCGTATTCCATACATCCAGGAGGAGATAAGCTTTATAAGGATTTGAAAAAGTATTTTTGGTGGCCTAGGATGAAGCAAGAAGTAGCCGACTTTGTGGCAAAATGTTTAACATGCCAGAAGGTGAAAATACAGCATATGAAGCCTGGAGGGAAATTGCAACCGTTGGAAGTGCCAGGATGGAAATGGGAATCTATCTCTATGGATTTCATCATGGGGTTACCGAATACGAGGTCGGGAAAGAATGCAATATGGGTAATAGTGGACCGTTTGACCAAGACGGCAAGATTCGTGGCAATGAAGGATACTTGGTCGTTGAAACAGTTGGCGGATGCTTACTTTAATGAGGTGGTTAGGCTACATGGTGTTCCGAAGGACATCGTTTCGGATAGGGACTCGAGATTCTTATCTAAGTTCGAGGAAACTGCTTGGATACCGTGGGTACACTATTGAAATTCAGCCATGACCTTCCACCCGAAGAACGAGATGGTCAAACGGAGAGAACCATTCAGACCTTGGAGGATATGTTGAGAGCATGTGTGATGGATTTCGGAGGATATTGGGATGATCATTTGATGTACATTGAGTTCTCGTACAACAACAGTTATCACTCGAGCATAGGAATGGCTCCTTATGAGGCGTTGTATGGACGGAAATGTAGGAGTCCTATATGTTGGAGCGATGTGAACGAATCGTTGAATTTGGGACCAGAAATGATAGAAGAGACTACCAACAAGGTGAAGTTGATTCAAGAGCGTATGAAAGCAGCTCAAGATCGACAAAAATCGTATGCTGATCAAAGGAGACGAGATTTAGAGTTTGAAGTTGGAGAAAAAGTGTTGCTGAAAGTTTCACCAAGGGAGTAATGAGGTTCGGTAGAAAAGGAAAGTTGAGTCCTCGTTATATCGGACCTTACGAAATACTCGAAAGAATTGGGGAAGTGGCTTATAGATTAGCCTTGCCCACAGAGTTAGCCAATGTTCATAATGTCTTTCATGTGTCTCAACTTCGTAAATATGTCCCCGATCCCTTCCATGTTATCCAACCTGAAACCATTGAGCTAGATGAGACCCTCACCTTTGAAGAACGTCCTGTTAGAATCCTTGATTCCAAAACGAGAAATACCCGGAACAAGGCTGTAAAGTTAGTCAAAGTTTTGTGGTCTAATCATCATACTGAGGAAGCAACTTGGGAAACGGAAGACGACATGAAAAAGCGTTATCCTGAACTCTTTTCCCAGGTACGATTATCGAGTTTCGGGGACGAAACTCCTTAAGGGGGGCCGAATGTAATACTAACAAAGCGTAAAACTACTATTTCGTGAATATTAAATATCTAACTTTAAAGTTCGAGGACGAACTTTTATTTTAAGGAGGAGTAGATGTAATACCCCGAATTTTCAGTAATTATTTAATTATTTATTAAGGTTTAATATTATTTCCACTTAAATTTATTTTTCTGATAATTCAATTTTAATAATGTTTTCATTTAGTTTTGAATTATTTAACGAGTTTATTTAAATGATTTAATTGAAATGTATTTTATTTAAATAAACTAATTATTCATTTTCATTATTTCAAAATATTTTAATATGGTAATTGAAATCTTTATTTAGTTTGTGGGCATTCTTATTCATTCAATTGTCCATCCATATTAGTAGCCCAATGTCAAGTCCATAGTCCATGTGTCATTTTAGCCAAAAAGAAAAAGTAAAAGCCAAAAAAAAACAAAAAAAAAGAAAGAAACGTGATCATCAGATCACCATCTTCCTCCTTCCTCACGTATGATCAACAGAGCCAAAGGAGCAATTTTTCAACAAAATCAACAGCTCTTGTCAGTAGAGTATGAAATTCAATCCACAATCCCGGATTTTGGGAGCAAAAATCAGTCAAAAGTTAATCCCTAACACCATACCTCACCATACCCGCCATTAATGGAGCTTGACCCAAAGCTCAAAATTCTGACCAAAACCCTCTATAAATACTGAACTACATTCACCCAATTGCTCAAGCAAACAGATTAAACTTCAAAGGTTTGCTTCAATCTTCTTCCCCTCTCTCTTAATTTCTGGTTTTTGCTTTGGAAAATAAATAAAAAAAATAAAATAAAATCGAACCCACCATTAACACATTTCCCCCGTTTCTCTGAACCGCCGGAAATCACCGCGACCACCGCTCAAACTACCTAACCCACCGTCGAGCCTCATTCCGGCCGATAAACCACCAGCCCAAACACCATCTTCGCAGCACCCCTGCTGCCGCCTTGACTAGTGCCCAGTCATAACTGAACCCCGAACCCGCGCCCAGCCTTCGCCGTCCCGCCTGAGCCTCGCCGTGCTTCGCCCAAAACCACCAGCGCCTCCTCCTCTTCTTCCTTATCCCTGATTCGCCTCCCTCTGTTCCCTCCTTCCTTCCTCGTTTTTTTTTCGTTTATGCATGAGAAACTGGTTCTTAGAACCAGTGATACTCCTTTTTCCTTTTTGTTAAGTTTTATAAGTTTTTTTTTTAAAACAAAACAAATGACTTTCCTAAACTAGTTTACTTTATTAAGTTGGTATATTTTAGATTAATTTAGCCTTTTATAACTTGAAAGTATTTCTTAATTTTCTAAAACAAAGTAAGAAGTAGAATAAAGTTAGTTTTCTATGTTTAAAATAATTGTTTAAGTTAATGAAAATTAAGATGAAGTAATATTTGAGTACTTAAAATAATTTCATAAATAATTTGAAAACCATAAACTTTGATTTATAAACTCTCCTAAAATCATTAAAAATTTCTTTAAGTTATGTGAATTATTTAAATTGTTTATTTTATAAATAAAAGGGGTTATTTAGGTAACTAACTTAGATCTCGTTAATGTCTATTGTAGACTCCGATTTCGTAGACGAGGAATATCAAGAGTGTTAATCCGTTCGTGAACTTAGCTTTTGGGCACGCGCCACGAGGTAATCTCTGATGTCCATCTAAACGTAGATCCCGTTAGAATAAAACGAATTAATTATGTGACTATGTGAATTAGAATATGGATTATGAATATGGATTATAATTATGGAATTTGTTATGAATACGAAGAATAAAATGGATAACGACTATGGATTTCGATTATGAATCATGACTATGGAAGATGGACTATGGACGATGTACGATATGACAATGATGATTATTAATATAACGTTGTTAATACCGTCAATAATAGCAACTTAATCACTAATCTTTTATTCTTGTTATCAACATCGTTTAATGTCATTTAGTAATGTTATTATTGTTATTATTATTATTATTATTATTATTATTATTATTATTATTATTATTATTATTATTATTATTATTATTATTATTATTATTATTATTATTATCATCATCATCACTATTCTTACTATTTATATTATTATTATTACTAAGATTATTGTTATCGTTATTATTATATTGAAGTGATGAGTGAAAGTTGAAAATTATCAAGAACATGTGATAATTGGATGATTATGAGTTAATCTATGTAACCAAGTGACTGTTATGATAATAAATACGAATGGGCTCTCGGATTAAGCTATGTATGAAATATATTCTGGATTTGGAATGAAAATATTCACTCTTGATTAAATGAAATGATGCATATGTTATGTGATGACTTGAATTAAAAGCTATTAATCACTTAAAGTGAAATATCGGAGGGAAATGATGAACAGGTTGCCCTGTAAGGGAGGTTCAGCGGCCACCTACAGGTTCTCTGGTTACTATGCTGATTTTCTGTTACTTGTCTTCCTTCTATCTTGTTGTGATCCAAGTAGAACGGGTGTGTGATAGGCGTGTCGCGCACCTAACAAAAATAAATAACCTAACTAATCCTCCTAACTATGTAGCAGGGCAAGTCAAGGTCGAATCCACAGAGACAAACAGTATCAAACACTAGATATCTTGACTCAATTTAACTAAACAAATGACAAAGAACGGTGGAAAAGATGTTGAACTAATACTAACGCTAAGCTATAACAACTACTAATAGCACACGAGGTAAAATTAATTAATAAAGGCATCTAGAATTAAGTATCCCCACTAGCACGAGTAATACATGAACAGTTCCCATCCCAAATAACATAATCAATAATCCAAAAGGAGTAATGCACCCTAAAAATACCAAAGATATCTCCCGAGTACCTATGGCTACTCTAAACAAGCAATCATACCTATTCCCATGGAATCATGCAAGAAAGAGACATTAAACATGGCATCACAAATAAATTCCTAGTAATCCTATCTACTTATTCCCATAGAGATATTCATACTCTTGATTGAATCAACAAATCCATCTAGATTCAATTCCCATTGAAAACAAGACATAAGGAATCAATTCAAAATCACCTATCCCTAGTATGATAATGAAAATAAGCACAATTCAATCAAGCAAGGATAATTAATCACATGAAAATTGGGATTATGGGGAAATTCATACATTAATCATTGCTAGGGTTCAACTTAACCCTAGATTATAGAACTACTCACTCATAATTGAAATAACAAAGCAATCGAGAAATAAATTAAAAGACATAACAATAAAGGAAGAGAGGAAATTAGAAAAACTTAGTCTTTACTTGAATGAATCAATCCCAAGCAACCAACTTGTAGAAATCAAGGTTCAATAATGGAGTTTTACCCTCAAAAAGCTCTCTAAAAAGTAGTACTATGTTTTCTAATAATCAAAAACTACCCAAAAGTATGTTTAATAAAACCTAATATCGTTTACAAAAACTAGAAAAGGAAATAATTAAAGTCGCGGAAATCAGGCGAATAACAGCTTGCACGGGCAAGCAGAAAACCGCACGGGCGTGCGCTATGTCGCACGGGCAAGCGAGATCTCGCTTGGGCGTGCACGCGAGACAGAAGGTTTTGTTGATTTCGTTCACAGATCTGCACGGGCAAGCGGGATCTCGCTTGGGCGTGCGCCTTGGTGCATGGGCAAGCAAAATCTTGCGTGGTCCCGCGAAGACAAAATTCTTCAATATCATCATTCCTTCAATCCCAAAGCATTCAAACTCATCCTCTTGCATCCGGGAGTCATCAAATAGACCATCTATGAGCCAACTTATCCTCTCTTGGTCACAATCGCCCATAAAACTTGAAATTCACAAATAAGAGGTAAATGTATCTCCAAACAACACAATGGTTCAAAAGAATGCTCAGATCATGCAATTAGACCTAAGATGCACTAAAGACTACATGGAAATGAGACTTAAGACCTACTTAAATGCAACTAAAAACCGACTTATCAAACTCCCCCAAGCTAAACTGTTGCTTGTCCTCAAGCAATCCAAACTAAGAAACCAACGAAGGAGTTCAATAGCCGCCTCAAGCAAAGTTTGCATGCCAATTTTCAAAACCAATTCAAACACAATTTCAAAGTTATCATGGTAGAAAACAATCAAACCTCACAGTATAGCACAAGGAAAAGCAACCATATTACCACAAGTTCTCCCCTAAGCTTGACTCAATCATGAATATAGTAGCTCTCACTTTAGTCGTGCACAATATCTCTCATGTGTATAAAAAGGGTCAAATGATCGCTCAAGGCTCCATTCCATTGACTATATCCTACCATAAGCTTGCATATCTTCTCACTCTCCACCGCTACGGGACTACGTTACATGCAAAGAATCATGAGGACTTCATATGGGTTGTAATGAAGGCTTAAGGTATGGGTATGGAAAGTTTTAGGAAAGTGGTGCTCAAAGGGGAAAGTGAAGCTTTTCAAACACCTTTGACAACAATTACCAAACTCCAAACACAAGCATTCCAATTGCACTTCATATTTTTTTTTCATTAACTGAACCATAACTCCTCAAATAGAAACTCCAATTTCCTTTTATTGTATACTAAAGACATAAATCACAATCTTTTTTTTCATTTTGTTTTTTTTTCTATTTTCTTTTTTTTTTCGAAGGATTTAACCAAAATCATCTATAAAGGAAATTAATAGGAGTAGTAAAAGTAACTCTGAGATAATGAACTCAACACAGATTATGAGTTCTAACTAAGCATTATATCACATCAAACACCACAATAAATCTCCAATGTCACAACTTAACTTCATCAACATAACTTCACAATCCCCTATGTAGGACACGGTAAAAGGGCTAAAGATGTAGTTAACAAAATGAAAAGGCTAGGCTCATAGGGGTGACAAAAAGGAGTAATCAATGTAGGTGGCATTTGGCTATGTAGCTCAGAAATCAACAATTGCCTCAATCATATTCAATGCATTAACAAGTCAATGCGGTTTCAAGGAGTATTAATGCAAGTTCTAGAGAATAGTCGTCAAGGAAGAGCATCACACACAAAAGAAAGAAGACTGAAAAGATGTCAGTCTATAAGGCATAAGAACATCCTCACTAGGTTGTAGCTAGGGGTGTTCACAAAAAAACCGAAACCGAAAAACCGTACCGAAAAAGCGAAAAACCGGTTAAAACGGGCGGTAACCGTACCGGAAAAATATGGGTTAAACGGTTCGGTTACCGAACCAGTAAAAATTACGGTTAAACGATACGGTTACGATTATGGTTTTTTATAAAACGGTTAACCGAAAAACCGGATATATTTATTTTATTATATTATTATTCAATTTTTTATAATAATTACATTAATTAATTACTAGTTTTTTACTAAATGCTAAGTTAGTAAGTAATCTAGGCTAATTTATCTATTGGAAAAAGGAAAGTCAGTAAGTTAAAGCCTATATATATCAAGCACTTTAGGAGCCCATTCGAGTTTACTGTCTGTTACTCTTTTCTTTCAAGTTCCAATCTTTATTTATTTTCCAAACACTCTTTGCCACATCAACTTTTACTCTTAACACTCTGTCAATTGGTGTGTTTGTATGTATTAGTTATTTTTTATGTTGGCATTGAGCTTTGTGGGGGTAGTAATGTAGTATGGTATATTGGTATTCATGTTATTATAATTTATGTTGATAAAAATTTGAAATCTAATATATAAATTCAGTAAAATAAATTAATAAAACTTGAGTAACGGTTAATGGTTAATCGAAAACCGTATCCGAAAAATCGGTTAACCGCTTAGGCGGTTACCGATTTGAACGGTTACCGGTTACGGTTCACAAAAATGATGAACCGGTATTTCCGGTTACCGAACCGAAATATCATTTCGGGACGGTTAACCACCCATGAACACCCCTAGTTGTAGCTACCAACACTGATCTAATCGCACATCGGAGAGACCAATCTTACCACAAACCAATCAATTCCTTGTTAACTATGAGATTCTCAAAAACATTTTTTCTATTTTCACAAGCACATGCATAGATCTTTGCTATCATTGGGGGACTACTCCTAAATGCAACCTAAATGCACAAGTTACTATGCAAATGATATGCAAGATGCATCCTAATAATGAAACTATATGCAAAAAAACGGGAAATAAGGAATGCCTAAATGATGACTAATATGTACACATGGTGTGATATATATCCCTCCCCACAAGCTAAATGGCACAATGTCCTCAATGTGCAATAAAAAACATGCAAAGAGAAGGGATAAAGGAAACTCAAGGATCGGGAGGAGCATCATGCATGGGATGATCGCCTGAGCCGCCGTGTCCATCCTTGCGATATGTGCCATGCTCGAAGATCGCGTAGCAACTCGGGAACATCACCAAAGGTGGACTGGAAAGCCTGGTACTGAGAGGTCATCACATCCACAGAATGCTGCATAGCGGCAACAGAATCGGTGTGAGACTGATGGAGCAGTTGAACCTCTGTACGAAGGCTCCCAATATCTCCTCTGAGCGCATCAAGGTGGTCAACATAAGGGGGTATTGGAGGCTCGTCAGCCTGAGTAGACGACCCTGGAGCATGGCTTGGCTCGCCGCCCTGTTCCTCAACAGGAACCCAAGGAAAGTCAGGAGCAAAGAGCCAGTTCTGCGGGTCGTAGATGACGATGCGCTCCGGGTTTGGAAGGTAAGCATAGGGACGTTGCCCAACCTTCCAAACATACCCATCCGCGAGAACCTCATTGGCTATTTAACCCATGGTCCGGAAAGCCTTCAAATCAAGTCTCGTGCTCGCCGGTATGACCCGCCGGCTGTCAAATCAACACCAAAGGAAAGAGCAATCACATAAATCATACCACCTATAGCAATTTCACCCCGAGACTTGGCAACCTCATCAAAATGATCCATGAGCCAAACAGCGGGGTTCAAGAAACTAGCTCCATCTACAAGGCACCACAATATAAAAAGCTCACGAGAGGTGACAACCTCGGCACTATCTCTCCTAGCAAAAAGAGTCAAAGAAAGAAATTGATGTGTTGTGCGGAGGCAGGGGGCTAACAATCCCGTAAGTCTTAGCACGGGGATAATAGACGGCTTGACCCGTGATCAAGTTCCAAAATGTATTATCATCATAGCGCTCGGTGTCGATTAGAATGGGGGCCATATGAACCCTCGGTAGGCCAATCAAAAATGGCATTTAACCTGGTTTCCGTTCAATTGCCTAGACTCGTTCATGAGTTGAAAGGAGATGGAACGAGGATTCTTAGTGGTAGAACGAACGACCTCTAAGGTAGAGAGAAATTCCAATGTAATGCGTTTGTAAGAGAGGGCATGCATGTTGAGGAATTGTTGCCAACCGATGAGTAGAACAATTGTTGGAGGTCGCCATCTATTCCTAGTTCAATTGCTATTTCAGGATCATAGAAGCGAGTGGCGCGAAGGCGACGACCACTAAGGACACGAAAGCGCTCTAGGTGAGCCGCACAAGTGAATTGAATGCCTAGGGTGTCCAAAGGAGGTGGTTCAATGGCGGGTGGAGGAGGTGGATTGGAGAGCACATTGGTGGAGGGAGTACGAGTGTTTCGAGATGGGAAGAGGAAGTGCACAGGGCGGGTTCGCTCGAGAAAATGGTCTAGGAGGCATGATGATCACAAACAAGGTAGACACAACCAACAAATTCACAACACAATCTCCCAATGACAAATTTCCAACCAAAGAATGCCTACGAACTCTCTCAATGCAAATAGCTCAATACCAAGAATAACAATAGCACCAACAATTCAACTCCACAAGTAATCAATGCCCCACTAAAACTTCAAAAAATTTCATGCACTAGCCAACACAAAAATGTTCAATATTGAGCAAGAAGACAAGAAAGTACATCCAACAAGCAAGTATGCAACCCACAAATCAATGCCAAGCAAATAGTGCAATGAATTTCAAATAGAAAAATCAAAAACACTATAAGATGGAAAATAGAGTGGAAAGAGTATACCAAACTTGAGGTGGGTGTCTAATACCCGCAATTGATCCGTTCTTCACTTCCAAAAGGACTAGAGATGCTTCCTTGCTACCCAAATTGCTTCAATTTCGAACCACAAACAAACCCCCAAATTGATTTCAAGTTAGGGTTTTCGTAATTTTTGAATGAGGGAAGGGAGAAGGAAAACAAGAAAGAGGGAGGAGAAGAGGCGTGAAGGCCGCCTGGTGAGGAGGGAGGTCGCCGGTGAGGAGCCGACGGTGGGCCGGCGAGGGAGTGGTGATTGTGAAGGAGTGATGGGCGGAGTGTGTGAGAGAGAGAGAGAGGGGGAGGAAGGATGAGGCTCGAAAATTTTGAAAAGGGAGGAGAGAGAAAAACCCGTGAAAGTGGTTTAATGAAGTCAGACGCCTGTGTCGCACGGGCGTGCAAGATTTCGCCGGGCGTGCGACCTTCGTTTTGGGCGTGCGCTAGGTCGCTCGGGCGTGCACTCGCGGGGTTGCGCCCCAAACTCCTTCGCCTCGACCGCACCTGGCCGAGCGAGATATCGCTCGGGCGTGCAACCGCAATCAAACGCCAATAAATACCTTCTTTTTTATTTTTTTTATTTTTTTATGAGATTAAACTAGAGGATTAGCAAATAAAACTATAAAGCAATAAAAATCTAAAAATAAAAAAGAAAAAGAAAAGAGAAGAGAAAAAGATAGAAAATTGGGTTGCCTCCCAATAAGCGCTAATTTTTAAGGTCATTAGCTCGACCTCCTCATTGATCAATCACATGAAGGAATAGAGAGTACGATGTCAACTCTCTCAGCAATGGGATCTCCAGCTCGGTAGTGCTTCAATCTATGGCCATTCACCTTAAAAGTTCCATCTTGGCGGTTCCATAATTCCACCGAACCATAAGGAAAAACCTTACAAACCTTGAATGGACCCAACCACCGCGAACGGAGTTTACCAGGAAATAGCTTCAGACGGGAATTAAAAAGAAGAACTAAATCTCTTTCCTTGAACTCTTTTCGCACAATACCTTTGTCATGCCATCTCTTGGTTTTCTCCTTGTACAACTTTGAACTCTCATAAGCATCAAGCCGAATTTCATCAAGCTCATTAAGTTGAAGAAGTCTCTTCTCACCCGCCGTTTGAGAATCGAAATTGAGGCTCTTGATAGCCCAAAATGCACGATGCTCTAATTCAACAGGAAGATGACATGCTTTCCCATAAATAAGGCGATAAGGGGTGGTACCTATAGGAGTTTTGAATGTCGTTCTATAAGCCCATAGTGCATCATCAAGTTTTGCTGCCCAGTCCTTCCTCGTTCTCGCAACCGTCTTCTCTTAGATGGTTTTGATAACGCGATTAGAAATCTCCACTTGACCACTAGTTTGTGGATGAAATGAAAGACCCACTCTATGGTGCACACCATATTTCTTGAGCATAGCTTCAAACTTGTTCTCCAAAAAGTGCTTGCCTCCATCACTAATCAAAACCCGTGGAATGCCAAATCTTGGAAAAATAGTTTTCTTGAAGAATCTACTAACCACACGAGCATCATTAGTAGGAGAAGCAAGAGCCTCCACCCATTTGGAGACATAATCCACAGCAACCAAGATGTACTTGTTCCCATAAGAAGAAGGGAATGGCCCTATGAAATCTACACCCCACACATCGAATAGCTCAACTTCAAGGATGGTGTTGAGAGGCATCTCATTCCGACGGGAAAGATTTCTCGTCCTTTGACAACTATCACAAGAATGTACATAATGATGAACATCCTTAAACAAAGTAGGTCAATAGAAACCACATTGAAGAATTTTCGCTGCAGTTTTTTTAGTACTAGCATGGCCGCCACAAGGTAAATCATGACAATGAGATATAATAGGTGATACCTCATTTCCAGGAATACACCTTCTAATCACCTTATCTGCACAAGACTTGTAAAGAAAGGGATCATCCCAAAAATATCTCCTCACCTCCTTAAAGAATTTTTTCTTTTGTTGTGATGAGTAGCCATGAGGAATAGTGTCACTAGCCAAATAGTTGGCTATATCAGCAAACCATGGGATCTCTGTAGTGGCTAGAGCTAGGAGTTGTTCATCAGGAAATGTATCATCAATTGGAAGATCCTCATCACCTTCACTATCAAGGATAAGTCGAGAAAGGTGATCAGCAACAACATTTTCGGCTCCTTTCTTGTCCCGAATCTCCAAGTCAAATTCTTGTAGCAACAAGATCCACCGAATCAAGCGGGGTTTAGCATCTTTCTTGCTCATCAAATACCTTAATGCCGCATGATCAGTGTGAATTATCACCTTCGACCCTACCAGATAAGATCGAAACTTCTCCATCGTATACACCACTGCTAACAATTCCTTCTCAGTTGTGGCATAGTTCATCTGGGCTGGATTAAGAGTCTTGCTTGTATAGTAGATGGCATGAAGCTTGCCATCTTTCCTCTGACCCAAGACTGCCCCCACAGCATAGTCACTAGCATCGCACATAATCTCAAAAGGGATATCCCAGTCGGGCGATTGAATGATAGGGGCAGAGATAAGAGCTGCTTTTAACCTGTGAAAAGCCTCAGTACAAGCATCAGTAAACACAAAAGGAACATTTTTGCCTAAAAGTTCAGTTAGAGGTCGAGCAATTTTTGAAAAATCTTTTATGAAGCGGCGGTAGAAGCCCGCATGACCAAGAAAACTCCTTACTCCTTTTACAGAGTTAGGAGGTGGTAGACGCTCAAAGACCTCTATCTTTTCTTTGTCGACTTTGATTCCCCGATGAGAGACAACATGACCCAAAACAACGCCTTGTTGTACCATGAAATGACATTTTTCCCAATTGAAAATCAAATTAACCTCTTGACATCTATGGAGCACTTTTTGTAAATTAGCAAGACAAACATCAAAGGATGTTCCATAGACAGAGAAGTCATCCATAAATACTTCCATAGAGTTCTCAATAAGACTTGAGAAAATTGCCATCATGCAACGCTGAAAAGTGGCAGGAGCATTACATAATCCAAATGGCATCCTTCGATATGCAAAGGTGCCATAAGGACATGTAAAAGTAGTCTTTTCCTGGTCACTTGGATGAATAGGAATTTGGAAGAAACCGGAGTATCCATCCAACCAACAGAAAAATGAATGTTTTGCCAACCTTTTCAACATCTGATCAATGAAGGGGAGGGGGAAATGATCTTTTCGGGTGGCCTTATTCAATCTCCTATAATCAATACACATGCGCCACCCTGTCACAGTTCTAGTTGGAATTTGCTCACCTTTGTCATTCTTGACAACGGTCATGCCTCCTTTCTTTGGGACTACTTGGACAGGGCTAACCCACTTACTATCAGAGATAGGGTAGATTATACCTGCATCAAGTAATTTAAGAACCTCTTTCTTGACTACTTCCATCATATTTGGATTAAGTCGTCGTTGAGATTCTATAGAAGAAGCATGTTCGTCCTCAAGAATGATCTTATGCATGCAAAATGAAGGATTAATGCCCTTAATATCATCAATGGTGTACCCAATGACATTCTTATATTTTCTCAAAACAACAAGTAGCTTTTCAATTTGACTGTCATCAAGCTCAGCATTAACAATAATAGGGTAAGTATCATTGGGACCTATGAATACATATTTCAAAGTAGAGGGGAGAGGTTTCAGTTCTACCTTCGGAGGCGTTGTACTCTCCTTAGTTTTTCCCGAGCTCAATATCTCCATGATAGGCTTTTCAGATTCAATGGCTCGTGTCTCCTCTAGAAGTCTCTTGTATTCCTTGGTTTCCCAATCTTCCTCATCAGCACTACCCATCAAGACAGTTTGTAGTGAGTCATCAAGTTGCAAACTGAAAGCATTGGCTTCTATCACCTCATTAAAAGCATCCACTCTATAAACAGTTTCTCCCATTGAAGGAGAATTCATGGAGTTTGTGAGAGTGTACTCCATCTTCTCATCACCTACTTCAAAGGTGATCTTACCCTTCTTCATGTCAATAATGGCTCCAGCAGTGGCCAAAAAGGGTCTCCCAAGGATGATGGGAACCTGTGCATCTTCTTCCATCTCCATGACAACAAAATCACATGGAATGAAAAATTTACCAACTCTAAGAGGAACATCTTCAAGGATACCAAGCGGAAACTTGACTGTTCTGTCTGCTAGTTGGAGAAAGATGCGTGTGGGTTTCAGTTCACCCATGTTGAGTTTCTTGCAGATAGACAAAGGCATGAGACTAACACTAGCCCCAAGATCACACAAAGCATTCTTGATAGCAATATCACCAAGTTTGACTGGAATAGAATAGCTGCCTGGATCGCCTAGCTTCTCTGGAAGCTTGTTCTGCAAAATAACACTACACTCAGCTGTTAGTGAAACAGTGACATTCTCTTCAATTTTTCTTTTGTTAGAGAGCATGTCTTTCAAAAACTTAGCATAAGAAGGCATCTCAGAAATAGCATCCAAGAAAGGGATGTTGATGTGCAGCTTCTTCAAAATATCAAGGAACTTCCCGTATTTCTTCTCAAGTTTTGCCTGTGCCAATCTTTGAGGGAATGGAACAGGTGGCTTGTATGGTTGAATAGGGATGACAGTGGATTCCTTTTGCTCAGTCTCCTTAGCTTCATCTTCCAAAACCTTCTCACCTTGATCTTCTTCACTCAACCTTATAAACTCTTCTACACTTTTCTTCTGCTCAGTCACCTTCTTTGTAGGCTCTTGCAATTCCTTACCGCTCCTCAATGAGATGGCATGGATATGCCCCTTAGGATTTGGTTCAGTTTGCCCGGGAAGTTGGCCTGAAGGTTTAGAAAGATAACTAATTTGTTGGGCAAGTTGGGTCATCTGATTCTCCATCAACTTATTATGAGCATTGATTTGTTGGAGAAAGTTATTGAAGAATTCATTTTGCTTGGCTTGATATTCAACTTGCTTTGCTTGAGAAGAAGCTAGATTCTCCATGATACTCTCAAGGTTGGATCTAGAGGATGAGGAGGAAGAGTTGAAAGGTGGTATTTGTTGGAAACCGGGTGGTTGGGAGTAGTTTGTGTGTGGAGGTTGAGGTTGGTTATTTTTGTAGGAGAAATTTGGATGATTCTTCCAACCTTGGTTATATGTGTTTGAGTATGGGTTGTTTTGTGGTCTTGTGTTTGTGTTTAGGAGGGCATTGGCTTGCTCAGATATCATGCCCATGGTGTTGTATTGACACTCATTCAATGAGTGACCCTGCACTTCACAAATCTCACAAATAGGTGCTATTGGTCCGCTACTCAATTGATCAACCTTGGCCGCCAAAACCTGCACAGTGTTAGTCAAAGTAGTAATAGCATCAACCTCATACTTACCTCCCCTTTTAGGGGCTCCACGAGACACACTCCAGTCATTCAAATAGTTGTTGGCAGCCATATCATCCAACAATTATACTTCCTACCCCAAACTAATTGATTAAATGATCACAAGGAAAAGTACACCCTATAAAATACCATAAACCTCTCCCGAGTATCTATGGCTTTCCTAATATGCACTCAAGCCTACTCCCGTGGAATCATGCAAATTAAAGACATTAAATGCGACACTCTAACTTCCTAACAATCCATTCTAACTACTCCCGTGGAGAACTTCATGTCCTTAATTGAAATATTCAAATCCGTCAAAACCCAACTCCCGTTGTGATCAAGACAATGGAATCATAACAATACTAGTTATCCCTAATCTAGTATTGGAATATGCACAATCAATTAAGCAAGAACAATTAAGCAATTAATTTGAGAATGTAAAGAAATTATCATGAATTAAATCATACTAGGGTTCAACTTAACCATAGATTATAAAACTATGAAAGCATAATTGAAATAAATAAATATATAGAAGAAGAATAAAACATTATAATAGAAAACAAGGAGAAGAGAAGAAGAAAAGAGATACTTGAATTAATGGAAGAAAGGTGGAGTCTTGAAGAACTATGAAGATCTACAAGTTTCTCTCTCTAACTTCTCTCACTAAAAATCCTAGTTATAAACTAATAATGATCATATAATATCTCCTTCCTGAAAATAAGGTTTAAAGTCCTATTTATAAGCTAAGAATAATATAAACCGACATAAGTTAGGTCACGCGGAAAATTCGACATTACAGCAGGTTGCACGGGCAATCAACGTCTTGCACGGGCGTGCATGGTGGTGCACGGTCGAGCGAAATCTCGCTCGGTCGTGCGAGCATGGCAGAAACATTCGTGAGTTTTGATTGCAGGTTGCACGGCCGAGCACATATCCGCACGGGCGTGCGGGCGAGACAGTGGCTTCAACTCAACTTTGAACAGCTATAACTTTTGATCCAGAGTTTTGTTCCACACATGTAATATATCGTTGGAAAGCTCTTGAAGTCTAGTTTCCAACCCAGTTGGAATTACCTCATTATCATTCTTGTGTTAAAACCTTTGAGTGAAATGGTGCAGATGTGTCATATTTCGCACAAGTACACAAAGTCGTGTGTATCTTCTTCACTTTCAATCCGTTTTGAGCACATGATATATCGTTTTGAAGGTCATCCAAGTGCCTTAATCGTCATATCCTCAAATAGGAGTCCAAAGTACCTGAGATTACATCAAAAAACCAAACAACCCATGAAAGCATTGTAGCTTATGAAAAGGGACCTAAATATGCATAAATGCAATGTAAATGCTCTAATGCTACATGAAAATGCACCTAATATGCAACTAAATGATGTTACAATATGCACTTATCAGTGTGCACACTAGGGACTCTGTTATTATGGCCATTATGTTATCCGTAGGTGGTTACAGGGGATTGACCCCGGCCTACAATGTTGAAGTAAGTGGTTACAGGGGATTGACCCCGACTTACTTGCGTTCTCTTTCCTCTCCTTAAATAATTGGATTAATTGAATTAATCATGTGATTATTCATTGTATATATATATATATATATATATATATATATATATATATATATATATATATATATATATATGTCTGTGTGCTATGTTTCTCAACCGTATTAACCTAATATTTTATAAAGTATTTTCAACTTAAGTATTTTACGGGATGGAGTTGGAATTACTCAGTTTTTCTGATTTTTGGGAGCTTGTCTCTCTTCTTTCTTTTCAATGTATTTGTGCATGTGGGTGATCGACGGGGGAACAAAAGGGAGATCAGTTGGAGTTGTCATCCACTTAGCTTATGATTTAGCTTCCGCTGGAACTCTGAAACACTTAAGTCATTAGTAATATTTAATGAACGATATACTTGGTTGTAAGGATTAATTTATTTTGAATTTAGTATGCTTTAACCTAGCCTTGCATTTATTTCCAAGGAGATAAGTGCGGCGGTACACTAGTAGAATAATTGCTTATTGCTGCGCTAGTATTGCTGCGGTTTTATCCATACGCAGCAATAAATCACGTGAAAAGAAAAGGTAAAATATAAAATAGACATATTGCTGCGGTTTTTTCTGGAAACCGCAGCAATAGGTCTCAACGGAAAAAAATTTAAATTAGTTGACTGTTTGACCAGATCTATTGCTGCGGTTTCCAGTCGAAACCACAGCAATAGATTAAAATATTATTTTTTTAATAATATTTGAACCTATTGCTGCGGTTCCTACAAAAAACCGCAGCAATAGACTCTTTTAATGTATAAAAAAATGACAGGCCTAACCTCTCAGTCTCGTCACACGACATTTGCCCTCTCTCTCCTCTTCCTCTCTTCCTCCACCGGCCTTCAGCCCTCTTCCTCTCTCATCCTCCACGTTCGCCGCCTTCACCGAAGTTTCAGCGCCTCCAACCGAAGTTTTCAGATCTACTTCGAACCCCTTTTCGTTCGCCGCCTTCAACGAAGTTTTCAGCCTCCACGTTCGCCGTCTTCGCCATAGAACTCCGACGTGAAGATAGAACTCCGATGTCAAACGAAGAGGAGGTGCGGTTCATCGGCGTCGCGCGAAGGCGATGGGAGGAGCGGCGCGTCAGTCAAACGAAGAGGAGTTGCTCAAATTAACTTTTTTCGACGAGAAAGGAAGCTGGGATCTTCCAGAAATCTGAAGGTTGGTCTAGTACTAATTTTGCTTTAATTTTTAACATTTATAATTTGTAGCTTACACTTAATTTTGATATAGAATTCAAAATTTAATTGTTAATTTAATTAAATTTATTTTATCAATGATAAACTCAAAAAAATTCAGATTTTGGGGGTTTAGTTCTAAAATACCCCACTGAACTAGCACAGTATAGAGATTATGGCTGTTTTACTTAAGTTCATATATTGTTGAATGGGCATTGAAACTCAATCTGTTTAATTATTTTATCTCAGATTCTCAATTGCTAAATAACATTGATATGCCAATAAAAAATAAGTATAGTACTGTAGTAGTAGAATTGAATCAGATTTGGTGTTGGTAATTTTGGATATGTAGTTTTCGTTAGTTTGTTTAGTTTTTTTAAACCTTTTTTTATTATTTTTATTTTCTAAATGTCAGATCTGGAGAATGAATTTGAAACCAGATCTGATTTTTTACTTTCTAAATGTCGTTGGTTTTGTTTCGTCCGCCAGATCTGTTTTTGTTTTTATTTTTTAAATGTTAGGGTTTTTTATTTTTTTGGAATGAATTTGATGTTAGGGTTCATGACTTTGTAATTTCGATTTTGATATGAATGTGGTGAATGAATTTGTTTTAGCATGCAATGGATTGTTGTAGCTATGTTTATATTATAATTGTACTATAACTACAAAAATTTTACACTTTGAGAAATGAAAAAAAAAAAAAATTTACCCTGCTATGCATCTATTACTGCGGTTTTGGGAAGAAACCGCAGCAATAGACCTGTATATTTAATATTAAAAAAATAACCTATTGATGCAGCAATAGACCTGTTACACCAATTGCTGCGATTTTTGCGTAAAACCGCAAAGAATAGCTTGGCCTATTGCTGTTGCGGTCAAAAACCGCAAAGAATAGATTAATTACCTATTGCTTGCGCCCTTTATTGCCGCGCGGCCAAAACCGCCGTAATAGGCCACTTAATGACCGCAGCAATAAGCATTTATTCTACTAGTGGTAGCACGCCCGTTGAGTCGACCCTTCGTGGATTTTCCCCCATCTCGACTTTTATTAAATGAAAAAGGGTTCGGGTTGGCGGGGGTGTTACACTCCCATGCTGACCGAGTGGGGGCCCATAAGGTACTTTTAGCTTGAATTTGGCTAAGTATGAGAAGCGATTCGGCAAAGAACAAATTAGTCTCATGCGCCGAGCGGGTAGGATGCGGCTCGGCCAAGGGTTAATGAGCCCCATGCTGACCGAGTGGGTGCCGATGAGGTACTTAGCTTGAATTTGGCTAAGTATGAAAAGCGACTTGGCAGAGGAGAGGGGGCCTCCTACTGGCCGAGTGGGTCGGACGCCACTCGGATGAGGGGCTAATGAGCCCCATGCTGTCCGAGTGGGTGCCAATGAGGTACTTAGCTTGAATTTAGCTAATTATAAGCAGCGACTCGGCAAAGGAGAAGACACCTCCTACTGGCCGAGTGGGTCGGACGCCACTCGGATGAGGGCTAATGATCCCCATGCTGTCCGAGTGGGTGCCAATGAGGCACTTAGCTTGAATTAAGCTAAGTATGAGCAGCTACGCGGCAAAGGAGAGGGGATCTCCAATTGGTCGAGTGGGTCGGACGCCACTTGGATGAGGGGCTAATGAGCCCCATGCTGTCCGAGTAGGTGCCAATGAGGCACTTAGCTTGAATTTAGCTAAGTATGAGCAAATGACTCGGCAAAGAAGAGGGGGTCTCCCCATCGGTCGAGTGGGTCGGACGCCACTCGAATGAGGGGCTAATGAGCCCCATGCTGTCCGAGTGGGTGCCATGAGTACTTTGCCTTACTTCACTAAGTGTAAAGTGCCTCGGTTGAGGAGTACATGGACTCCATGCTGACCGAGGGAGTAGGACGCCGATCGGATGAGGACTAATGAGCCCCATGCTGTCCGAGTGGGTTCCATGAGTACTTAGCCATACTTGACAAAGTGTAAAGTGGCTCGGTAGAGGAGTACATGGACTCCATGCTGATCGAGGGAGTAGGACGCCGCTCGGATGAGAACTGATGAGCCCATGCTGTCCGAGTGGGTGCCATGAGCACTTAGTCATACTTGACTAAGTGTAAAGCGGCTCGGTAGAGGAGTACGTGGACTCCATGCTGACCGAGGAGTAGGACGCCACTCGGATGAGGACTAATGAGCCCATGCTGTCCGAGTGGCTGCCATGAGTACTTAGCCATACTTGACTAAGTGTAAAGTGGCTCGGTAAAGGAGTACATGGACTCCATGCTGACCGAGGGAGTAGGACGCCGCTCAGATGAGGACTGATGAGCCCATGCTGTCCGAGTAGGTGCCATGAGCACTTAATCATACTTGACTAAGTGTAAAGCGGCTCGGTAGAGGAGTACGTGGACTCCATGCTGACCGAGGGAGTAGGACGCCGCTCGGATGAGGACTGATAAGCCCATGCTGTCCGAGTGGGTGCCATGAGTACTTGGCCATACTTAACTAAGTGTAAAGTGGCTCGGAAGAGGAGTACGTGGACTCCATGCTGACCGAGGGAGTAGGACGCCGCTCGGATGAGGACTGATGAGCCCATGCTGTCCGAGTGGGTGCCATGAGCACTTAGTCATACTTGACTAAGTGTAAAGCGGCTCGGTAGAGGAGTACGTGGAATCCATGCTGACCGAGGGAGTAGGACGCCGCTCGGATGAGGACTGATGAGCCCCATGATGTCCGAGTGGGTGCCATGAGCACTTAGTCATACTTGACTAAGTGTAAAGCGGCTCGGTAGAGGAGTACGTGGACTCCATGCTGACCGAGGGGTGCTAGTTGATACTTAGCCATACTTGACTAAGTATAAAAGCGACTCGGCAACGGAGAGGAGCTCCTGTTGGCCGAGTGAGTAGGAAGCCACTCGGATGAGGGACTAATGAGCCCCAAGCTGTCCGAATGGGTGCTAGTTGATACTTAGCTATACTTGACTAGGTTTAAAAGCGACTCGGCAACGGAGTGGAGCTCCTGTTGGCCAGGTGAGTAGGAAGCCACTCGGATGAGGGGCTAATGAGCCCCAGGCTATCCGAATGGGTGCTAGTTGATACTTAACTATACTTGACTAGGTATAAAAGCGACTCGACAACGGAGGGGATCTCTTGTTGGCCGAGTGAGTAGGACGCCGCTCGGATGAGGACTGATGAGCCCCATGCTGTCCGAGTGGGTGTCGTAAGCACTTAGCCATACTTGACTAAGTGTTTGAGTGACGCTCCTCAAAATGCTGAGGAGGTACCAATGAATATGTTTCTCGACTCGGGGGAGTTTAGGACCTCCATTTTTCCCGAGGAGGTCTCATGACGCTACTCGGATGTCGAGTATGTACCAGTTAACGCTAAGTTAGTAGGACGCTCCTCTTATGATTGAGGAGGTGCTGATGGAGAAATTCTCGACTTCTGAGGCTTATTAGCCCCATCCTTCCTCCTTTGAGCGTATTTATTTGTCCAGCCGAGGGGTGCCAAGTAATTAGCCCCACGTTGGATGAACGGATAGGGTAGCATCATTACTTCCCGAGGCGGTCGTTCAGCGGAAATCGAGAGAGACCCATGTTCTGGGGTACCCTGCCAGTCCAGAAGGGGGCTCGGGATTATGCGTCGCTTTAAATTAGGTGCCCTGATGTGCAGTTCATTTACTTTGTCCAAGTTCGCTCTTTAGACCAAGGGGGGTCGTGCTTGGATGGAGGTAGCTCACACACGCCAAGTTGATGGAGGTACCGTGGATGAGTAGGTGCCTCTGATGAGTAGGCACCTAGGGTCGAGTACATTCCTTGGCCAAGTGGGCATCCAAGGATGAGTGGGTACCTTGAATGAGCAGGTACCGTTGGTGAGTATGTGCCTTTGATGAGTAGGCACCTATGGCCGAGCACATTTCCTTGGCCGAGTGGGCGCCATGGATGAGTGGGTACCTTGAATGATTCGGTACCGTTTATAAGTGGGTGCCTTTCATGAGTAGGCACCTCGGGCTGAGTATATACCTTGGCAAGTGGGTACCTTGAATGAGTAGGTACCGTTGATGAGTAGGTGCCTTTAATGAGTAGGCACCTATGGCCGAGTACATTTCCTTGGCCGAGTTGGCGCCAAGGATGAGTGGGTACCTTGAATGAGCAGGTACCGTTTATGAGTATGTGTGGCTGAGCCGGACCGTAAACCTGAGAGTGCCACTGTTTATTCTGGAGGGGTTTTGCGAATCCGAGTCACCATACCCCTCTTCTCGGTTGGGTATTCATGAGTCGTGCTCTTCGAGACAAATTCTTCCGATTGATGACATGTCTCTAAGGAGCCTTAAAGAGGCGTGAGTAGCTTGCTTCTCCCTGGCTGATTTTCCCCTTCAAAGCTGATGTGGTTCTTCCCTCTGTTTAGGTCCCAGCCGGTTAGGCTTAGCATCTAGGGAGGGACGAATGATCTCTTCGTGACGAGAGTGGTAACTATATCCATCCGACTTTCGTCGGAGAGTTTGTAGAATTTGAGCCGGAATTAAGATGACGTCTCTCAGAAGTTATGGGTGGAGGGTCACCGCTTATATCTCGACCCGAGGCCGCGGGATGACCGACTTCGCGATGCCAATGGATTCCCCATTGGGGTGGAATCATCATCATTAGGATTGGGGGATAGCACTGTAGGTGCATGATGGGATGCTTGAGCTCTCCCAGAACGGTTGGCTTAGGAGCGTGTCTTCTTGGTTGGGGCCATTGCTGAGTGGCAATGAGGTGATTCTTACTGAGCGGTGGCGAAGCGACTTTGTTTGTAACTTCCCCACAGACGGCGCCAAACTGTTTCTGCTAAGAAATTAAGGATTGTAATAGGTTGAGTGATTTGATATGGGTCCCAAGAAGGTATGCCTGAGCTCCGTTGTCCGTCACGAAACCCGCAAAACAAGGTTAGCCTACCCCGGGGTGGTCTCGGGATCGCCCTCCGACGCTCAAGTCGGCAAATGATTGAGGTAGAGAGAGAAAGTGATCAATGTAGAGAGAGATGCTATGGGTTTTGTAGCTGAGAATTGCTTACCTTTTGATTGATGAGACAACCGTTATTTATAGAGGATGGGACCTCCAATAAACGAGGGTATTTTAGTCAGCTCCAGCTGGTGGAGGATTGTCTTCCCTAGAAGTAGGGGTATTTTAGTAACTTCGTCATAGGTGGGCTGGTCTAAGAAATGGGCCCAAACACTAACTATTTTATGGGCTCACTTAGGCCCGTAGTAAACTAAAATCGAAGATTCGTTCTATAACACATTTTGAATCAAACATAACCTACATGGATCATCCTTGGGGGCTACTTATTTCTCCTCTTTTGAAAACTATTTTCTTAAAGAAAAATTGAGCTTCTAGAGGAACAACAAAGAATCACATCATATCTCTACATTAGCATCATATCTCTACATTAGTGTCATACCCCTGCATTAGTGTCATATCTCTTCATTTGCATTACATATCTGCATCGTCCAAATACTGTGTCAAGCATTGCATGCATCCTTCGTCCTTGATCATAGGATCCTAGCATTAGCTATGGAGTAACACACCCAAACACACATATGATAGCACCTTTAAGCCCAAAGTATTAGAGGTCACTCTTTATAGGTCAAGCCATTTTCTATCCATACACCAGCACCCACATCACGGGCATATGCATGTCACCTAATTGTTTATCTGCATATCTGTGTATTCTTTGCATTTACAAGTATCCATCGTTATTTCCAAAGAGCATTGAGCATTAATAGGAGTGAGTCGGGAGACAAGAATTTTGGAGATTGCTTTGTAAACTGAATTTATGAGACTAATGGCCGGAAATGACTCGGAGTTTCGGGAGAATAAATTTTTGGAATAAGCGTTATCAGAGTATGATTTAAAGATGGTGGCAGCTTACCATGAAAAAAGAAGCTTTGCATAGCAATGGAAACTTCTTTCCCAATAATTGGCCAGTAGGCATGGAAGAATTTACTACTGAAACCGTCTTAACCAGGCGCTTTGTGAGGGTTCATATCAAAAAATACCTCTTTAATTTCATCATAGGAGACTGGTGCTAGGAGGTGACTGGTGTCAATGGGGGTAATGAATTTTGTAATAAAGCTAGTGTCAATGGATCTTGAAGTGGAAAAGGAGCTCGTGAAGTGTTTCTTGAAAGAATGAGATAAGATATTATCGATTTCTGAAGGGGAGGTAACCCATTGGTCAAGATCATTTTTTAATCTGTAAATGGAAGTGTTTGCGATTTTTTTTCTCATTATGTTATGAAAGAACCTGGAATTACGATCTCCATGAGTAAGCCATTGTTTTCTGCTCTCGGCACCCCAGGTATTTTGGTTAAAGAGGAGTAGCCTTTCTCTTTGCTTAATAAGAGGATTTATGTGTTTAACAATAATATCATTGTAAGGTTGAAGCCAAAGTTTTGACTGTAGGTCTTGGATTTTGGTTTCATTTTCCATTAGTTTGTTAGTAGTGTGACGGTATTTGGACTTAGCCCAAGGTTTAACACTAGATTTTATTCTTGAGAGCTTTTGTTGAATTATAAAGAAACGTGAACCTTAGCTTGTATGGGTATGGCCCAATTTTGACGTACCAAGTCATGTGATTCTTTATCGAGGGTCCAAGCATTTTGGAGTCGGAATGCGGGGTTTTGGATGAATAGATTCGTTTGAAGAAAAGAAGAGTGGTGCATGATCCGAGACAAAGTGAAATTACCATAAGCAACAAAACTTTTGTCGAAATCATTGGCAAAAGAAACGTCAGCAATGGCTCTATCAATTCTTTCATATATGGTGGTGTGGTTATAAGTGCCTTTCCAAGAGTAGGACTGTTGTAGGTAAGGTATGTCTATAGCCGACGTTGAGGCCATTAAGTTAGGTAAGCGCGTTGATTGTGGAATGCAAAGAGGCCTCCCCCCAAATTTATCATTAGTTTGAAGCATTTCATTAAAATCTCCGAGCAATAACCAAGGGGACGAGAGGGCGTTAAGATATGATTGTAAGTGACCCCAAAAATGTTGTTTGTCTGCTTCTTGAGCCGGGCAATATACCCCTAAAATGGAATAGTCTTTATTGTTCGGTTTGTAACAAATGTCTAAGTGCGCATATCTATCGAAAGTAGCATGAGAAATAACTGAAATATTGGCGTTATTCCAGCAAACCCATAATCCACCCGAATGATTGATGGGGTCAATTACAATGTTATTATCGAAATGTAGTGCCTTAAAAATTATGTTACTATTGGCAACATTAGTGAGGGTTTCCAAAACAAAAATAATATCAGGTCGATGCTTGTTCTTTAGATAAATAAGCTCTGCTAGAGCTTGAGGTTTTTTTACCTCCATGAATATTCCAGCAAAGAATATTCATAAAAACAAAAAGATAATAAAACGAGCATCACAATAAAACCAAAGAAGAGAAGGCTATCGAATACGTAACCACCATAGGGTGATTGACGAGAGAATGATGAGCATAGTGGATAATTATAGGCAAAATAAATGGTGATAGCCCAGCAGCAATGGGTAGGAAGTAGACCCAACTAGAAGCAGTTAGTCTCCATAAAAACAAATCCCCCTCCCTAAAAACGAAAGAGGGAGAGCAATGCAGACAAATGGACGTAAACATCTCGAACCTGCAAGACAATAATTGTGCATTAAGGGGTGTAGAGAACCCCATGTTCATTTGCGAGTGACTACCCACTCGAGTCCAAATAAGCACAAAGGCCTGAAAGAAATCGTAAATGAAAGATAGCAAAAAAGTGAGAGGAGAGTTTACATATGATATATCATAGAGTATTAACATATACTACTAACTTGTAAGAGAAGGGAAATTTAACTTTACAAAATAGTCTAAAGCCTAAACAGTATAACAAATACTCCCTCCGTTTTTTTTAAATGTAACATTGGACTTTTCACATTTGTCGAGGCACAACTTTGACCAATAATATCTCTAATTGTATAAAAGTAAAAATTATAAAAAATATATATTTGGAAAGTGTATACCGTGACGAATCAAACAAGATTCCACATGACTATATTTTTTCTTATGTATAAATAACAATCAATGGTCAAAGTGTATTGGATGAATAGTGCCTAAAGTCAATATGTTACATCTAAAAAAAACGGAGGGAGTACTACTAATTTGTAAGAGAAGGGAAATTTAACTGTACAACATAGTCTAATTAAATTAAAGCCTAAACAACTAATATTGCGGCCTTATCAATACCAGTAATTATTATCCTACCAAAGTCGTCTTTGTTAAAGGAACAAAGATACGGTAAAAGTGATTCGGGGTACTCCCAAAATGAGTACCCATTTTCATCTACCCTTACCCCAACGATTATTACGGCGTGTCGCTGTTGTTTTAAACCCCTGGTTCCTCCTTCGCACATATAGATTTTATCCGTAGATGGCCTAAAATCCGTTTTGGCCTCGAAACCGCCAACAACCGGTCCTTTTGAGATAACATGAAGCAGGGGCGTATTTGGGCCTGGGCGAGAGGGGCAGGTGCCTAGGGCCCCAAAACACATCGCCCAAATAAGTAAAGGCAAAAGAGAGAATAAAAGGAAAGGTAGAAAAAAAGGAAAAGTAGAAAAAAAAGGAAAACAAAAGATCACTGCAATACTGCAAATGCGGCCGAGAATTACGCTTACTCTTCAACCTATAACTCCTTCAATCAAATTCAGTTTCTTATTCAATTCTCCCACTTGTTTTCCAATTTAATGCCAAACACTCAAAATTTTTGGGTAATTTCTCTCTTTTCTCTGCAATTTTTGTTCTTTATCCGATTTTTTAAGATTTTGCAAATTCTGAATTTTATTACTTTATTTTTCGACCAAGAATTATTATATAATAATGATTTTTGATGTAATATCCATAAAAAGTACATAAAAATATTGTTAAATTAAATTTTCTATAGAAGTTATGTAAAAGCCAACAAAGAAAATTATTCTCGGTCCGGACCGAAAATCAAAACTTCAAAAAATTCGAACCAAACAACTGTTTATTTTTTCGGTCTGGACCGAAAAATCAAACATTCAAAAAACTTAGATCTAATTAGGGCCCTAATATGTAGGTTCGCCCTTGGGCCTCCAAAATCTCAGAAACAGGACTGACATGGAGTAACATTTCATGGAGATCTTCAACTTTCTCTTGAGGTTTTAACAGTTTGTAACTTGCTAACTTGAACACCTATTTCAATAATAACATGTTAATATTAGTAAATTTAATACAAAAAATTTATTATTCGCACAAATTGTATAAATCTACCTTATTGCCCTCTGTCGAAGACACGTAATGTTTGGCGATATATTTCACCACGCAACCTAAAGAGCGAGGAGGTGGACAATTCTTGACGATTTCATCTACGTCAATTTCTCTGTGACACTTTTCGGACCATCTTTCGATTGAAAGTTAATCTGGAAAAATCTAGATTTCTAATGTATCTTAAAGTTAGTCTAGAAATATCTTGCAAAATATCTTATAATATGTGATTTAGAAAACTCTAGACATAAGAGATAAAAAAATATCTCTTAGATGAGTATAGAAAATTTTAGAATTAGGTATGTAACCATTATAAATAGGTACCAAGTGATTGTGTTTGAAGGATGTAGGAACATAAGTGTTCTATCAAGGTTATGGGTAGCTAAGAGCACCCATGTGTAGTGAGAACATGAGTTCTCACAAGATCAAGTAAGAGTGAGACACATAAGCTAATCAAGAGAGCTCCCACAAAATATTTTGGAGAGTAGAAACAAGGGTTCTACCAAAGAGATAAGTGAGAGATATGGAGTCTCACAAATATAGTTGTACAATTCTTATGAATGTAATCAATAAAATGCAATTTTGCTATATTATGAAGAGTCCATCAAAACTTCCGCGTGCGCTCCTCAAATTTCTATCACTTTCTTCTTGCACCCATTTCATTTTCATGCAAAATTCAAGGGTGCCAGCAGTTGAAACATGTGCACATCCCTCTATGAAAAAAAGAAGTTAAAAAAGTTTAATAATACTTTTTTATCATAATATAATATAATAATATTACACTTAAAAAAACACTTACCGGCAGAATTTTGCATTTGATTCCGAATGACAAATGGAATTAAAACATCGTGAAAACGTTTTTTTCGCCAACTGAAATACGCAATATCATTCTTTATCTCCCCCATCACTATACGATAAAAAAAAATCAAACCATGAAAATAATTTCACCAAAATGGAGCATTACCCACAACATAGATCGCCGGCGAAGTTAGGGAGAGGAAACAAGAAATGAGGTTAGGGTTTTACTGGAGAGAGAAAGAATAAGGAGAGAGAAAGTGAGGTTAGGGTTTTGGGGTTTTCAATTAACCTACTTAGGGCTTTCGGATCTTGCGTTGATCTTGCGTTTTATTTCCTATCAGCATTTATACTAGGTTTTGGCGCTAATCTATATTTTTCTTTTGGGGCCCCACTGGGACCCCATGGTAAGATGAAAGGTCTGTTCTCCCAAGCCTTATTTTTCGCTTCATGATTCGGTTCGGTCCTAAATTATAATCATTACTATTAATTAGTTATAATTTAATTCAGTTCAATTCAGTTCAATTCAGTTCAGTTCAGTTCAGTTCAGTTGTTTTATACTGAAGAGAACAGGCCCGAAGAGCCCTGTCAGACCGGAACTCTCACAGGTTAACCCGACCTGAGTTTGCGGCCAGACACTTTGAGAATGGGGGGATGGTAAGGGGAAACCCTCTCCCAAAGTGCCCCTAATAAGGATCGAACCCCCAACCTTGAGGTTGGAAGGTTCTTTCCTTACCACTAGGCTAAGCTTATCTAAAACCCAAAGCAAAAGCATGTCATGTTGCCACATGTACTCTCCCCTTCCCCACATAATCAACTACTCTACAATCTCATGTTGGTCTTTGTGGGGAAAAAATCATTTAAAGACAAGATAATATTTCTATTTTTAAAACAATTAAGTACAAATGTATATATTAATACTCATTAAGCTAATGCTAATAATAGCGTATTCAACTTCTAAGTAGGGGTGTAAATGAGACGAGACATCTCGAGCTACTCGAGATCGACTCGGTCAAAGCTCGACTCAAATAGGCTCGACTCGATGACTAACGAGTCGAGCTTGAGCTACTACCTACTCGACTCGAAAAGGTCGCGAGAAACTCGAAAAAAAAAATTATATATAATACTTGCAATTTCGATAAATAATTCTCAAACTTTTTCAAAGAACTTAATCCATGAAATGTAATAAACACTTTCATAGAAAATATTTTCATAGTGGACATTAATTATAGTTTGTCTTTAGGTTATGGTTAACAAGTCGAGCACAAGATTTTGACGATCCTTAGCCTTGGCTCGGCTCAAAATCTCATGAACAAACTAGAAAATTATTAAAAATGATCTTTTATGTAAAATATTAAATGTCCCACATTGGTTTATAGTATAAACAATAGCTTTTTTTCTCTATAAAATGTTACTACTCTAGCTATACTTATTGTTTGAATTATAGTTGTCCCATATTGGTTGGGAAAGAAAAGTTTAAGTTTGTGTTCTTTATAAATGGAACAAAAACTTTTTGGTTGGAATAGACAATAAACAAGAAGTCCACTATATCCAAAGTAAAACCCCACTTTGATTGGGACTAAATTATAGTGAAGCAGCCCATGCAATCCAACATGAGTTACGGGCTTGCGGCTCACAAATAAAGCAAGTCCACCCAAAACATGTAAAATAATTGAAGCCTGTGCTTATATGCATGTAGACAAGAAAGCCCATAACACGTCCAAACCCTCCGTAGCCCAATTGCACTTTTTATTTTTCTTCTCATGGATCTCATCCTTTAAACATCAACTTTGATCATCACATTTATATTATTTTTGGGAAGAAGCTATGGCTAATGCCTAATAGACTCTGTATGGCTAAAGCTAAGAGTGTTTTTTTTCATGAAAAATACAAAAAAAAAAGAAAAAGTGCAGTTTTGCACACTTCAGTACTTCACAACAAAAGAAGCTATAACATATTACTAACTATTATAACTTCGAACATAGGGATTTTGGGAATAAATTTGGGGGAAAATATGAGTTCTTAAAAAAGTTATAACAATTATAAATTACAGTATGAGTTTTTGAAACATAAGCTACCTTTCACAAATGCAATAATACTTCTGAAAAATCAGAGTATATTGTATCTAATTTTTTAATTTTTTTTTATTAGGAAAGATAATTGGTCTGAAAACCAACCCCTACTAGGCTACTAGCCTGCAGGGCACACCAGCTCAGAGGCTGGGTACAAGGCTAAACAGATCAGAAGTAAATACCCCAACATATTGTTGGGATGAGGATTCGAACCCTGGGCAATGACCTGAAATTCGGGGTGGTACTCCACTAAGCTACCACCTCTCCCTCATCTAATTTTTTAAATAATAACTTATGTTTAGATTTATATTTTGTTAAAAAGGTAGCTTAGAAAACTACGTTCTTTTCAAATCTATTTCTTTTTTTTTCCTGTTTTCTACTTAAGTAATATGGTAATTTGCTTTTTATCGGCTTTTGATGGCCAATAGATTTTTGACTTCTTCTTATGGTCAAAATAGCTAAATTTAAAATCCAACGTCCTTTATTTCAAAATACTTGCCATCATTTGACATTTGCATGGCTCACATACTAATTGTGATCTCGTACACATTCAAAATACTTGCCATCATTTGACATTTGCATGGCTCACATACTAATTGTGATCTCGTACACATTCATATAGGAGTACTAAATATCAAATAAATACAAATGCTACTATATGAAATGTTGTTAAAGGTTGATTACCAATGCTCTCATTGTATTTTAAAAAAATTTCTCCCATGAACGATTTGTGTCAATGGATATCAACCTTTATTATTTCTTACTACTTATAAGATTATTTAAGATACTAGTGGTCAAAGTTGTGTGTCAATAACTAAATTTTGGAATAGATGAATAATAATTGCTTGGAAATAATTTTCAAATTGCCTTAATAATAACTAAATCAATATATATAAATAAAAGAGGAACTTTTCGGGAGCATAGGGAGTTCCTCAAGATTTCAAGGCCATAGAGCGCGCCACGTAGGATTGTCACGTCATCAAATTTTATTTTTATCTTTTATAAAAATAGAGTTCTACATATATTTAAATACATAAAGGGAGTTTTGGATAGAGAGTAATTAGAGTTTCGTTTTAAATAAACAACCTAAATTATTATATTATGTAAATTGAATATAACTTTTGCTACCTAATTCAAAACATTATAATTGTTTACCATTGAAGAGTGCTTGAAATATGCTTCAAAATAAGATCCATTTACGATATAGTTTTATAACTCATGAAAATTTATTTAATTAGATGAATGGTAACGCATTATTTAGTCTTTCTTTTAGATAGATAAAATAATAGTTATAAGTACAATGTACTATATGTGATTATAGCATTTTATCATAGGTCCGATTTACGGGATTAAATTTATTATCTTTCAAAACCTCAACTTTACTCAAATGAACCAAAACAATTTAGTATTGAAAAAAAAATTATTAAGGAAACTTTATTATTACAACAAAAACTAAAATCTATGGCTATAAAGTTACATATATATTAGAATTTTAGATGATGAAAAAATTAGAGTTTGATTTTAAAAAATAACCTTAGAGATCAGCAGGATATTATAGAGAGCTCCATCTAAGCATGGCATCTCATTCTTTTTAATTTTTTTTCCAAAAATAGTGTCCAACATATATATAAATGCATATAATGTGTTTTGGATAAGTGAAGATTACTGATCGATTTTAGATAAACAACCTAAATTATTATAATATGTAAATTGAATATAACTTTTGCTATAAATTCGCAATATTATACTTTTTTTTTACCATTGGAGAGTGCTCGAAATATGGTTTGAAATTAGTTCCATATACAATATAGTTTTACAACTTATAAAAAATTATTTATTTAGATGAACAATAACATATTATTTATTATTTATTTTAAATACATATAAAAATAGCTATAAAAATAAATAGCGTATCATATGTGATAATAGCAATTATATCATTCAAAATCATACTTTTAAAAATCGATTTATATAAAGATAAAAAATACATATCTATAACTTTGAACCTGTAGCATACCATGGTGGCATTACATGAAGAATAAAATGAAAGTTTGTCAACAACATTACAGAGATATTATGTAATTGTCTAATTATTTTATTCCTATATTATTTAGTAAAAAACTTATATGGACTTGGTCCACACTAAGTTAGTGTGGACCTAATGCTAATTCATGTGATTTATGAAAAAAAAGGATCACTATATAAAAAAAATATAAAAGATGAATAGATATAAATTATGAAGTTTGACTATGAAAAAAAAAAGGTTACTATGTCACAAAGTGAATATTTCATCATGATAAACTAATGTGAGAAAGAGTTACTATATTAAAAAATACAGTCACTATGGTAGATAGTAACTGTATAGTGTAACTTAAAATTTGAAAAAGGTTCATTATATGGAACTAAAGGGTCACTATGTTAAATAAGTGGTTTTGGTCACAATAATATTATTGTGACTGAGTCCACGCAAGACTAACTCTATTATTTATCGTATACATAATAATTTATGTTTGTCTTTTCCATATATCTATATGTCAGATCTTATTATTTTCTTCATGAACTTAATTCTACTAAAACTAATTAGGAAATCAAGATCCGCGTTTCTAGACTATTTAATTTGAGGTCACGGATCATAAAAAACGAGAAAGTTTGATATGATCATGATGGATGAAGAGGTATTTTTTCTCTTAAATAGTATTTTTGATTATTAGTAGAGATTAGTTTTATATTTAATTAATTTTATTCATAATACCATCATTATGGTCTTCTTTTTTTTATAGTGCTTATGTGCCATTAAAAGTTAAAGTTGTGACTGACACTCATGTTTTACTCTATTCTTTCTTTCATGCATCTATTAATTAAGTACCCTACTTTCGTCAAGTATCATTTGGGTATTCTTCATGTTAAAATTGTATTAGCTATTGTTAGTCATACCAATTATAGGGATACCATTTAATAATAGACTTGGCTACAATATTCGCTTGAATATTAAAAATTATATAATTTATATATCGCAATAACAAATTTAAAAATTAGAATATAATGACAAATTATTTCTTCGCTATTTTTCTACCGCAACAATGGGGTTTAGCATGGTTTTTAAGAAAATGGAAAAAAATGGGTAGTTTAGCATAGAGGTACCCCTTTAATTAACAAAAGCAAGGGATAAGTAAATCCTTAATAAAGTAAAACGCAACTTTATGAGGTAATTTGAGTAATTAATGATGGTTTCATTAACATAAAGTAATGACAATATTGTCAAATATAGTTGCTTATTTTACGAAAAGTGCTATGGTCCCAATAGATAAACTACCTAAAGTGGTGATTATTGCAATAGAAAAAAATGGAGAAAGTATGTAAATAAAATGGTGTTGAAAAATCTCATTTCATAAAGAACACAAAATCAAGAATGTTAACAAAAAATTAGCAAAAAAATATAAAACAACCCCGTGCAACGCACACGCTTCAAAACTAGTTTTCATCTAAACTAAAAAAGTTCTTTGGAACAAAATTTCCGCATTAGCTTTTTTCTGTTTGGGGCCTTTGGGCAAAAAGTTGATTTCATTGCACATAACAGTTTACAACCTACGAGAGTACGAGTGATTTTACCTATTATCATTGTAAGCCGTATTTGCAAACACTTCAGTTATTGACACAACACAAACAATGCTATTCTAACAATATTAATTAGGTGGTCAACCAAACTAATTGGACGAACTAATGTTCAACAATCGATTACTGATTAGTGATTACCAAATAAGCTAGGCCTACAACACTTTTGGAGCTAGAACTATTTGCTTATAAACGTGTGCAATGCATGTAAAAGTGCACATGGTTAGTTTAGATTACAGTACCTTGTTCTTGTTGCTTATCATTTTTGTCGTGAGAATGAACTCTACTTCCTTCCAATTATTCTTGGAAGATTGATGAATAATGTTATACCATATTGATCAATACACAATACTCCAAACTCAAGGAGTTTCCATAATCTAACATGGTATCACGAGCCCTAGGTTAATCCGATAATTTCACAACCAAATTTGTTATTTTATCTTCTCCAAATCCCTGCCTTCCCCATCCAATTCTATGCACCATGACTAACCACGAAGACAAATCCGGTGACGCCTCTGTGGCCACATCGCCTCCCCAACAGCCTTCCCCACCGGAATATCATCCTGCACAAACAATAAGTAACATAAAAAACGAGATTCCCCTTGTTCTCGACCGTGAGACGTCGCACTACTCTAACTGGGTCAAACTCTTTGAAACTCATTGTCATGCTTGTAATGTACTCGATCACATCGATCCGAGTATCCCAAAACCAGATATCTCCGCTGCTCTTTGGGCACGACTTGACTCCATCGTAAAAAAATTTACGGCACAATCTCTTCGGACCTCCTACAAACTGTACTATACCGCTGGGCAATGGCACAAGAAACCTGGAACAGACTCAAAGCCGTCTTTCAAATAACAAACACACTCGTGCCGTTTACTTGGACTCCGGCCCCACCTCTCACATGACCAACAATTCCGGTAATCTCTTACCTATTTTTAATTTGAGCACTAATAATCATATTTTAGTCGGTAACGATTCACGCATTCCTATTAAGGGTTATGGTCATGCTACCTTATCCAATACCACCCCTGCCCTTCAATTACGCCATGCCTTGTTAGCTCCTAACATCATTAAAAATTTAATCTTTGTTCGTAAATTCACCACCAACAACAATGTCTCTGTCGAGTTTGACCCTTTTGGTTTATCTGTGAAGGACCTTCGAACGGGGACTATCATAACAAGATGCAATAGCTTGGGGGACCTCTATCATGTGACCACTTCCAATCCATCTACATGCCTAGCCACATCTTTAGCTGTTGTCGCTCCTCAAACTTGGCACAGTCGCCTTGGTCATCTGGGCGCTCCTATTTTTACTTTATTAAAAAGTCGTAGCTTAATAAATTGTAATAAAGAGTTTGACTCTAGTTTTTGCAATTCTTGCCAACTTGGCAAACATATTAGACTTCCATTTACCCATTCTATGAGTACTACTACTTGTGCTTTTGATATAATTCATGCTAATTTATGGACATCTCCTGTTCGTAGTACTAATGGTCATAAATATTATTTGGTGCTTGTGGATGATTATACTCATTATGTGTGGACTGTGCCATTAAAATACAAATCTCAAGCTTATCAAACTTTCCCTGATTTCCATGCTTATGTTCAAACTCAATTTGAACGCCCCATCAAATCCTTTCAAAGTGATCATGGTCGTGAATTTGATAATGAACCCTTCAAAAGGTTTTGCCAACACCATGGCATTGTTTTTAGGTTTTCTAGTCCACACACATCATCTCAAAATAGCAAAGCTGAACGCATGATTCGTACCCTTAACAATGTTATGCATACCATTCTCTTCCATGCTTTTGTCCCACTTCCATACTGAAATTATGCCTTAGAAACTGTCACTTATCTTATAAATGGTTTGACCTCTAAATTACTTCACCATAAATTTCCATCTGAAGTCCTTTTTGGCAAACCACCATCATATGACCATATACGAGTTTTTGGTTGTCCCTGTTATCCCAATTTGATCAAGCATGACTCCACATAGGCTTGCTCCTAGATCTACTCCTTGTGTTTTCTTGGGATATCCCCGCTAATCATCGTGGGTACAAGTGCCTTGATTTTTCTACTAATAAAATAATTTTGTCCCGTCATGTTATATTTGATGAACATACCTTCCCTTTCATGACAACTACAAAATATTCCTCAAGTGACTATCATTTTATAACCTCTAGTGAGCCATCCCCCTTGTTGACTCATATTTACCAACAAATCATAACCTAACCCCCCTTCCCATGGTGCGAGCCCAAGGTCCCACTCCTGCTCATCAGGCCCACATTTATGATGCCCCCCATCCCCACATCATGCGGTCCAGCAGACCTCCCCACCTGTGTCTGCTTCCCCTTCCTAGGCCCAACATCGTGCTCTTTTCTACTCCCCTCCTCCCGAGGCACATCGACCTCCCCCTTCCGTGTCTGCTTCCCAAAACCTAGCCCATCAGCGTGCCTTAAGCTATTCTCCCCCACACATGCGTGGACAGCCCGCCATTCAACCTACTCGACCCCTTCCCTCGCCACCTGTCACTCGGTCCCAACGTGGAATTGTCAAACCTAATCCTAAATACAAATTGGAATGCGGCAATGCAGGATGAATATGGTGCTCTTATTAAAACCGGGGACTTGGGAATTGGTACCTAGGCCTACGGGGGTGAATATTGTTAATTACATGTGGCATTTTAAACATAAATTAAAATCTAATGGTGACCTTAAGAGGCACAAAGCTAGACTTATTTGTGATGGCAGGGTCTCGGGAAGTTGGTGTTGATTGTGATGAGACTTTTAGTCCCGTGGTTAAACTCGAGACTATTCGTGCATCAGACAGCTTAGCTATGGCTTGCAAGTGGTCCATTCATCAACTGGATGTTAAAAATGCTTTTCTTCATGGTGATCTTTGTGAAACAAGATATATGCATCAACCTCCCGGGGTTTGTTGATTCTCGCACACCTCATTATGTTTGCGCGCCCGCATAAGGCCCTCTATGGCCTCAAACAGCACCTCGTGCGTGGTACCAATGGTTTGCTACTTATCTCTTGCACATGGGGTTTCTAAGAGTGATAATTCTCTTTTTACTTTTCATCATGGCTCGTACACAACATATTTACTTCGTATGTTGATGATATTTTGTTGGTCACTTATTCTAATGCGTTACGGGAACGGATCATTACTCGCCTCCGCATCGAGTTTCCGATGTCCGATTTAGGTCTATTGAGCTACTTTTCGGGTATTGATGTCACCGGGACACACTACTACAAAAAGACTTAAAGAGACCACCTAAAAATCCCCTTAGAGACCACTTGCGAGGTGGTCTCTAGCTCACCGGTCTCTTTGAATAAAAGACGACTTTTTAGAGGTGGTTTTTTAAATAAAAAAAGAGACCACTATTAAAATAATTGGTCACTTAGGTGCTGGATAGAAGAACTACTCAAGAAGGAAAAGAAACCACCTAATTGAATCAGTTGGTATCTTTGATTCTACCAAGAAACCACTTAGGCAAATAAGTGGTCTCTTTAGGTCCATTAAAAAGGCCACTTATCTTTGCTAGGTGGTCTCTTTACTCAACATAATTATAGTAGTGGTCTACGTCGGGTTTTTTTTTCTCGAAAATTTACATATATCCCCTCTTATTGTCAGCCTCCTTTATTTGCGTAATTATTGATAAAAACTAAACAAAAAGAACATTCAAAGAAGTGCCACTTTTCATACAAATCTGTTCTGACATTGAAATTAAGAGAAATTTGCTAGCTCAAAGTTATACAAGTACAATGTAGCAACTACATAAAAATTGTCAAAATAAAAAAAAAGGAAAAAATTAAATAATAATCTAAGCTCGCCATCTTATATGTTATTATCTCAGCATAAATATGCACAGGAAATTCTAGAGCGTGTAGGCATGGCTAGTTGTAAGCCTCATGCTACTCCTGTGGACACTAAGTCCAAACTTAGTGCGGAGGCTGGACCACAGTTTCATGATCCTACATTATATCGCAGTCTTGCAGGTGCTCTTCAGTACCTCACCTTTACTCGTCCTGATATTTCTTATGTTGTTCAGCAGGTCTGTCTGTTTATGCATGACCCTAGGGTCTCTCACTATGATGCATTAAAAAGGATCATGCGCTACATTCAGGTCACTATTGATCATGGTTTACATTTATATCCTTCTTCTTCCCTGCGTCTGGTCACTTATACTGATGCTGATTGAGGCGGGTGCCCTAACAGTCGCCGTTCTACTTCAGGATATTGTTGTTTTTTAGGGGACAACCTTATTTCCTGGTCTTCTAAGCGTCAAGCTACTCTTTCTAGATCTATCGTAGAGGCTGAATATCGAGGTGTCGCTAATGTTGTAGCTGAATCTTGTTGGTTGCGCAACTTATTACTAGAGTTGCATTGTCCTCTTCGTCGGGCTACACTTGTCTAGTGTGATAATATCGATGCTATATATTTGTCCAAACAATCCTGTTCAGCATCAACGCACCAAACATGTTGAGTTGGATATTCACTTTGTTTGGGAAAAGGTTGCTTTAGGACAAGTTCGTGTTTTACATGTGCCGACTAGGTATCAGTTTGCAGATATTTTCACAAAAGGAATTCTCAGGCAACTATTTTTGGATTTTAAATCCAGTCTTAGCGTACGTCCTCCTCCCGCTATGACTGCGGGGGTGTGATAGAGAATAATATTAGAATAATATTTTCTCATTGTCTTTGGATATACTTTGTATAATTTCCTAACTATGTTAGGACTCGGTTTTTGTGAACCTATTTATTGATCAATACACAATACTCCAAACTCAAGGAGTTTTCCATAATCTAACAATAACATGTCCTATCTTTCAGTACTCTTATATATAAAAAAAAACTCTTCAAATTTTTATAACCTCCATAATTAACACTACTACACCATTTAATTACATCGCTTATATTCTTACACAGTAACCTACATTTAAAAAAAAAATTATATCATATTCTTTGTAAGTAATTATATATATATATATATATATATATATATATATATATATATATATATATATATATATATATATATATATATATATATATACCCTCTTAAAGCTAGCCAAAGGTTACATTGATTAAATAATTCATATTATAATTTACTATGTAGAAGATTTAAAAGTAAGTGAAATATAATTTCTAGAGTACAATCCAATACCTATAACTCTTTTTTCCCACTTCTCTTAAGTGTTTGATTTAAGACTTCACATTCACATTGGTAAATTCAAAGGCATCGCCCGGGCCAACAACTAATGTTGAGAGAAAACCTACTAACCTAAAGATTGAGAGGATAAGGTTTTAGATAAATATGACCTAACTAGTATGCAACTAGCACTAGTGGAAAAAACGCAAGGGCTGCGGTTCATTGCAAAATGCAGCCCTTAATAGTGAAGGGTTGCGGTCAGCCCAAAACCGCAACCATTTAGTAATTAAGGGCTGCGGTTTTTGGGCTAACCGCAGCCCTTAATAGTGAAGGGTTGCGGTTAGCGCAAAACCGCAGCCCTTTAGTAATTAAGGGCTGCGGTTTTGGGCCAACCGTAGCCCTTTATAATTAATTCTCGGTGGGCTGGGCCACTTTTAAATAAATTTGCACGCAGCAAAGTGAGCAAACCTCACGTTTATCTTTCTCTCTTATTTGTCTCTCTCATTCGTCTCTCTCCTCTCTCATTCTCGGTGGCTGGCTAGGGTTTCCATCCCCTGACAAATAATCTTCACACCACCACACCCCCTCGTATGTCCTCTTCACACCACCACTGCCCCTCTCCTCCTTCGTCTCTCGTCTCTCCTCTCTGGGCTCTCGTATCACCACCACGACCAGTCGTCGCTCACACTACCACACCCCCTATCCTTGCGCGCACAAACATTCGTCGCTCACACCAACACACCCCCTCTCCTTGCGCGCATGAATAGTCGTCGTCGCTTACACCGCTTGCGTCTTCTTTCGCCTGTCGTCGCGCACATCAACTCTCCTCTTGTCGTCGCCTTCGCACATCAACGCCCATTTTTTTTAATTCTTATTTATTATTATTATTCAATAGTTTATTATTATTACTAGTTAATACTTTATCATTATTATTAGATAATTTATTATTTTATTTAATATCTTATTATTATGAATTTATTATTGATTCAATAATATTTTTATTATTATAATTACTATTAAATATTAACATATTATATTATTAAAAACTATTATTATCATCAATTATTATATTATATTATATTATATTATATTATATTATATTATATTATATTATATTATATTATATTATATTATATTATATTATATTATATTATATTATATTATATTATATTATATTATATTATATTATATTATATTATATTATATTATACTATATTATACTATACTATATTATACTATATTATACTATACTATACTATACTATACTATACTATATTATATTATATTATATTATATTATATTATATTATACTCCATCTGTTTTCTTTTGTTGTTCCTGTATTCCCCATTGGGAAATTTCAATATGTTGTTCCTATTTTAAATCTTTCCCTATATAGTATCATTTATGAATTAAATTTTCCATTAGTAATAAAACGGAGGGAGTATTATATTATATTATATTATATTATATTATACTATACTATATTATACTATATTATATTATATTATATTATATTATATTATATTATATTATATTATATTATATATTAGTATTGTTATTACTATTATTTATTTATTAATTTATATTTATTAATTAATGATAACTAAATTATTATCAGTACTATTAGTTATAATTTAATTCAGTTCAGTTGCAATCAGTTCAGTTCAGTTCAGTATTACTCCCTCGGTCCCTTAATAGATTTTCCATTTCTAATTTGGGCACTATTTATAGGTAAAGAAAATCTTCAAAAAAAATCCAATATATAAGAAAAAGCATAGTCATGTGGAGTCTTGTTTGTTTTGTCTCCTTGTGTACATTAGGAAAATCAAACTTTTATAATTTTTACTAATATGTAATCAAAAAGATATGAACGATACAAAATGGGAATTGACATACGTGCATTGGAGAAACGGAAAATTTATTGGAGGACAGAGAGAGTAGTTAGAGGAACGTTGAAGGAGTTCAAAGTGGTGTGGTATATATAGAAGAGACGTATCACCAACTGAAGAGGGGAGGAGAGAGATGGGTGAAATTAAATAGCGCGGATTTTCATGGGTGGGATTAGCAAATTGCAAAAAGGCCAAGGAGACCATCTATAGGAGACTGATTGAGGTTACTAACCAATTTCTTAAATATTGGAAACTATTTGTTATCCAAAACCAGTCTCTTAAGTTTAACTATTTGACTTATTGAAAAAGTTGTTGTGAAATAGAGATCGCTTTCTAAGAAAACCGATTTCCTTGAAATATTTTAATTTTTTAATTCAATTTTTTTCAACATAATACTATAGTTTACGTATATATTTTTCTTGTTGTGAGGATAGGACTTAGGAGATTACTTCTAAGTAAAATCGATTTCCTTGAAATAATTTTAATTTTTAAATTTAATATCTTTTCACCAAAATACTAGTGTACTGTAGGTGATATATATTCTTCTTTTTATTTTCAAAATTGTTTTTCCTCTTTGAAGCAACAAATACTATCCCGTCAAAAAAAAAGTAACAAATACTAGAAAAAAAGAAAAAATAAAACAGTCTCACGTATCTACTGCAACCGACAACGTGCTTTTAGAAGTTTAGGATTTCTTTTCTCAATCCAACCACCACTCCTCCCTCTTTGTATGTCCTGCGCAAATTTGTAGGTGCATTAGAGAGCATGATGCTCTCTGTGCACCTGTCCAATAAAGACAACATTTTGCCCTCAAATAAATTAAAAAAAATATGAAGTTTGTTCCTCAGTTTATTGCGGCGGCAGTAACTCATTTATCCAAGAGATACTATTAATTCATCAAGAACAATGATCAGAGTCCAGAGATCAGGTCACACAAAAATGCAGTCTAAAATTATGATTTGTGAAATCTGGGAAATCATTAAACAATGATAAGCGACGAACATGTGACTGTGTGAGAGCTCATTAATTGAGTACTGAGAAAAATTCTCAGATCCTGTAATACTTCATGTAGTAGATTCTTTGGGCTTGTACCCTTGTGCCCAGTCTCCAACCTTTGTGTCTGAGCTTCTTGTTGGGCTCTTCTTATCCTTACCCAGGCCCTATAAGGGAAGGTCCTCTTAGCCCATTAGCCAAAGTATATCATTAGAAAATTAATTCCAAAAGAGAAAAGAAAACCCAGCAATATAAGCAACCTTGGCTAGTACGTAATTAAGGAGATTTTTTTTTTTTTACGAAAGAGATGAGAAACTAGGGAGGTTTCCACATAGTGGGCCACCCTAAAGCATCCTTTCGGATGATTACAGAGAAAGGGAAATCAGAAACTTCAAACCAATAAGTAAGATTAGTAGTAGAGTGCCCCGGATGAGCCAACCAATCTGCAGTAGCATTAGCTTCCCGAAACACGTGGCGAACTTGAACTTCTTCAAACATCTTGAGATCTTCGCTTGCATCCAAAATAGTAATATTAATAGCCCACGGAATTTTACAAATATTTTTGATAGCCTGAATAACAGCCAAGTTATCCCAATCTATAATAATTTTCTTCAATCCCAACGAAAGAGCCCCCCGAATCCCTTCTCGCAAACCTCTATCTTCCGCAACTAAAATAGAATCCGAATTACTAAGAGCACCAGCACCACACAACGTAACTTTACCATACTCATCTCTAATAATGAAACCAAAAGAAGATTGGCCATTGGAAAGTTTTGAACCATCAAAATTTATCTTAAAGAAACCCGATTCTGGAGGGGTCCACACAACATTTTCTCTAACCTTCTGTTTCAAACCGGTTACAACCGCCTTCCTCTTGACAGAAGAAAGAAACATACCTTCACTACCAATACTAGAGCTCCCTAATCTGCTAATCTTAACTAAAAAAGCTCTAATCATACTACTTACTTTTGCAGTGGTGCAAACCTCGTGTCGAAAAATAATACCATTTCTATTATACCAAATAAACCACCAAGTTATAACAAACATCTCCATTTCAGCCATAGAAAAATCCTTTTTAAGCTTGGCTAAATACCCACTAAAAGACACATCCTCACTAATTATATTTGGAATGGGCAAACTAATCTTTTGGTTTAGATCTTCAAAACACATCTTTAACAAAAGGGCATCTAGAGAAAAGATGAGTTGCGTCTTCAGAATGAAAATTACAAAATACACACTCTAAAAGGAGAAAAATATGACTAAGCTCTAGTCTTTTTTTTGTAGGGAGCCCATTATGACAAAGTTTCCAAAGAAAGAATTTAATTTTAGGAGGGACTTTAAGATTCCATAGCCAATTGAAAACATAAGGCTCATACTTCTGAGAGGCAATACCCCGAATAAGTCCTACACCTGATTTCACAGTATAAATTCCATCTGGGGATAAACCCCAGAACAACTTATCCTGAATAATGTTGCTTGGAATATAAATACTCTTAATATCATTGATAATCTCATTAGGTAGAAATTGTGCTAAAAGCTGCGAATTCCATTGACGGTCCTGGTTAATAAAATGGCTGACTACAAAATTATCAGAGCCATCCTGAACCTGACATAGTTCTGCTAAAGGATGATCATAAACCCAATTATCAAACCAGAATGAGATGGTTAAGCCATCCCCTACACTCCATCTAATTCCTTTTTTGAAGATACTGCGTAAATTCATAAGTTTACGCTACTGCCAAGAAACATTTGCTTTGACTTTATAATTAAACAAACTTTCCCCCTTTAAATATTTCTTTGTAACTAAGTTAACCCACAGATTACCCGGAACAGAAAGGATTTTCCAAAGAAGCTTAAATTGAAGGGCAATATTATTAGCCTTAGCTTTCCGAAGATCCAAGCCTCCTAGATTTTTAGGTTTGCATATCTTATCCCAACCTATCAAGTTAGGGGATTTCGCATCAGAAGCTTTATTCCAAAAGAAGTTCCTATAACTCTTGTCTAAAGAAGACAATATAGCAGGAGGTAAAGTAAAACTTTGCATCTGATAATTAGCTTTTGTTGCTAGATTAGATTGTATTAGGACAGTTCTTCCTGCTTGGGATTCAGAATTAGCCTTCCACTTTGTCACACTAGTAGAATAATTGCTTATTGCTGCGATGATATTGCTGCGTTTTTACCCATACGCAAAGAATATATCACGTAAAAAGAAATGGTAAAATATAAAATAAAGATATTCTTTGCGGTTTCCTCCAAAAACCGCAGCAATATGGTATCAACAAGAAATTTTTTGAAAAAAGTTGACTTTTTGACCAAACCTATTGCTGCGGTTTTTGTCAAAAACCGCAGCAATATATTAAAATAATATTAAAAAATAATATTTTAATATATTGCTGCGGTTCTTGATAAAAACCGCAGCAATATCATTAATAAATATTAAAAAAAAGTATAAAATGTGTGCTATCATGAGTTAGGGTTTGCTTTTTTCCTCACTGTTCTCTCATTTCTCACACGCCGTTCACCCTCACTCCTCTCTCCTCTCTCCTCTCTCCCTCACCTTCACAAAACCCACTGATTCTCACTCTCACTCACGCCTCCCTCTCACTCACGTCGGTCCTCACTCGTTGCCGGTCCTCACTCGTTACCGGTCCTCACTCACGCCGGTCCTCACTCACGCCTCTTCTCTCACTCACTCGTCGGTCGATTCTCAAGTTCGAAGGTTCGATTGTTCGTCGAAGGTTCGCCACCGGTAAGTTTCAGTTCTTCGAAGGTTCAAAGGTTGAAAACAAGTTCGAGTTTGAAGTCAAGCAACGATTTTGATGTTTTTTTTGGTTTCTTCGTCGTAGTTCACCGGTAAGTTTCCGTTCTTTGTAAGTTCTTTTCGTTTTTTTTTGTTTTTTTTTCAGATCTGAAATTACTTGATGGATTTTTTACATTTTATTTTCATTTTTATTGTTTTTTTCAGATCTGAAATTACTTGAAATCCTCAACAATCTCACCTCTAACATCCGACTACTCTCGGCGATCTCTACTCGCCGTTGTCGTTGCTCGCCGTCGTTCGACCACGCAAGCCCAACCTCGCTTGCCGCTCTCGTGGCTTTAGTCGCCGTCGATCTGCTTTGGTTTTCAATTTTATTTTATTTTTCATTTTCGTTTTTTTGTATGTAATTATGTTAAATTAGTTCTAGTTTGATTTGCTCATTAGAATATCTGATTTTTTTATTTTATCTGTTAGATATTGTAATTCTTAATTTTCATTATTTTTTATTTTTCAAGTCATTGCATGAACTTAATATGTTGTACTAGTTCGTCTTATTTACTTTTGTTTTAATTGCATTTTAAGGTCGAAAATTATATGGATACTTAAATTTTTTTTAAAAAAAATTTTTTTTTTAAAAACGTGCACGTATTGCTGCGGTTTCTATCTAAAACCGCAGCAATAGACCTAATTTTAATATAAAAAAATACGCCTATTGCTGTGGTTTCTGACACAAACAGCAGCAATATCTTGGCATATTGCTGCGGTTTGTGTCAGAAACCGCAGCAATATCTTGGCATATTGCTGCGGTTTAAAACCGCAGCAATAGGTAATTTACCTATTGCTGCGCCCTGAATTGTTGCGCGGCCAAAACCGCAGCAATAGGCCACTTAATGACCGCAGCAATAAGCATTTATTCTACTAGTGTCAACTGCGAAGATACTTTTTCTTGAATATCCTCAAAAGTATGATTTGTGACTTTAGTACAAATTATAGGGCATCCTAAATATTTGCCTAAAACAAGAGTTTCTTCTACTTGAAGAATGCTGGCAAAGTCTATGGACACATTTCCATCCACATATTGCGTACATTGAAACGCAGATTTATGAAAGTTAACAAGCTGACCAGACATAGAGCAATATTTATCTAATATTTCTTTGATTTTATAGCAGCTTTCCTCCGTAGCTCTAGCAAAAATCATAGTGTCATCAGCAAATGTTAAGAAAGGAATCTTAATTCTTGAATGCCCTAACTTAACTCCTATATCTTTCGATCCTGAAAGACTAGCTTGATGAAATTGACGAGCTAAAATTTTTGCACACAGAATAAAGATATATGGGGACAACAGATCTCCTTGTCTAATTCCCCGGGTAAGGGAAAAAAATATCTCCAGGAATACCATTAATTAAAACTGAGAAGGAGACAGTCGTAATACACTGACGTAACCAATTAATCAATTTATCGTTAAAACCTAATTTCTCAAAAACCATAAATATATAATTCCATTCAAGTCTATCATACGCTTTTTTCATATCTAATTTAATAGCAATCCAACCCTCTAATCCTTTTTTATTCTTAAAAGAGTGAAATACTTCATGTGCTATCAGAATATTATCTTGAATTAACCTTTCAGGGACAAACGCCCCCTGCATAGGGTGAATTATCTTACCCAACACCTCTTTTAGTCTATTAGCCATGACTTTTGATATTATCTTATAGATGGTAGAACATAAGCTAATTGGACGAAAATGATTAGGATTAAAAGGGTTATCAATCTTTGGGATAAGAGTGATAAAGGTATGATTTACTTCCTTTAGAAGATTGCCCTAATGAAAAAAAGCCCTAACAACTCTAAACAAAGATCGTCCAACTAATGTCCAGTACTTTTGGAAAAAATAAGGAGGAAATCCATCCGGGCCTGGAGATTTATCGGGCGCTAGATCAAAAGTCGCTGCTTCAACTTCCTCAAATGAGACCTCTTTACAAAGAAGCTCATTATCATCGTCTGATATAATACGTTCTAATAAATTAAAATCGTCATTGCTATTGAAATTACAATTGGTGTTACTTGTAAACTGTTGCCTAAATGCATTTGTAATACATTCCTCTATTCGTGAGGGGTTAGTTACCGTATTATTTTGTGCATCTTGAATCGAGTTAATCAAGTTGCGATTCTTCCTAATGGTAGCGCATGCGTGGTAATAGCTTGTATTTGCATCGCTTAGTTTTAGATGATTAGACTTTTCTTTTGTCTTCCAATGAATATCCTGAAATAGTAAGAGTTTACTTTGCTTAACTAAATTTTTTTTTTGCATTTCTATTAGACACATTGAATCCCCTTCCATTATTAATCTTTCTTGGATAGACTTTAATTTTTCTTCAACTACTCTTAGTTGACGAAAAATATTACCAAATCTTGTGGTAGACCAAACTTTGGCTTTCTCTTTTAAAAATTTACACTTACGGGTTAAACAAAACATGTGAGATCCTTGAAACCGAATACTCCAAGTTTTTTTTATTAAACAATCAAAATCCTTCCGGGAAGTCCATAATTTGTTAAATCTAAAAGGTGGAGCCTTTCTACCTTTGCATAATTTTAAAGAAAGTGATATTTGACAATGATCTGAAGAAGTAAAATTATGATGCTTGACTTTTGAACAAGGAAATAAAGTCATCCAATCCAAACTAACAACACCTCTATCTAACCTCTCTAGAATATTATTAGGCCCATGAGGCTTTTTCCTCCAAGTATAGTTACTACCTTCAAAAGGTAATTCAACACATTCTATTGAATCAAATAATAGGTTCATATAATTTAGGCGAGAAAATCGGAATTGAGCACCCCCTAATTTATCACTACTTGAGCTTAACTCATTAAAATCACTTAATATGATAAAGGGCAGAGATAAAGAGCTTAGATATAAGATCAACTCTTCCCAAAATTCTTGTTTTAAAGCATGATTAGGTGGGGCATAAACAAAAATAGCAATAAACGAGCAATTCATAGATAAAATTTCAATAGAACAAGCCATAAACCTACTAGATTTATGAATAACTTTCAAAATAAAAGGATTAGTAGGATTATCTTTCCATAAACACCATAAACCACCTGCCATACCGATTGTGGGGAGATAATCAAAATTAGTGAATAACCCACAATGCCTTACACTCCCCTCAAAGGGAGAGGATTGCACTTTGGTTTCACATATTACCATGATATGCACATTATTACATTTACAAAAATCTTTAACTTCTTCCATTGCAAGGTGTCTCTTGCATCCCCTTATATTCCAAAAACTTACATTCATCAAAAAAAGGCAGATGGAAGGCAGGCTTGACTAAGCCCTGCCCCTCTTCAGACCTGAAGAGGCTGAGGCATCCTCCTTACATTCCTTCCTCCTCTTGGCTGAGCTAGATGAGGAGAATGGATTCACATGGCTAGCCTCTTCAACCTCCATTCCCTCAATATGTTTGATCATGGATGCCTCAGAATTTATGGAGTGAAAAGAGTTCTCAGGTTGAGATAGATAACCATCAATCATGTCATCATCTTCTTCATGCTGCTCATCTAATATGAAAGTACCATCCTCAACACCAGAGAAAGTGTCATCAATATCAAACAGATCCTCTTCCTCAGGGAGGAGAGCATCAGCAGCAGCATTGAAATCTTCAGCAAAAAGATCTTCAGGATAGACAACTCTCAGGGGGACAGGTGAGATTAACTCATCATTGGCAAGGGGAAGAGGGAGAGGCAATAGCCCAGAATCAGTAACAAAATCAGCACACTTCACAACAGTCAAGTTCTCAGTTTGGTGACCAAGAGGGAGATCAGGAGAGGGAGTCAAAGCCTCACAATTAGGTTCATCATCAGAGGACTCCACATCAATAGCATCAAAGACCATTAAAGACTTACCTTTCAACTTTGAATTAGGAAGACTTAAAGAAGTAAATTTCACATGACCAGCATCTTCTTTTTCATTAATCACAATACCCTTCTGAGCAACATTAGACTTCATACCAGAAAAGACTTTAGATGGGAATTTTTTTCTAACAGTATTCTGAAAACCACCAGCACCAGCACCAGCAAAGTGAGAATTTCTAGAAACATGCTTAAGCCTTGCCTCAACTACCTTAGCTTGCTCAGCTGTAGTGAGAGGCTTGACTTGCCTTGAAGCATTCTCAAGGAATTCTGCCAACCATTTTTTCTTAGGATTCTTAAGCAACCTTACAGTTACTTCTTTCTAAGGAGGATACAACAAGCCACATTTGTCAATACTATGATCTTCACAACCACAAAATGAACAACCAGTAGAAAAATCCTCATACCACAATACATACCCACTGGTAATACCACCAGCCCTAGTAATCTCAGCAGATTCCAACAAGGGTTCAGTTATATCAACCCTAAAACACACCCTAGCAAACCTGATTTTGTGCTTTAAGAGAGATCTTGCATCAAGCTTAACAAATGTACCCACATTATTAGAAGCAAGCAAATTAGCCACAGATTCAGGATTTAATAACTCAGCAGGGAACCTTGGTATCCTTACCTATAGGTCTACCCACTTCACCTCCTCAACATAAGGATCAAAATGGGCACGCCAAGGGTGCAGGACAAAAAGTTCCCCCTGCACATGACAGGGTCTTTCAGACCAGACCAAATAAAGATCCCCAAGATTTGCAAATCTGATCAACACCCAATGATTACCCATATCCATAAAATCAATATCACCTTTGCAAAATTTCCATTCCACCTTAGTTCTAGTAATAATAGTGCGCATATCAATAGGATTAACTAGCATTTTACCTATTAAACAAGACTTAGAAAGATCATCTATATCTTTCCTAACTTGAGGTAACTCATCCACATTAATAACATCAGGAAAACAAGGAGGGTCAGGACAGTCACTTACACCCAACTTAGCGTAACCGTAAACATGGGAAGACCCAAAGCAAGATTCGAATAAGGGACAACCACAACAAGGGAGAAATGGCATCCATGGATGAACCATTAACTCCAGCAGACTCATTGATAATAACATCTTTAAAAGACTTAGGCAATGACATAGTGACACCACACTCAAACTCACAAGAAGAATTGCAGCAGGAAATTAAACAAAAACTGAGCATATAAGAATTTCGAGAGAAACGCAAGAGAAAAGAACTGAAAGAAATATGAACTTTTACCCGACTTTTCCACCTTTTATAGTAAAATAAATTAGGGTAAATTTCCCAGAACTCCACTTCTGAATTAATCTTACCAGAGATGTTTCCCATCGCATTAAATGCAATAGATGAAGTAATGGAGAAAACTCCACCAGAAGGACGAAATTTCTTCTTTTCACAAAAAAAACAGACGACATCCTCGAAGCAATGATGACCTTAAAACCAAAAAAATTGAAGACACCAGAATCCAAGAACTCACAGAGAAGTAAATGAACACTCCCATCGATGAACAGTAGAACCCTAGCCCTCTTCCGATTTTTGTACTTAAAGCTCATGAATTGAAGCCACCTAATCCAAATTGAGGACGAATTAGGTAACGAAATGTTAAAAAACGGCTCAATAACTCTTCGTCTATACTCATAGCCCTGACATTGAGTGGTTTTAAACTTTTAATGTTAACCACTCTACTAATTTTCACAAGTCTAGAATGGATTTCGCAGAGGAAAGCCGAAAAGTTATCTACTTTTGTAGATAACCAGGGGATTAGGACGATAATCAGTAACGAGATAGTTACAGTAATTACAAATTTCTGGTTGTAAGAGCTTGAGATCGGGAATTTTTTCGAGTTCTTAGGGCTAGGGTTTCTGAGGGTAATTGAATTGGGGGCAAAGGGGCTAGAGTTTCTCTCTCCTTCTTTCTCTCTCATCTTTTTTCCTATTTGTGCTAGTAATTAAGGAGATAGTAATACACTTTCTATTCTTTTTTAAGTTCTAAATGAAATTTTTTAAAACATAAAAAGTCAAACTAGGAATATTAATAAAGAATGACGAGAATACTTTTATGCTCATAAAATTGATGGCATATTGGGTTTCTGTTTAGTAGCCTTGACTAATAGGAACACAAAAAATATTAGTTTTTTAAAAAATATACTTCCTCTATTTTTTATTAATTGATCCATTTCTTTAGGCACACTTGATGAGACACTAATTTCTCATTAATTGCATAGCGAAAATTGAAAAGATATGGTGTGAATCATTTTTGCCGAAAAACCCTTCTAATTCCCCATTAACTAAGATGGGTCTATCCTTACCATAAGAGGATATCATCCACATGATGGGAGATATTCCTTACAACTTACAAGCTACAAACTACATGTTCCATACTTCTACCTTTCAAATGACTCATTAGTCAACTACAACAACAAGAAAGACTTGCACAACCGAGTTAACTACACTAAATTTAATGAACTACACCAAATTTTTAAAAATTAGAGTTAGCAATAAACCCAATGATTCCACATCCATTATTAGGATAATGACATCGTGAGAACTGCCAAGAATCACCAACTCATAAGATGGCGATTTTTCAAACACCAAAAGAAGTTTATGGGCAGCCAAGGTTGGCATCATCGCAAACTTACGAAAAACGTGGTCTTTACTTTAATAGTTCAAATCACACCCAGTCTTCACTCGATAAGTCGACTGATATTACGGATTACCAAATTTCTCATCTACAGAAGAAAAGTCATATATCATCGTTAAGCCTAGTTAATTAGTTATTGTCACCATCAACATTACAAATTAACAGGCTTCCCGCCTGTACGGGAACGAGATAAAGGATCTCATTTGGAGTAGCATTTGGTGGATTCGGGATTATACCCGCCTTTTAAAAACTTACTCACCTCATATCCTCCATATTCGAAAGTTTTATTACTATTAAGAAATGGAGGAAGTAATAAGCTACATCTGAGACAACAATTGTTATTTGTATCTCTAATTTCTATGATATACTAAGGATTTTCATTTTGTATGTATCTAGTGGTTAAGGAGTTTATACTTCTATGGTTTGACTACTTAAAATTTTCAAAACATCACTTATTTATTTGTTTAAATTGTAGTTGAGACACAATTAATTTTAGATGGCAAATTTGGTGACAAACGGTGGGAGGATTATTTGAGTGTTAAATATCCCAATAATTTCTTTTTTATTATTATTTGGTAAGGAGAATTCCTCAGAAGTAAGTTTTATAAATCGGCGATCCTTCTTCCAAGAGTAGGAAAATCAAACCCTTGTTACGAGGGATGATGAAAGAAGGGTCTTACAACCACTAGACCAACCTTAATCCCAATATGGCAATATATGGTACAGTAGATTTTTTTATTATTATTTTTTTTGACATCCAATAAACGTACAAAACTATAAATTAAAAGCAATACTACCATTCAGATTTCAATTTGATACTCGTTTAGGCAAGTATTGATCAAAAATCTGTACCCATCCTTTAGGTACATGTGAATATGGGAAGGGTATCTCCGCATCTCCCTCGTTCAATTTCATCTCTATATCTATGTCTTGTGTCCCTTAATTATGACATATCACCAACTCTTAGTTATATAATATTGTTGGCAAATAAAGAATGATATGACAGAATCAGATACAATGGGAATTGATTCCTTACAAATGATCCCTAGTAGTCTTCAATTGACCAATTAATAGATTCGCAAGAATCATTAAAATAATAAGCAATGAGACTTTAAACATAAACAGAAAATAGTGATCCTAGCACTAGAGTTAATTGTGGAGCACTAAAACAAGAAACTCTACTAGCTCACACCTAATCCAGCAATATAATGAGCTTTTACTCGTTCACACCTACTCAGCACTTAAATTAGGCAGTAAATTAGTCACTACTCACTAACATCAGCCAGATTAAGATAATTTTAAACATCTTCTAATGATATTATCATTTCGATTATTCCTATGAACAAACAACATAAAGATCGATAAAAGGTTATAAAAGTGGAGATATATGGAAAGGGGAATAACTGCAAAAAAAATATGTATCAATCATGAAAAATGTGAATGAAAGCAAGGCAATACATAGTATGTAGTTCAACAAGATCCAAGCAGCAGATCACAAGCAAAGCATGTTTAGAATGCAATATTATGATCATATCATAAACTACAACTGGGGTTTAGAAGACAATCATTTGGTTCACATGGAAAACAAACAATGCGTATATGTGACACTTTTATTTGGAAGCTATAATGGCTCCAGATGACACAGCCCCAGTAAGGGAGATAAGGGGATCCAAACCACAAGAAAACCACGATCATTTAGACTGAAAACTGAGAGTTGTATTCCGAAGGAACACGATATCTCCAACTTGGTAATGGTGACAATCTAACCCCCACAACCTCATGGTTAGGAGGTGGGAGCTCTGCCATCGGACTCTTACTAGATTCTCAAAACAACGCATATACGGTACACTAGGGAGTGCCGTTGATGGTTCAAAGAGAAAGAGCTCATCCAAACATCTTCCCAAATTATTCATTTTGCCATAATCACAGGCAATGATGAAGTCTTAAAACTGGTAGAAACCAGCAAATGGCACCTCTTACAGTAACGCTTCCGATTAAGTGCACACAAGAACCAACATAGAGAAGATAATAAAAAGAAAGAGCATTTTGAACAAATATTACAATAGACGTGAATAAATAGAAAAATATCAAAGTCCCTCAAACAATAATAAGAGTACTGGAAAACATAAACAAAAGTGACAAAAAGATCAGAATGGGCGAAGGGGAGCTCGGACAATGGCTCTCTAGCAGCTAACAACCAACCTCGAATCTGAGCCTCGAGCCCCCATTGCCTTTTCTTTTCATGATACTACTATGTGATAGAAGTAATAATTAAATCTAAACAAGAACTACATCATAACATAGAACTACTAATGATGGTGATAAATAAACATAACTAAGACTAAATCCGCGATTCTAATCAAGGAATCGCATTATCCAGATAATACTAATACCTAAGAAAACCCTCTCCATTCAAATCATCCTTAAACCCTTTAAGCTCAAACATCAAATTCTTTTGGCAATGCAACACCAAACTCCCGCAAGCATTCGCAATAAAAACGAATGATAATCCAGATCAAGACTGATTATCATTCCTCCTTCCATCCCCATCTCTTTCCTCAAGCAACCTACCCTGCTCATCATCCGCTTGAACCGTCTTCTTCTGCGCGTCTTTCGCCTTAAGAGCCTGCAACTTGGTATGATTGTAGTATGCAACACCCAAAAATGCCAAACCATACCCAAACAAATTGATAGGTGTAACAGTATCTTTAATCACAGACCAAGAGAATGCAATCAACAGCCAATCTTTCACTACCCCAGCAACATTCATAGTCAATGCAGATGTCTTCCCAACAAGCAAGAAAACAGCCAGATTCAAAGCAAAAGCACACACAGAATTTGTCCCAAATATAAACCACTCTAAATGAAAACTAGATGAATCCCTCAATATTGGGTATTCCACTAAGATCCATGGAATTGACAAAAACACCAAACAACATGGAGCAACATAATATAATGATGTAATTGGGTTAAAATTTATACCCTTTGATGTTAACAAGATCTGGATCATAACCAATCTTGTTGCTTCAAATGCAACTGCACCCAATTGCAAAGTCACACCCCACGCATCAAATTTTGCTTCTCCATAAGCTGCAACTGCTACACCAAATGATATAGATAACATATTTGCCATAGTTTCACCTTTAAAATTCTCCTTCTTAAACATTACTCCAATTGAATACACTGCAACTGGCATAAGTGCTTTCAACATTTGTATGAAGGAAACAGAAAGATATATGTATGCAGAGTTAGATAACCAAAGTGAGAAAGCATATAGTGCACCAATTGGTACAACTGATGACAGATATACTTCTCTTGACATAGTTACTGGCTCCACCAATTTCAACACTTTCACAAGAATAAATGCTAAAGATGAACAAAATGTCATGTGAATCATTGTTAGAGATATTGGGAATGGCCAATTAAACATCTTTCGATCTAAGATGTATTTGTTGTAAACTATCACAGTAAAACTTAAGAAGATCCATATTGCTACATATGTGTAGGATAAAACTATCTTCTTTATCACACCATCACTCAAAGATCCACCTCCACTTGACATCTTTTTCTCTTTTTTTGGTATCAAAGATTCAATTTTTTGGGTGAAAGATTAAATTTTTGAGGTGAAAGATTGGATCTTTGGTGAAAACAAAAAGATGGGATTTTTGGGAAAAACAAAGATGGGATTTTTGGTATGAAAGATGGGATTTTTGGAGGAAAGATGGGATTTTTTTTAAAGAAATTGTAGATTTGAAGAAAACCCAGATGAAATTTCGGGGATCTGAGATGAAGGAGAAGAAGAAATATGTGATGTGATGTAGGAAATCTGAGAGGATGGGTGGTGTGGGAGCAGAAGAAGAGGAGAAAAGCGTTACACAGTGGAGAGTTTGTTGGGCTTTTTCTTGTGTTGGGCTTTTGATGGGTGGACGGTTTCTATAAGGTAGGACTTTCCTTTTGTTGATTTTTTTATAATTTGTCATTTACTTCTAGGACATTGAAATTTCAATTTTTTTTGTACTAGTAGAATTTGGATTGCATGTGGGGGGTTTTTATTATTTAAGAAAGAAAAAAAAAGTTGGGGAGTGTAATGTTAATTAGAGATGTTTGACTAAAGATAACGTCAGTTATGGCTTTGACAGTTAAGACTTAAAGGCTTGAATTTTATTGAGGATGGAGGTTGATTAGAAGTTAGGCTTTTGGGTTGTATCTTGATGGAGATTTTAAGTTAGGGGAAAGGACATTTTAAGTCAAGGGAAAAGGAGAATAGGGATATTTTAATTTTCTTTTTTTATATGGTGGTTTTTTTTTTGAGATTTTTGGTAAGGATGATAAATTGATAATAGGTGAATTAAAATTCGAACTCGATTTAAGAGTTCAAAGTGGATCAGGTACTAATAGCTTAGGGCTCGTTCGTTATCGTTTTTTGTTTCCAATTTTCAGTTTTTTTGAAAACCAAAAACCAAAATATGGAAACCAAGTAGTTTTCAGTTTTTAGTTATCAGTTTTCAAAATTGACATGTTTAGTATAAGTATGATTAATTTTAAGTTTATTATCCCATTATATCATATGACTTTTATATAGGGGTGAAAGTTCGGTGTACAGTTTGGACTTAGGCCTAGTCCAATCCAATCCGAACAAAATTTGAATTTCAATTTTTCAATCTGAATCCAATCCAATTAGAGTTTGAGTCCAAACCAATCCAATCCGAATTTACAGACGATAGATTGGATCCGATCCGAAATATCCAATTTTTTAAAACTCCATTTTTTCGATGAAATAAATTAGGCACGAGCATCAAAATAAAGTTTTCGATAGGTATTAACATCAAAATAAAGTTTTCGATAGTGATTAGGAAGTTAACCGGTTAGAGTTTTAGGGGAAAGGAAAGGCCGCTAGACCATTTGGTTTTTTTTTAAAAAAGTATTTGTTAAACCCAATTCTAATTATACAATTCAAGGCATATCTACTATTCGGTTATTTTGGATTTTTGGATCCAATCACCCTCAATCCGATCCGATCCGAAAATACAAATTTTCAAAAAAATTCAATCTGAATCCAATCCGAACATAATTTGAGTCCAATCCGAATCACTAATTTGGTTTGGATTGGATTGGATTTCGGTTTTTATCCGAATAACTTATAGCTGATTAACTCCAGCCCGGCCCGTTTTTTTTTTTTGGGCGGGCTTTGGACAAGCCAAAAAAGACGGTTTAGTCTAATTTTAAGACCCGGCCCGTTTGTCCCGAAAAAACCCGCTCTGCCCGGCCCGAAATAACGGGCTTTGGGCACAATTTTTTGGCCCGGATTTGGGCCCGACCCCGTCAATGGGCAACTTTTTTTTGGCTCGGTCCGGCCCATGATCACCTCTAGAATAACTTTCACCCCTACTTTTATATTCATAAAACCAAAAACTGGAAACTTACAGTGATGCCGGAGAGGCCCTTAATTTTTATTTGTTTTTAGTGTCCATTTTTATATTTGTCACGTTGTGGTTTGATGTTAGCTTTAAGATTTCTCTTTATAGCACCAAATCAGATAGTGTTACTTACTAACGACTATGTTATCAAAATGGATTTTGAGAGTGATCAAAACATGAAATGTGTTATCTTGAGAGAATGAGATTGAGAGTAAATGTAGTGTGCAAATAGAAATGTAAGGTAGGCAAAAGATTGTATCTTGCAAGTTATAAATTTGACAATAAAAAGAAAGAAAATTTGACAAAAGTGGTTAAATTTAATTGAGTTTGGGTCACTACTTAAATGGCTAAATTGATTGACACCCCTATCCATAGAGAAACATGTGAAAATATATTTTTTTCCCCGAAAAACCTCTAAACATTTATGAAGCAAAGTATCTCAATGGTGATAAGATTGAGTGAATCCCCCTTGATTGAGTCAATTATGCTTTGATTGATTTTGTCTAAAATTTTTTGTAGATATGATTCTGTTATCTTTTTCTTTTGGTATGTAATTATCCTATTTCCTAGTATTACTTCATTCTCTAATAATGTAAATATTCTCTAGGATTTACGGTATCTTGGTTTACTTGTATAAATACCTTTGGCAAAAATAAAACTTATATGGATCTGGTTTACACTAAATAAGTGTGGACCTAATGGTAAAACATGTGATTTATGAACAAAGGGTCGCTATATAAAAAAAATAGATATAAAAGAGGAGTAGATGTAAATTGTAAAGGGTGACTATGTGAGAAAAAAGGTTACTATGTCATAAAGTGAAAATTTCGTTGTGATAAACTAATGTAAGAAAGGGTGATTGTATCCAAAAAAACTGTCACTATGTTTAATAGTAATAAATTACTGTAACTTAAAATTTTAAAAGGTCACTATATGAAAAAAAAGGGATCACTATGTTATAGGGGTGGTTTTAGTCCAAAATATTAGTGTGGACCAGGTCCACGCAAGACTAACTCTTTATGCAAAAAAAATATTTTATTATTATATATTCCCTTTTTTTTCCCCTTGAATGCCCATAATTGGCCTCATATGTCTCCACTAATTTTACCAATCCCCTTAGAAATTCTTATATATCTCAATTTTCTTATTTATTCCATTAACTTTATTCACATAATTTGTTTTTGTTTTTTTGAAGGGAAAAAGAAACTTTATTACGAATAGGACTCACAAACATCACAAGCTATCGCATTAGCTACAAACTCCGGGGCACCTCCATCCAAACACTATCACCCACCTCTAAAGGCAAGGACTTAGCTAAGAGATGAGCAACAACGTTGCCTTCTCTTTTAACATGACTCCACTTCACATAACGGAAAGAACAACACAAGTCCCCTTAGCCGATAAGATGAACAAAAGAGAATGAGAATGAACATATCCCCTTAGCCGATAAGATGGACAAAAGAGAATGAAAAGGGTAGTATAAAAAAAACAATATGTGAAATGGAAAGACATACTATCACAAGAAAAAAAAATTGACTAAACAATGCAAAATGACATAGTGCACCTGATAATCTAACTTTAATTTAATGTTAGCCATACAAGTTTTCTTTAAACATCAAACTTTTAGGATGTCCTATAATACCCCTCATGATTGCTTTAAAGGGATTTATCAGGCTACTCATTCCAACAAGATTCATCTTTCTTTTATAGAGCTTATTTCATTAATTACTCCATAGTTAAGCGTGCGGGTGCGCATGAGTGAGGACAAAATGCGTCGGAAGAACTTGTGTTGGTTATTGAGGACAGTTGTTGGCCCTGGATACGCATTGGTGACAATATACTCGACTCCGTATGGGTCGGGTGTTACATGCCCTCTCTTATTAAACCCCTGAAGCATATACAATGGTGCAGTTCAACCCTCACCCAATTTTATCTCTTCTTTCTTTCATCCTATACATCACATTTCACTAAATTTTTCCAACACTTCTCTCTAACTCTCTCATGTCCCCCCTAATGACGAGGTTGATTCACTTATTTGTTTTGGTCTCCTGATGCTTTTACTATATCATTTATTCTCCCTTATATACCTAACTAGCACTATATGCACGCGATGCGTGCGACTGTATATTAATATTAATAGTAACATTAAAAAGTGTTAAAAAAACTAACTTATAATATTTATGGTGAATATTGATAAGCGTTATGGGTTTTTATTCGCATTGCTCTGGTGTAAAGAGTAATGTTTTCTAAAAAGAACTATGTCGAGGTAGGATATGTTATCTTGTATTTGGTAGATAATTCAACAACTCTCCTTTTAAACAATGATCTAGGTTATGTTTTTCTATTTATTTAAAAATACATATATTTTGTAGGCATATTTTATGAGTAGTAGTTCAATTTAATGTCACTGGATAATTGAGGTTTTTAGGCATACTATGGTGAGTAGTGCTTCAATAAAAAAATAAATTATAAATTGATATTGTCTGATGATGTATGTTTATCTCTTTAATTATTTATTATCCCAACTAATTGTGATCCTCAAAAAATAAAAAAATGAATATTCTCTAAGTCTCTTAATTCTTTTATGGTTTGTTAATGCATGTTACTTGAAATTGTTATTGCAACTGAAAGTTTAGATAGTAAGAATCTCTGTAAAACTTTGCCTTTATAATTGTTTGAAAATTGATTTAGTCATCAGTTTATATTTTCAATTGTGATTTTCCTATTTTTTACACATTTTTATGTATTTCTTTTTAGTAATGTAGAACTTTCCTTATTACCCATATTTGTAAATGAGGAAAGAATTAAGAATATATTTTCTTTATTATTTTTTGTGAGATTAAGGGTATATAAGTCTTTTCAAGAGGGGACACCATAGCTCCCCTCTTGGCTTATATGATAGAGATATTTGTAAATGAGGAAAGAATTAAGAATATATTTTCTTTATTATTTTTTGTGAGATTAAGGGTATATAAGTCTTTTCAAGAGGGGACACCATAGCTCCCCTCTTGGCTTATATGATAGAGATTATTATTATTATATATATATATATATATATATATATATATATATATATATATATATATATATATATATATATATATATATATATATATATATATATATATATATATATATATATATATATATATATATATATATATATATATATATATATATATATAATGTTTTTATATTCACAAATATCAGTAGTGGAGAGCATCCTTCCTATCTCCCCAACACATTTACAATGCGGAACAAATAGAATCTTACATCATGTAAAGCTAGTCCATCATACATATAGCCCAACTTCTTATCTCTATTAGAAGTATAAGTCAAGGGAGGAGCTATGTTGTCCTCTTTTGAAAAGACTTATATACCCTTAATCTCACAAAAAATAATAATAAAAAAGATTTTCTTAATTCTTTCCTCATTTACAAATCTCTCTTTTATAATCAATGATAATTATAATTGATATATATGACAGTTCCTTCAACCACTCTTATGATTTACATTCGTTAAATCAATCACCTTTCTATTTATTTGTTTCATTAGGTAATTATCCATATCAAACAAGTAAAGCTCATAATTTATGCTTAACTGATCACCTCCATTAACCAATCTAAATCACCTCCACGATTGTTTCAATTGTTCTTCATCAATATATAAGTAAGTTAAAATTTGAAAATAATTAGTAAACCAGTGATTTACAATAATATTTTTGTAACTTAATAATTTTTTTTTATCATCGTGAATTTGTGATGTTATTATTGTAATTATTTTTATTCACAATAATAATTTTTTTTACTACATAAATCGATTATAACCTATGACTTAGTCTTACAACAAATATCAATTTCGTTTAGAAAATCATCAACCACCTAGCATTGACAATAGAAATATTATTCAAGAGGAGTAGATAGTTAATATGTAATTTAAAAATCATCTAAGTTCTACATTTTTAATTTTGAATTTATTAATTCTACCCTTAATCACGATAAGTAGATGGTTCATCGTTTGATATCTGAAGCATGCATCGCGTGCACATAGAGGCTAGTCCATGAGATTCGATGAGGGTAGCTACCATTAGGGGTGAAAGTTCGGTGTACGGTTTGGATTTAGGCCTAATCTAATCCAATCCGATCCGAATAAAATTTGGATTTTATTTTTTTAACCCAAATCCAAACCAAATAGAGTTTGAGTCTAAACCAATCCAATCCGAATTTTTAGATACTAGATTGGATCCGATCCGAATTATCCAATTTTTTAATTTTTTTTTTCGATGACATAAATTTGACGCGAGCATCAAAATTAAATGTTTGATAATATAAGTAATTCATAAAATCCCATAAAAATTTATTAATAAATTAATAATAACTATTAATTCATTATGAACTCATAATTCAGTACAATAGAAGGTTCAACAACAGGATAACAAACATGTTCAACTACATAGCAGGTTCAATTTTACAACTTAGGGTTTTAACTTTTAGGAGAAGAGAATAGCTGCCAGATCATTTGGTTTTTTTTTTTAATAAAAAGAATCAATTAAGCCTAATCATAAATAAAAAATATTAGACCTATTTACTGTTCGGTTATTTTGGATTTTTGGATTCAATCACCTTAATCTAACCCAATCTGAAAATCCGATTTTTTAAAAAAACTCAATCCGAATTCAACACGAACATAGTTATAATCCAATCCGAATTACTAATTCGGTTTGGATTGGATTGGACTTTAGTTTTTATCCGAATAACTTTCACCCCTAGCTACCATTAAACTATAATTGACCTTAAGATTTACCATGATGTATATTATACCTCGAATCTAAAATTAATCATAAATTCATTACTTTACATGTTTTATCATTTTTTGGGAACTTCAACTAATCAAGTTTTTGATTGGGTACAATCGATAAACGTCCAAGTAAACCCTATAGTGTAAACCTCCCAACTAGGGATGGAAATGGATCGGGTTCGGGGTGGGTGGAGCTTCACCCGCATCCGCCACCCGCATCCATCCGCTCCACCCGCATCCATCCATCACCCGCATAAACCATCACCCGCATCCATCCATCCGTCATCCATCGGGTGAACGGGTGGGTCGGGTGGTTAGCGGGTGAGGAGATATATAACAATTTTTACAAAAAAAATGCCATAAGATACATATTTATTAAAATTTTCAACTAAAATTTTTATAAAGTAAGTAAATAAACATGTGTAATTGATAATATGGATGATAGGTGGGTGTTAAGCGGGTGATGGATCGGGTGACGGATGGAAAAAATCTCACCCGCATCCGACCCGCATCCACCACCCGCTTCACCCGCCACCCGCTTTTAATCCATTTATTTCGGGTTTTCACCCGCTTAATAAAACCGGGTTAAGCGGATGATGGATGATCCATCATCCATTTCCATCCCTACTCCCAACTAGTACTAGAAGCAAAGTACTTCAATGTTGACACTCGAATTCCACGACATAAATACGAAGGCGAACTGTATTTTGCAAATGGTAAAATCCACGTGGCTATCAAACGTTTAAAACATAAGTAGGACACTTGTCAAAAAAGAAGAGTGAATAATAGAAAAAATTGTGGGCCCAGAATTAATTATGCTTTCTTAGATTTCTTGTTCTTTTGGGGTATTAAGTTTAGCGTGAGATTTTATAGTTTTTAAAACGAATTCAAAAAAGAATAAACCATAAATCTTGGCGAGGTTGTCGGTGAAGAAAATTCAAAGTCGTATTAGGGTCTTACTTTGAGAATTTTGCAAGCTAAATTATTTAATTAGTATATGAGATTTGTCGTGGTGCTTCCTTTATTTCCAAGGGCCTAACTTTGAGTTAGATTTTATCACATAAGGTGGACTTGGGCCTTAAGAATTATTGGAACAAAACTCGAACTCCCGAATAAAAAACGCCTCCTCTCCCCTATTTTTCTCTTTCTCTCTCCTCTCCCACAAAACCCTAATTTTTCAATTATTTTGTGCCATCTGCCACCTTTGGGCGGTGGTAGCCCCTTTCTCCCTTTATTCTTAGTTTTTTATGTTAATGTTTCTAATAAATTTTAGTCTCTCTCTAATGGAGAGTTTTTTTACCCATTTATTGGGTTATATCTACCCATATATTGGGTTTTATCTCTCTCCATGTGAGAGTTTGGAGACTTTGTTTTTGGGTTTTTGTGTAATTCAAGAGGTTGATTTGTTGATTGAAATTTGTGCGGGGTTGCAACAGATGTCAGTACTTCGTTTACAATCACTTGAATTGAATTTAGTTCTACTTCAAAACTACAAAAGATCGATAGGCCCCCTCGAAAGCGCCGCATCGACAACGATGTGAAAGACGAGGGTTTTCGAAGTGTTAGATCTACTCAACGATCGTGGTTTTGTCATATTAGAATTGTATTTATTTCATTTTGATATGTATTTGTTTAGTTTTGACTTCTATTGTAGATGTCGTATGACTTTGAATCAATGAATTAATTTTTAATTTTTAAAAAAAAAAAGAATTATTGGAACAAATTTTATACACAACCAGACCATATTTAGTAATATTCTTCAGGTTGTTTTCTTTATAAAAAAGTTTTGACAAAATCATGATACTATTAAAATTGTTTATGACAACTAGTTTAGTTTTTTTTTTGAAAGAGAAATTTCATTAATTGAAGGTCAAACGGCATCTACAATAGGTATTAAAGAAAAACAAGATACAATTAAACAAGACTAAATCAAATTCGTCTTCGAAGAAACTACAATGAACCAGATCGAGCAATACATCGCAGCCCCCTTGTATTTGCTGAATCAAGCAGCTATTGATGAGGAAGTCTATCATTCTGATATAGTTTGGGAAGAACATTCTTGATCGAGTCAGGTTGACCACATCCGAGATTCCAATACCTTCATGTAGAGTCTCGAACTTCAACCAATGAGAATAATTTCTCATATCTAAAAACAAAAGAACCATACTCACAACTCCCAAAGGGGAGAAGGAGATTTCCAAAACATAAACTAAAAACCCCATAACAGGGTTTGAGAAAATCTCATAAAGAGAGACTAATTTATTAAACAAAATAAGAAAATGAACTAAAAACTGAAAATAAAAGGGGAAAAGGGGCTTACCATGGATGAAATCATCCATGGCAGCCCCTAATTGATGAAGAAGGGGTAGGGGAGGCTAGGGTTTGAGAGAGAGAAAAAGAGAGAGGGGGCGGCTAATTACACCATTTGGCATTTGATAAACAAAGTTTTTGACAACTAGTTTAGTTACTTAAAGTTTTAGAAGATAATACCTAAGATTTAAGATCAAATCCCGTCTATGTCATTTGTCCTTGTGGTTCTCTCTACACCAAAAAACATATACTCCATCCGTTTCTTTTTTAATCTACACACTTTCCTTTTTAGTCTGTTTCTTTTTAATCTATACGCTATTGTTTTTTTCTATTTTTGGTAACATGTCACATCTACTTTTTCTTTTTTTTCCACCCATGTCATCCACTTTTTAATATTTTAACTCACTTTTTACTTTCTCTCTCTCTCACTTTTCAGTTTCCCTCTCCACCTTTTCAGTTTCTCTCTCATACTTTTGTACTTCCTCCTTGGTTCTCCCCCAAAGTAAAGTGAGTAAATTAAAAAGAAACGGAGGGAGTATATCACTTGCTTAGTGGCTTTCTCTACACCGAAAAAGAAAATTTAATACTACTACATGTGAAAAGTAATCTTTGGTTGAATATTACTTTCTCAGTTTGGTGATGTTTGTTTTAGTTTGACAATGTTTGGTCACATACCATGTTGACCATTTTTTAAAATCTCTATCTAAGGCATCATATGAGGTTTCATACTTGTTATGCACAACTTTAAACATTAATATCTCTATTAATCTATTTGTAATTTTCAAAAAGTTGATATTTTAAAATAAGAATCGAGATGAATCTAATAATACCTCATATAACTATATTTTTGTGAATAGTGTAAAAGTTCAAATGATGTTATAGACTAAATAAATTAAGAAGGTAAGATATGTACTCCTTCATTCATGGGAAAAAAACATTCGTCATACAAAGTAGTACAACTTTTCTACAGAGTAGTGAAATGAAGTAATAGAGGCATGGTAGCTCTGGATCGGATAGTCAGTATAGAGGCTTGCAAAAGATGTGGGCCATGTGGCTCATTATAGCCTGCAATAATGTGGGCCATGGGGCCCATTGTTGCCTGCAATGATGGCATTGTTACTTTGCTATAGTAGTTCTGGATTTGAACAGTAAGCATAGAGGCTTTGCAAAAGATGTGGCCCATTATAGCCTGCAACGATCTCGCAGGTTTATGAGGCCGCTCAATTGAGCATATGATTAAGTGCACATATGGACTACTCGGACTAGGGCATATACTATCAGAATACATGACACTTTATTTTTTGAGTAAAATATAGTGGGATTTTTGGGTCAAAATCTGACTAGACCAAATTTAAGGCTAAAAAATTATTTTTGAATTACCCAAGATCCGTCCAAAAATATAAAATCGAGCCAAGCTCGAAAACTGGGCCCGAAAATTCTGCCCAAGCCCATACATTTTTTGGACCACAATGGGTCGGCCTTGATCAACTCTAGAATACCATAATATATGAAACACTATATTTGAACATCATACATGATACATAGTTCATTCATTTAAGTCAATTTCGTTTGTTATTCATGTTAAAAAAAAGGGAGCTACGTTTGTTCTTTGATGACATGTCAGTATAGATATGTCACAGGATGGTCTTAAGTATAAAATTGTATGCACCCCATGTTTGTCAGTTGCTAATGTATAGGTTAGGTAAATTTCTATTATATTTTTGGATCTAATTAACTCTCGGAATATCAAAAGCTAATTTTTTCTCATTTGGAGCTGCAAATGAACAAATATTATCCTTGAATGTACCTGGATCTAGGTACCCCTTAATGAATGTGGTACACATCACACAACACACTGCACACACAAAATCAGACAGACTCTCTGCAGTGCTTTCTGTCATATTTTTGATACATTTTATATTTGTACATTTTATATTTTACTCATTCGAGAAAAATATGTGACAAGTATTCCAAAAATATGTTTTGAAGTACAAAGTTCTGACAAACTAAAAATTTGCAACAATTTGATCACGTAGGACACACAAATACACAATATGTGTCATTATCAAGTATTAGGGTATACCTTTCATCAGACAATAATATTTGGATAACTCTTAAGTCTTAGACTTGTCAATACCCTCAAGAGAAAGCAAAAAATTACTTTGTGTGATAAGAGGAGTGTATTATACAAGTTAAAATTTTCTCACATGCCAAGACAACTTTCATGTTCGTCCTCTATGAGTCTTTGCCAAAAGAATCTCAACCAATTTATAGTCCCCACCACTTTTGTTAGTGCAATTACTAAAAGTCACTTGGAAGGTGTTCTATTGTTCTCTCTCTCCTAAAAAGTCCACCTTTAGTCATTTTGTGTATTCCTTTCTCTCCCCTCTTCCAAACAATTGCATTGACTCAAACATCAACACATCATTCACAGTTTTCACACCATTCACCAAAAAATTTGGCCAAATTAATCACCACTTCACTAATAGTAGCAAACATCATAAATGTATTCCAATTTTTTAGGGAAAAAACTTTGTCTACCCACCGGGTAGACTACCCACCATTAATAAAGACTTGTTGAGGGTTGTAGTAATGTAATCCAACTCAACATAATTATTAATTTTTTAATGTTAGACTACTCTACGGTGGGTAAGAGAAGAATGCCCATTTTTTAGCTTCACAAATATCACAACCACATCACTCACTCACCCCACTTCCCCAAAAACATTCCCATCTTCTCTCACTCATACATTTCACCTGAATCATCAAATTAACACCCAACAACTACTAACTTCCCCAAAAAAAAATCAACCAATTTTATATTTTTCACCCCAAATTTCAATGCCATTAGATTTAGAAATTTGCACCAACAACAATCATGTTATTAGCAGAACTAGCATAAACATGGATGTAAACAACAAAACAACCCAAATCCAAAAAAGAAAAAAATGGTTCTTTCTATTATTACTTCCTATCTTAGTTTTACTCACATTTTTCACTTCATACAACTCAAAAACCCCATTTTATAGATACCCACTTTATCAAGAAACAACCCTTAAAACCCCTGATTTTGTAGAATCAAAGATGAAAATTTCAGGCACTTCACAAAACCCAGTTCCTAAAATTGCTTATTTGATCTCTGGTTCAAGAGGAGATGGTGAGAGTTTAAAAAGAACATTAAAAGCTCTTTATCATCCTTTAAATCAATATGCTGTTCATCTTGATTTGGAAGCTCCACCTGATGAAAGATTGGATTTGATGGATTTTGTGGAGAAAGAAAGTGTTTTTAAAGAAGTTGGTAATGTTAGAGTTGTTGCAAAGAGTAATTTGGTTACTTATAGAGGTCCTACTATGGTTAGCAACACTCTTCATGCTATGGCTATTTTGTTGAAGGAAGGTGGAAGTTGGGATTGGTTTATTAATTTGAGTTCTTCTGATTACCCACTTGTTACCCAGGATGGTAAGTTTTGGTTGTTTTAGTGCTTTTAACGTATTCCTTTACTATTACGGCCCGTTTGGTTAGTGGTCATAGATATAGTGCTTTTAACGTACTTTGCTTTTTGATTGTTTGTTTTATTTGTCGCGGAAACGATCTCTTATGACGGTTCATGTTTGCCGACCCTTAAACCATTTTGGGACTAACGCTTTGTTGTTGTTGTTGTTATGATGATGTTATTGATCATTACTGGCTTGTTGAGAAGATTATTAATTAGTTTATGGGTTTGGTAATTAAATATGCTGGAACTTCTTGATTAGTTCATGGTGTTGATTGGTACTCATGAATGTTGTATGTGAGATACAGTGATGATAACCATTTTAAAAAATAACGGCAAGATGATTATTGATGAGAAACTACTAGTTTATCACCGAGTGCATATCATAATGGCATTTTAGTGGATTTTTGAAAAGAAATAGTCAAACTTCCCAAAACAACCCCTAGTTTTTTAGGGGATTGCCAAAATGCCCGTAATTTAGCACGAAATTACACAAAATGTCTCTGTGATATGCTACTATTTTCGTGTTGTCAACCTAAGTGTCTAGATATGCATTTATTGCAGATATACATTTGACCTTGATATAGCATTAGAGCTTATTCTAGCAAATTGTGAGCTGCAACCCCTTGTTTTCCGGTGAAATTTCTAACTGCAAGTTACCATTTCAATGATAGAATCATTGAGATACAATCATACAATTTAGTTAAGCTTTTTTTGATCCACTTTTTGATTGGGGGTATATTTTCATTAGTGTATTTATCCGTGGTGTGATGAAGTAAATAATGAAAGCTTCATTGGCCACAATTCAATTTTTTTACTAATGTAATAAGTGATTGTTAATTATAAATGGTGGCAGTTTGTTCTTAGTATAAGATTAGTAAAGCTGTCAGTTAGGGAATGGCCTCACGTGGATAGGTATCATGTGAATCATATCTTCCCATGTTACATAATGGTAAAATAATGGATATGAACAGCTTTTAACCCGGACTTAATAGATTGGTCTATGCCAACAGAATATAGGCTCACTTTTGGAAGTTTCCATTGAAGATAGCTACTTACTTTTGCTATCTAGAACTGGAAGTCATAATTCTTGGACTCTGCAACTCATGCCTCATATACTATGTTACTTGTTCTTGGGTACTCGTGTCAGATATATATATGAATCGAAGTGTTTATAAGGTCATATTATAAAATTTCGGAGTATCAAAGATTTGAAATGGTACTTGAGGTAAAATGAAGAGGTTGAGTAATCCTAGTATATGAAAATAACACGAGTATATGAAATTTTTTGGGTAAGGATATATGAATGTATGATTGACATGGTAACATGAATGGTACTAGACTCAATCAATACATTACAAGCAAGGAAGTATTGATTGAAATTTACGAAAATAACCAAATGCAACCTTGTTACTAAGTCTTTAATTCAAGCAAGGGAAGTATTGAAATGTCTGAAAACAACCAAATCCAACCGTGATACTTGTATCTTAATAACACTGTGAAGAAGTAATACATGAGGTATTAGTATATCTCTGGAGGCATAGTCATGGTTTTAGATTTTAACTTCTTTGTAGCGTTGATGGACTGTGCAATTGTGCATGCACTACATTTTCCTCAGTTCCTTGACAGTTCTTTTTCCCATTTTCTTTCCAATTTTGTGCAACAGATTTGCTGCATGTATTATCAACCATACCAAGAGAACTTAATTTTATTGAGCATACTAGTGACATTGGGTGGAAAGAGTATGTGTCTTATCTTTTCTTCCATGTGTTTTCTATCCAATAGTTTTTAGCCCTGAATGACCTTACTCTTGTTTTTGACAGGTTCCAGAGAGCGAGACCTATTATAATCGACCCTGGCTTTTACAGCTCTCAAAAATCCGATGTCTTTTGGGTCCCTGAAAATAGAGGCATACCTACAGCATTCAAATTATACACAGGTATAATAGTACTTGCCATACTTCAAGAATGAAAATCTTATAACAATTTTCAGAGTATTACTCCCTCTAATTTTGTTCGTTTTCATGGTTGCTTTTTCACATGATCCAATGCACATTTTGACCATTCAAATATCATTAGTTACATATTAGTGAAAACTACGAGAATTTGATATCTTGAAAATACATATCAAATCTCAATAAGATCCCTATCTTCAATGTTTTTCCTTATAATTGCTATGATCTAAATTTGGCTCTGCCCTCATAACATTCCAATCATGAAGAACAAAAAGAAACAAAGGAAATTTATTGAATCTGGTGTTCACTCATTTTTGTTTTTCCATCAGGTTCCGCTTGGATGATGCTTTCTCGGCCTTTTGTTGAGTACTGCTTATGGGGTTGGGATAACCTCCCTAGAACAGTTTTGATGTATTATGCCAACTTTCTTTCCTCACCTGAAGGTTATTTCCATACTGTCATATGCAATGTCGAGGAATTCAAGAACACGACAGTGAACCACGACCTTCATTTCATATCATGGGATAATCCTCCTAAGCAACACCCACATTTTCTGACAGTTGAAGATTATGAAAAAATGGTGAACAGCAACGCTCCCTTTGCAAGGAAATTCGGAAGGAAAGAAGAAGTTATGGATAAGATCGATTCTGAGATTTTGGGTACTGATGTTGATGGATTTGTGCCTGGAAATTGGCTGGTAAGAGAAAATGGTAATAGTACAGTTGGATCTTATGCAGTGGTAAATAACAGTACTGAACTTAGGCCAGGTTCTGGTGCTGATAGGCTCAAACACCTCATCAGAAAACTATTATCAGAAGAAAATTTTCATCCAAGGCAATGCACCTCAATTCCATTATGATTCATAGTTTCCACTTCATACAGATTTTTTAGTCAGAAAATAAGAAATGACTATATTTGGTGGAATGATAGTGAAATACCACATATATATGTATACTGGTTAGTGTACTTTCTCTGTTTCATCTTTCAGTTAGCTTTGGGATACCAAATTAGTTGCAACATAAGTTGATACTGGTATTTGTATATTGGGTTTCATAATGGTATATTGGTATAGTCTTTTGCTAAGTCTCTGTTTCATTCATAAAGTATGATATGCGCTTTCAACCCTTATATGGTCATTAAATTACCTGTATCTACCAAATGCCCTTGAATAGTTGTATAAGAAAGCCTATACTTGGGAATTATGGCAATTCTCAAATGAAACTGTCTCAGCCACGTCGTGAAACTTTTTAATTAATTTCAAAAGGGCCATTTTTGGTTTACACTACTTTAATTTTAATATGGCTCTTTTAATTAACTCAAATAAGTTAAGGTCTCTTTGTAGACCAACAAAAAGAAATTCAAGATCTCATATAAGACCGTCTTATATTAGTATATACTAATTATATAAAAGTAACCATGGTAGTTTATAAAGTAACTTCTTCAACTTATAAATGGATCCTTTTAGTATATTTTTTTTTTTTAATAAGGTAAGTTGAAATCTCGCTATCCTCCTCTGCAGCGAGTGAAACCAGATTCCAGGATATCTAGGATCAAATGTGATGTCCACAACACTGGACTATATCATGTTGCTCTCGGGCTTTAGTACATGTATGAGGTGGTATTACTTATTAGTGTATTACAATAACTTTATTATAAGTCGGTCGTACACAAAACGTTGCTAAACAAAAAAATACGTTGAGCATCCGTAATGGGGGACTCTTATTTTGGTATCTCTTAGTCTCTCTCCTCTTCCACCTCATTTCTATATAAAGATAAAAGTCACCTAGTACATACCCAAAGAAATGCACTATCTCTTATTGGTGTTCCTTCATAAATATGCATTGAGTTGTCAACATTTTCCTTCCTCCATTTGCCGAATGTCAATTTTTTGTAATTCAATAGTTGACTCTTATTAAGAGCACATAGCTCTTGATTTAGAAATATTCACACTATCTTTTATTAAGAGCCCTCCATTACACACCTAAGAGCTAGTTCTTAAAATTAAGAGTCACCTAAGAGCCCAAAACTGATGCTCTAACATAATAAAGTAGAAATTTTCAAAATATGCAAACAATATATTGATGGTTTCTTCATTTGTGCTTGGCACCCTCTAAACATACTAAAATAGAATAAGAAAAACTAGAAGAAAACAAGTTCTTTCCAAAACTGCAGTCTGCATAACATATTTTGATTTGTGAATCACAATAACTACTTAATCCTCCGCAATTTGAACAATGGTCTTGCCAGTGTTACGCCCACAAAAGAGACCCACAAAAGCTGAAGGTATACTCTCAAGGCCAAAAGAGATATCTTCAAGAACTTGCATTTGACCTGCATGAAGGTAGCTAGTTGTTGTTGACACAAAATCTGCAACATTCTGTTCATCCATATAATCTACAGCTAAGAATCCTTGGATAGTGATCCGCTTATAAACGACGTCGAACATGTCAGGAGCAGCTCTTCTTCCTGTAGGATCAGTGTACTGAGATATTACCCCGCAAACAACCACCCTACCAAAAGTGTTCATGTTTGCAACTGCTGCTTCTAGCATTTCTCCTCCCACATTGTCAAAATATATGTCAATTCCTTCTGGGAAGTATCTGCATTTGGTTGGTTTAAACACTCAAATCTCACCACTATGATCAATATAGATGATTGTACTCATAAATGGTTAGTTTTCCGATGCTTAGCTAGTTAGCTAGGTACTCTGATCCCTCTGTCTTTTTTTTTGTTTTTTCTACTTTGACTATGCACGTTTGTTAGACCTTAAATATCTTTCATTACATATTCATAAAAATTATACAAGTTTAATATTAATAAAGTACTCAACAACTTATTGAGACGAATCAAACAATACCTCACATGACTATATTTTTTCTTATATATTGAAAAGAATTTAGAAGATTCTCTGTAGTTGTGAATAGTGTCAATATTCCAAGTAGGAAGAACAAAAAAATACAGAGGAAGTATTCGACATTAATAAATCGTGATTCATGAGGGGTGTTACCATTATCAAGAGTCAAGAGGTCAATTTGCCACATTCGCCGTGTTTTAATTACATAAAAGATCTTGTTATAGTTATGATTTAGGAGTGACCTTTTAAGAGCTAAGTTGAAGTCACCCTCTTCTTTGTAATTGAATGCATCATCAAAGCCAAGCTTATCCTTCAATAAAGCTACCTGTAATATAATCATATTAGATGGAACTGCCAAAGAAATGAATACAAACATCAAATTCAGAACAATAGTAATTCTTTTATCTCTGAATAAGTGATGTGTTTCACTTGTTAAAATCAGTTTTTGATAACCCTAAAATAATTTGCATAAATAAATTAAAGTGCCCCTAGTGGGTATTGAACCTGCAACCTTGAGATTAAAACGAATGTGTTCTCTTTTCCAATATACAAGCTTAACTTAGTTCTTTAGGAATGTAATCATTCTTTAGGATTTTTTATCTGTAAAAAACTTATATGCGCATTGCCCACACTAAATTGGGCCACACTTCACGCTAATTCATGTGATTTATGAAAAAAAGTCACTATATAAAAAAACAGATATAAAATATGAGTAGATATAAATTGTAAAGTTTGACTATTTGAAAAAAAAGAAGGTTATTATTTCACAAAGTGAAAATTTCATTATGATAAACTAATATAAGAAAGAGTGACTATATTAAACAAATCAAACTCATTTATGGTAGATAATGTATATAGTATATTAACTTTAGATTTTAAAAGGTTCTTATATAAAAAAAAGGTCCTTATGTTAAACAGAACTTTGATTCATGATAATATTAGCGTGGGCATGGATCCACGCAAGACTAACTTTTTTATCTTTCATTAACTCTATTGTTCTTTCCCAGCTTGTACAAAAGCTAGGATGTTAGATAGTTTTGTGCTGATGTGTAATAATGTAAAACATTATCTAACATCTCCATCGTTTACGAAAGATACCCTACATGAGCAAATGAGTAGCAAAATTAACCACGAATACATACAAATTCCTTTTTTAACTGTTCCGACCTTAAACACCTAACTTATTTGAATGAAAAACCAAATAGCCATAAATAAGCAAATGAACAACAAAAATATCATTCGCCATTGAATACACATAAACTCAAACCGTAGGTGGACAAGTTAAAAAGGGCTGACCTTTTCTGGGGTTCCTGCGCATCCCACAACATAGCAGCCTAATAACTTAGCGTATTGGCCTACTATATTTCCCACTGATCCTGAAGCAGCTGATACCAACACCCTATCTCCCTTCTTCGGCTTGCCCAAACGAAAAAATCCAACATATGCTGTGAGCCCACTCAATCCTACAAGTACAAAAAGAAAATTGAAATTTGACCCATTTTTAATGGTCTGGGTCTAGAATTTTGAGACCCATTGGGTCTGAGTCTGGGTCTAGATCTAATAGATTCAAACCCAGATCCGTCCCAGACCCGCCTCACATACCCATTTTCTTTTACATATTAAATATATATATATAATAATAATACAAAGTATATAAGAGCAATTAAACATTTTACCCTAACATTTTTTAGTTTTTAGTTTTTCTCGCAACCATTGAGTCAAGTGACTCAAGTTCTCGAGCCCTAAACTTCTCCTTTTATCCATCGCCGATCGAGACTCAAACCAACTTGTAGTCTATATTTCAATTTGGAATGTTTTGTAGAATAATTAGACTAGTATTTTGGTGTTTTATCATTTTAATAACTAAAAAATTGGGCGTATAAAAACCCCTTTGTCATCTCTATTCTTTATGCTAATACTAAATTCTGTGGTAGAGTAGAAATGTGGAACAATCTTGTGAATTTTGGGAAAAATGTTCATCTTCCATGGCTTATTTTAGGAGATTTTAATGAAATTACTTTTGCTCACGAACAAATAGGAGGTAATAAACCTAAAGAACACAAAATGAGATTATATAGAGATACTATGGATATTTGCAACCTAAAGGACTTGGGCTTTATTGGTAGTAAGTTCACATGGTTTAACAAAAGGAAAAAACAACCGATTTTTGAGCGCCTTGATCGTTGTTGGGCTTCTCCTAGTTGGATTATGGACTACCCGAATGCCATTGCAAACAACCTTCCAAGGTAAACTTCTGATCACAACCCAATTCTTCTTTCCCTAAACCACATAAATCAAATCCGAAACCATGTCAAAAACTTCAAATTTGAGCCATATTGGATCGCTGAACCTGGGTTTGAAAAATGGGTGCACTCAAAATGGGCTGAAAATTCTAATGCCTTTTCCTCCAAACTCATGGGCCTCAGAGTGGATATACCTAAGTGGGTGGATAACAATTGTAATATCTTTAGAAATAAATAAAAACTTATGGCCCGTCTTAGTGGTGTCCAACTCGCCTTGCAAGCTGACCCAACAAACTGTTTTTTGTTTGACTTAGATTCCCACCTAAATAGCAAACTAAACTTGGTCTTGGACCAAGAGGAGTGCTTCTGGCAGATGAGAGCTAGGACAAACTGGATCCTTCAAGGTGATAGGAATACCCATTTCTTTCATCTTTCCACAATACTTAGGAGAAAGTCTAACCGAATTAACATGCTTAAGGATGATAATGGTAATAGTACAATAGACCAAAATAGTATTGAAAAAATGTTCATTGAGTGCTACAAAGACTTGTTCAATACTAATCACCCCGAAAATCCGCAGCAAGTTAGCTCCCTTGAAACTATTGGCTGTGCTCAGATTCCTTCCATTATGGATACTAAGGACGCCCTTTTCTCTATTAGTGGTACCAAGGCTCCGGGGATGATGGGTTTCATGCAATCTTTTTCCATCATTTTTGGGATAACATAAAAAATGACTACTATGAATTGATTAAGAAGATTTTTAAGGACTATGCCATATCTCCTTCTCTAAACACAACTTTGATTTCTCTAATCCCAAAAATTAAAAATCCTCTTAGGGCCTGTTCTCTTCGGCATAAAACAACTGAACTGAACTGAAATAAATTATAACTAATTAATAGTAATGATTATCATTTAGGAACTGAACTGAACTGAACTGAATTGAACTGAACTGAACTGAATTGAATTGAATTGAACTGAACTGAAAATAAGCTGGGGAGAACAGCCCCTTAGAGTCCAAAATTTCCGCCCCATTAGTTTGGTTAATACAACTTATAAAATTGTTAAAAAAATCCTCGTTCAAAGAATTCGCACTCACTTACATGATATTATATCTCCTAACCAAAACAGTTTTATCCCCGGGAGAGGTTCTGAGGTAAATGTCATCATCGCCACTGAAATCCTTCATTCCATGAAGAAAAAGAAGGGTAAAAAGGGTCTTTTTGCGCTCAAACTTGATCTTGAAAAAGCCTATGATAGGCTAGAGTGGTCCTTCATTGAACATTGCTTGACTATGTATAATTTTAGTTCAAACACCATTAAATTAATTATGAGTTGTGTTTCTTCCACGTCCGCTACTATTCAAGTAAATGGGCACCGTACCCAATCTTTTCTACCCACTAGAGGGATCCGTCAAGGGGATCCCTTGTCACCTTACCTCTTCATCACCTTTCTAGGAAGATCCATGAAGATTGTTTCCATAAAGATTGGAAACCCTTTAAGCTTAGAGGGGGGAAACTGAAATTTCCCACCTTCTTGTTGCTGACGACATTATCCTTTTTGGTGAAGCGAGTCAAACAACCTTGACCACTATGAAAATAGTTCTTGAAAATTTCTTTTCTATCTTGGGGCAAAAAGCAAATGATTCGAAAAGCATGGTTTATTTCTCCCCAAATACCTCAATTGAGATGTAGGATGAGTTTGAGCAGGAGTTGAATATTATGAGTACCCATGATTTAGGGATTTATCTTGGTTTCCCGCTATGCCATAGAAAACTTCAAAAGGGAAACTCTCTTTCATTTTAGATAAAATGTCCTCCAAATTAGCTTCTTGGAAAGCTAGAGCTTTAACTAAGGCTGGCCGTTTGATCCTTATAAACTCCACCCTCCATGCAATCCCGAGATATTTCATGCATGTTATAAACTGTCCAAAATATATCATCAAAAAGCTCGATGCCATTTGCGGCAATTTTTTTTAGAGTGGGAGTAGTGAGAAAAATAAAATTTATTGGATTGCTTGGAAGAAGCTCTATAAACCTAAAGAAAATGGGGGTCTAGGGTGCCTGTCTAACATAGCTATAAACAAGGTTAGCCTAGTGAGGCTATGTTGGAAGCTAGATAATCACACCACTTGGCTGCTAAATTTTTCTTCATGAGAAGTATATGTCAAGAATAAAACCCATCCTACTAGTTTTAGGAAAGATTCTTACCTTTGGAGAGGTGTGGGGGTAGGTTGGGAGGAATATTGCAAAGGCATAGCTTGAAAAATAGGGAATGGTGATTGTATTAATATTTGGCAAGATCGGTGGCTTAATGGGGATAATTTAAATTCCACCCTTACTGAAACAAATCTCAAGCTTAGTGAGTTGCGGTCTAAATATATTACGCAGCTCTTCTCCTTCCACTTTCATTCACATCTAATTCAAAGAGTTAGATCTATTACACTAAACAATAATCATGATAAAACTTACTCACCGTGGACGAAGAGTAATAAATTTGATTCAAAGCTTGCTACAGCCGAAATCGTGGAGTCTAATAACTTAGAGATGGGGGACTGGAGCTGGGTTTGGGTAGTCCGGGTCATCCGAAACACCAATTCTTTACTTGGCAGATTTGGTGGGATCATATGCCAACCAATACTAACATAAACTTTAGAATTAAAGACGACTCCCCAAACTGCACTTTTTATCCGACGACCCATAAGGATATGGATCATGTATTGAGAGTTTGTCCTCGTGCCCGTGAGGTTTGGAGGTTGGCTGATATAGATGTCCACCTTGCTACCCCTTTTAAAACCTGGTTCAAAGATCTTATCACTACAGATATTAACCACAAAAACCATGTTATACCTCGCAATGTGCTTGCTGTATTTCTATGTTGGCAGATTTGGTTACGTCGAAATGCTTGGCTCTTTAAAAAAGAAAATACTACATCTAGTGTCCTTCTAAAAAAGTCATATTGGACCGCCACTGAATGGTTCTTCACTCAGAACCAACCTAAAGTGGGTAAAGCTCCCAATCCCCTCACCACCACCTTTTGGTCTCCTCGACAAAAACCCCACCTCAAAGTTAACACTGATGTTGCTTCGAAACAAGCTTTCCTTGGTGCTATATGCCCTGATCATGAAGGTCTTTGGGTTAAAGGGTTTCCAAATCTCTACCTATACAAACAATGCGTTTGAAGCAGAATTGAAAGCTATATCTACGACTTTTACAGTGGGTAAAAGAGAGAAATTGGGAAAATGTTATAGTGGAAACCGATTACCTTCGAGCTAAGATGGCCATCTTAAATGATGGGAATTTAAATATCAGATTTGCTAACTTTGTGCAGGGAGTTGCTCCAAGGTCAGGAAGGCATTAGGCTTCAATATGAAGGAAGAGGAGCAAACAAGCTTGCGGATAGTATAGGCAAACATGCTAAAGGGAAAACTGATGGGTTTAACACTTTGTGTATCTTGAGCACCGGCCCTCCCCCGGATTGTATTAAATTTTATGAACATGATAGACTAAATGCTTTAACTTCCTTATCGGACCCAATGGATCTCTACCATCAAAGGAATGTATTAAACGTTAACTTCTTTTAACAGTATTGCTCCTTCTTTAAAAAAAAATAACTAATAGGTGATTGCTACTTAATTTTGAAAAATGACCAATAAGGACAAAGACATATTTCCTCCGTTTTTTAATAAGTGATACAGAGAGAAAGTGGAGAAATACCAAGGAACCTAGAGAAAGAAAGTTGAGTCCACTTGTTTAACCAATCAAATTTGAGTATTGGATAAAGTAAGTAGGTGAAACAATTAAATGATGGTAAAGATGTAATAAATTAGAAGTGTTTTTTTACTACTTTGAGTTATGTGTCACTTATTATGACATTTCCCTAAAAGGAAAACGTGTCACTTATTAAAAAATGGAGGAAATAATTCGTTATTGTACTCTTTCTTGTTTATAAAATGTAATTTTCAAGAACTCAAGGACATAAATGTAATTTACCTCTAATGACAAAAAGCCCATTTTCCCCAACTTTTTCAAAAAGAGTTCATTTGGTCCCAATCAACTATTTCAAATCTTTCTTTTCCAAACACTTGAATTATAGGAATGTTAGTCAAATCCTCTAAGGTAGTGTTTGGAAACTTGTAACTCATTTCAATTCTTTGATTTCAATTTTGGGAATTGAAATCCCAACATTCAATTCCAATTCATTTGTTTGGCAAAGCTAAGAATTTGAAATTCACGATTTCTAATTATTGTGTTGTTTGTAAAATCCATGTGACTTCATTTCCAAATTGGGGATTTTTTTTAAAAATCAACTAATAAACTTCTCCCTACTGTTAAGCAGAGCTGATCATGGACGGGAAAACCCGCTCGGCCCGGCCCGCTCGACCCGTTAGTAAAGCGGGCTTGGACAACGTTTTAAAAAAAATTAATTGATGGGAGGGCCAAGCCCGACCCGCTAACATTAAAGGGCGGACTACGGCAAGCCAAAAGTATAAACGGAGGGTGAGTAAGAGTCATCAGTAGATGGGCTTCGCCAAAGGAATTTGAAATGACTTATATTTAGAATGTATTTGCAAATCCTTAACTTAGCCTATGTTTAATAGAGGTATGGAATTGACTCAAATCCAAATCCAAATAATTTGGATTCCCAAACAACTGAATTGGATCAAATCCAGCATTTAAAAATGAAATGCTTATTCCCAACAGAGCATAATATAAGTTCAAATCTCTAATTTTTCCCCAAACCTCTCTTTACCAAACATAACCTTACCAATTTAACTAGATGGAATTCATAATATGTAATATAATTACTAAAAAGATGAAAATAAGAAATCAAAAATAAATGGTTAATTGATACCGAAAATTCCAACGTGGTATGACAAGGGAAATCCCATTGGGTCTAATTTTCTCAGTAACTTGACATCCTCCACCAGCACATAATTTGCCCAAATCAATTCTCCAGAGACTATATCGTCTTTTTGGAATTCAGGATGCCCTGAAACCATGACTTTTCCAATTCCAGCTCCATTAATTGGCTGCCATATTACCAAAAATTCAGATTAATGATTTAAAACAAAATGTTATTAAGAGCAAGATCAGCCCTAAGTTTTATGACATACTTCTACAATTTTTTGCATCGATGTTAAGTGGAGTCTCTATTTTTCAAGACCCGACTTAAGACTTGGGAAAACACATGGATGATGTCATCATCTTAGTTGATGATGTTGGTTTTATGTAGATTACATATTTTGACAAGTCTTAAATGAGTCTTAAGGTTGAAGATATAAGCCCTATTTGGCAAATGGAGTTTATGGTTTAGCTGTTAGAGTTTTGAGTTAGAGTTTAGAATTCTACCTTTTTGTTTAGCAGATTTGACTGCAAATTTGACTAACTTTTTACATAAATGTGTTTCGTAAAACTTAGCTGATTGCTAAAGCTGATTACCCTTTGTTTGTATAAAATGACATTTATGAATATATTAACTGATATGTTAGTATTATAATTATGGGCAAAAAAGTCATTCACACATTCTCTCACCTAATCCTCTAAATTTCATTTTGAGGTAGTTTTCACCCCAAAACCTCTCTCTTAAACTCTCTTTACCAAACACCCCCATAGAGTTTTTGAGTAGTCAAAAACTCTAAAAGTGGTCTAAAACTCTCTTTTTGCCCCAAAACTCTAATTGCCAAATACCCTCATAAATTTAGTTGAATCTTAAGAAGTCTTAACAAGATTGTGAAGCATAAAAAAATATATTAAAATTTAATGAAAAGTCTTACGACAAGATTAGGGGTGAATATGCTCTTAAGGTAAATTTAAAGGTTGGTCACATTGACCATATATAAGGTTAGCAAGGTTTCAACTTAAAACCAATTGATAATAGGTAGAGTAAGTGAGTAACCTATAATCTATATGTTAGTCATTCTTTCTATATTTTTTCAATGTGAGATAAGTAGTCCCAACTCAAACATATATTATACCCTTATATTTTCTCATGTGTTAATATGGTTAAAACTTAAAAGTGTGATATAGAGATAGAAAAAAAAGGGGGTTAATATAGAAAATAGATGAAAAGAAATAGAGAGGATCCTCGTACATAAAAAAAAGTGTCACCTTGATAAGAACCAATTTAGTAAATAAAGAGGATCCTCGTACAACATGGATCGAAAATAGATGTGGATAGAACTTTAAAAAAAATGTAGGAGTATGTACATTAGAAGTAGACGAAAACTTCTAAAATCAAAATTAAAGGAGTTTTACAATGAGCAACTATAAGTTAGTCCTACCTTGCCAGGAACCAATTTAGTAGCCATATTAACTGAATTATGAGAAGGGCTGTACTTCTTCATGCGGTTGAGCTGGTATGGATCAATGGAAACATGAAGACATTTGACCAGGACAAAGTTGGAGGAGCCTGCCTCAAAGGAAGATGTGCTAATATTTGCAGTAATGAGCTCAAAATCTTCCTCCTTGGGTGCTCCATCTATGTGATGTTTTATTGTCACGAATTTGTTGCTTATAATATCTCTCATTATTATGTTTTTGGAGTTCTTCCACTTAAGTCTCTTCTGTTTTTTGAGATAAATTAATAAAATTTTATAAATTCTAGAAAAAATTTAATAAAATAAGAAATGTTCGGAAAAATTATGAAAAGTTAAGAGAAATTTGAAGAAATCGGAATAGTTTATAAATGTTCAGAAAAATTAGGAAAGGTTTGAAAATTTAGAGACATCAAGAAGTGTTCAAAAAGATTAGAAAACTATAGACATGCTATGAAAAATTTCAATTAAAATAGTTCTAAGAACAATAAGTTATATAGAGGGGATAGTTGATTGAGAAAGGCCAAGGGATCACTCTGGTTTTTGTGGACTAACTTTGTGAGGAGAAAAGGAAGTAATTGATCAAATAAGGCAAACAACTCGTCTTGTGTGCAGGCAAAAATCTCCATACTGTGCCTAATTTACCGCCTTTAACACAAACATAACTAGGGATCAAACCTCTTGGGGAACTCATTTGAAGAATTCCCCTCATCCACCTCAAGTGATCGAGCCCCTTCATCTCACCTCAGAAAAAAAACTATATATACCCATTGGATAGATTACAGTTTACACACTCCTAATAAATCATTAAGAAATAATTATTAACATTGAGTTGGATTCCACCTTAATTTCTATTAGTAGTGAATAAATTACTCACGGCCTCACGGGTCAACCAAATTTTATCCCTTTTAACACCAGCATTTTTATCATACTAATAAACTATTCGCTTAAATAACTAGTTCCTCTGTCCTTAAAAAATGTTTCCATTTCCATTTTAGGTGTCCCAAGAAGATGTTCCAATTTCTAATATTTCTACTTTCATCTATTTACAAGTACGTGCCCATATTTAATTTTCATTCACCATAAACTAAAATTTGTGTCCATATTTAATGTTAATTTCCATTTCTTTTTTTTATATTCAACAATTTCCGATAAATCCCATTTACTCAGTACAACATTCCAAGCATCATTAAGGATGTGTTCTCTTCAACTGAAAAAATCTCAACTTATCTGAATTGAACTTATTAAACCCGATTGACCCTTATTGGATGTTATTTTTTAGTGTTGTGTTAGGCACGATCGAAGCGATCCGAACTTATTGGACCTTAAACTTATTTTTAAGGTGAAAGAGAACACACCCTAAATGTTTTTACGTATTTTTATTGTTCCAAAAATCGAAATTTCCAAAAAAAAAAATTATTGTTAAATGCACATCTATAAAACCAAATCCACTTTGTTAATTCGCATGAAATATATGAGAAATGGGATGATCTTTTTAGAACGGAAGAAGCAAGAAATAAAAGATAATCTAGTACTATATGTCTATACAACAGTCAACACCAGTTTTTTTCTTTAAGTTAACACCAGTATTTATAATTTTATGGAGTATGATGAACAAGAGCGCAACGTGTAGCTTTCTTTTTTCGACCACTGGACAAAGTGTTTACTAGCCCTTAAATAGAATGTTTAACCTCTAACTATGAAAATTAAATGGTTCGGAGGATTTAAACTTTGCCAAAAGTTAGGATTAAGGACCTCAACTTTGTTTAGGGTTAAGACCTTAAAAACTAATTCCGTTATAACCTCTGTTATTTCTACTGTTTACTAAAATATATAGAAATCACTATTTTTTTTACTTGGCACAATTACTGTAACTCTTTCTTCTCCTCTCGTTTCTCCTGTACTGAATCAACTGCGTACACATTTGTTTGCTGTCACAGCCTGTCATCATTATTCCTTGTTTGTTGTCGCCACTTGTGAGTGGTGAGTGGTGAGTGGTGAGTGTGCTATTGTGTGGGGTTGCTGCTGAATTTTCTCACGCCATTATCGTGTTTGGTCTGTTTTGTGTGCCGATCAATTGGTTTGTGTCATTGTGTATTATTTTTTGTTGTCGTCGGTCTCTCTGTGTGTGGTGGTGTGGTTGTGTGGTTGTGTCATGTGTAGACTTATTTTGGTTCCACGTCTGCGTGCGGTGTTGATTTTTTTTAATTTTATTTTTCGTGGCTGTCATGTCAGAACATCCTTATTCATGAATAAATAAAATTTATCTCTCTCTCATCTTTTTTTTCTACCGTACCCATTTTCTCTCTCTTCAATAATTCCATATGGTTGTATTGATAATTAAAATCCATACTTATGAAGCTTTCTTAAAAAAAAAAAAAGCAAAACCAATTAAAATCAAAATGATGTAACAAAATAAGTGACAATAGGAGGAGAAAGAAAATTGAAAACGTGAATAAATATAATAAAATGGGTGTGTATTTATAGATAATGGAAACTTATGAATTTTGATTTTTTTTTTTGTGAATTACATTTTTTGTCATATTAATGTTACAATAATTGTAACGTTAATATTATGTGGACCACTAAAAAAGCGACAAGTGTAGCAAAATTATAGGATCACAGGCCACAGCAGGCAGCAGCAACTGACGCACGTTAGAAGCTAGCTGTACCTTTTGCTCATTTTTATTGTGAAACGCTGCATTTTAAATGGAGTGAAGTTCTATTTGAATTGATTTCCGATCTAAGCGGTGCATTTTGAAATGATTATCAACTTTAAAAAAACACGTGGTAGAACTTGAACATAAACCATGAACCGTTCGCAAATGCAAACGTTCATCCTTTTGTTCATCCATGAACAATTCAAAAATGAGCCCTTGAGTCACATCATGAAACCGTCTACACTACTTTAATTTTTATTTGCCCTTTTAACTCATGTAATAAGATAAGGAGGTCTTTTTGTAAAGCAACTAAAAAAATACAAGATCTCCTTTAAGACCATTTTACATTAGCATAGAGTAGAAGTAACCATTTGAAGATTAAGGGTGACCCCTTCTATAAAAATGACCATTTTACTTAAAAAATAACTTCTTTAACTTACAAAATGTTCCCTTTAGTACATGTAGTGAGATGGTTTTACAATAACTTTATTATAAGTTGGATCTTACACAATACTTGCTAAACAAAAAATACATTGGGTAACACAATAAAGTAGCAATTCTCAAATTATGCAAACAATATTTTTTTTATGATTAGGAGATATAATTGCCCAAAGACCAACCTCTGCAAGTAGAAAGACACCAACTCAAAGACTGGGTACAAAGGCCATACATCCCAGAAGACAGCAGACCTAAAAGCCCACTACCACCACAAGAGAAATCCCCACATATTATTGGAATGATGATTCGAACACGGGACAAACCCTGAAATCCGAGATGATACTCACAGTGAGCTACCACCCCTTCTTAGCAAATAATATACTACCTCGTTTCTTAATAAGTCGCAACACTTTCCTTATTTTGGAATAATACAATAAGTGCAACCAAACTCAAAATGGTAAAAAGTTCAATATTATTACAAATATGCCACCAAATGAGGGACCACAACTTTTTTGTTTGATCACTGAATTACTCCACTTTATTGTGGTCCCAACTTTCTCTTTCTATATTCCTTGGTATTCCCCACTTTCTCTATGTTGCACTTATTAAGAAACCGATGAAGTATTAAAGGTTCTTCATATGTGTTTGGCGAGGGATGATAAACCTCTATTTGCTAGATGATAAACCCTAAACCCTAAACCCTAACCCTATTACATTTGTGGCCTCCGAGTCTTCATTTAGTATGGGGGGCAGAATTTTAACAAAGTATCGCACGCGTTTGCTGCCCAAAAATGTTGAGGCTCTTGTGATTTGCCAAAATTGGATCTTTGGTTATTCTAAGATTGAGGATGAGGAGTCTCTTGAAGTTGTTAAAGAGACCGAGCCTACTGATATTGATTATGATTTAATTCCTTAATCTGTGCTGTTTTTGTTGTTTGATGGTTGTTGTTTGATGGTGGTTGTTTGATGGTTATTGTTCTGGCATTGTGTTGTGGCCTATTGAAAATGTTTCATGGTTGTGTTCTGGGTTTGTGTTGTGTTCTGGGTTTGTGTTTGTTTCTGGGTTTGTGTTTGTGGGTTGGTTATGTGCTGGGGTTTGTTTGTGTTCTGGGTTTGGTTTAATTTGTTGTGTTGTGGGTTGGGTTTGTTGTGTTCTGGGTTGGTTTGATGTGTTGTGGGTTTCCCTAAACCCAAACCCTAACCCTAGACCCAAATCCTAACCCTAGACCCAAACCCTAACCCTAACCCTAAAATTATAAACCCTTAACAGAATTATTGGGTTTGGTTTAGTTCTATATCTTTTTGCTTAATAAATGTTCCTTGTGCAAAGATCATTGGTTGTTGACTTGTTTGCGACTCTTTTTTGCTACATTTTACTTTACACACATGTTTTGCCCTAAGTGTCACGATGTGGAGCTACTTTTCTTTTGTCTTATTGAACATGATATGCACTTGATTGGTAAAATTGGTTTGGTATTGTTTAAAAGACAAAGAATTGTGGATGCTCGTGTCACTTTTGATGGCTTTCTTGTGTTGTGAAGTTGTGTTGTTAATTAGAGTCGAGTGCTCGATGATGAGGTCAACTTGTGTACCTGAGAGCCATTACTGATTTTAAAAGTAAATTTAATTTTGTTATCTTTGCAATATTTACTTGTTTAAAATTGACACTTATGTTGTTGCTGCTACTTTTCTTTTTCTTTGGGAGTTTTTTTTTGGTGTTTTCTACCATATGCTGTTGTTGGCCTGTTGTTGCTGCTGTTGGCGGTCTGTTGTTGTTGTTGCTACTGCTGCTGGTCCGTTGTTTGCTGTTGTTGACACGTCTAATAATTAGAGTATTAGTTCAATACTTGGATATATTTTGTTATTTTAGAGTTTAGACTTACTCATTTTGTTATCTACATTATTCATTTGTAAGTGTACTTGATCTTTTCTTTTGTAAACATTGAAGTATATGTATATAAGAGTTTTCTATTTTTCCTAATTACTTGTCTTATTCTCTCCAATATCCCTTCAAATTCAATATACTTTTCAGTTCAATATCTTATGCTGTTGTAATTGACATGCCTACATAATTACTTAATAACTAAGTAAATCACCAAAAGACACAAATTCACAATATAATGTTAGCACACAAATTACGATCATAATAATCTCAGACTCTAATAACAAAGTATCACATAACCATGTAAGCACACACATTAATGGAAAATCCCTTTCCACACAAAACACGTCATGCAGTTGCACAAGTATAAGAGTATTTTTTTTAGGGGAAAGTATAAGAGTATTAATAGAGGGGAAAAGAAGTACAGTATTGAATGCTTATAACATTTGGGTTTTTGAACATTTGGGCCCCCAAGCTGAACTGGGCCTATTGAAAATGTTTGGTCATAGGTTATACTGTTATAGGCCATAGCATGTGCTGAGAGGAAGAAAACTGGGTCGGAACTTTTGGGTCGGGTTGTATTGGGTCGGAATGGTTTTGGGTCGGATTTAGTTGGGTCGGGTGGTAACTGGGTCGGGTGGTGACCGGGTCGGTGATAACTGGGTTGGGTCACAACTGGCCCGGGTCTAACTGGCCGGGTTGGATAATCTGGGTGGGTTTAACTGGGTCATTGACGGTGAAGTTGTGTGCGGGTTAGTTTTGGGTCGGAAACGGAGGTTGGGTCCGGGTCGTTGTTCACGGTGCACCGGCCACGGGTCCACCCGGGTCGGCCGGTTCCAGGTTGGGTTACCAATTCCACCGGGTTCAATCGGGCATGGGTGGACACTTGGGTCGGAATGGGTCGGCTTTCCAACCGACCACTCTCGGCTCGGAACGAGGTTGGGTCCGGGTCGCATGCGGGTTCACCCGTGGGTCGGCCCGTTTTTTGACACCTCCTAAGTAAGACCAACCAAACCATTGTGAGAAAAAAAAAATGAGTTGGTGAGAGTTTAGTGGGATGTGAGGTGTAAGAAGGGAGGAGGAGAGAGAATGACAAAAACTCAAAGACCAACCAAGACCAACCAAACCATTTGTACACGTCTTTCTTAGGACTGTTCTTCGACATAAAACAACCGAACCGAATCGAATTGAATCGAATCGAATTAAATTAGAACTAAATAATAGTAATGATTATCATTTAAGAAGAACCGAACCGAATTAATCGAAGCGGGCGAAAATAAGTTGGGGAGAACATGCCCTAGTATGACAATGATGAAGTTGAGGTAGAGTTGATTGAGAAAGGATCACTTTGGTTCTTGTTGAGTGTAAATGAATAGATGTCCACTTTGAAAGCTTTTCCATGGATTTAGACTTTAGAGCCCTCAAGTAGGCCCAAAAAACTCACGAGAATGATATAGTTTCTGGTGAGGTTTTGTTTCAGTTGGAGAACCACCGACAAATGACAATTCGTCAAGCGACATTTTTTTTAGGAGCAGCATAGATTAATTAGAAGGAAAATTTTCATAAAACTATCTTTTATAATCAAATTTTTTTTCATAAAACTATCTTATATAACAAATTTCTCGTGAAGTACTACCATATTACTATCAATGGGGTTAAATAAGTGAAACACTTGTCTCAAAAAATACTACCATATTACTATCAATGGGGTTAAATCACTAATATAACAAATAAGTGAAAATTACTAATAATTATTATATCTTATATGGTGATTTAACCCCATTGATAGTAATATAATATAATGGGGTTAAATCACTTATTTGTTATACTTCCTCCGTTCCATAATAAGTGAAACACTTACTCTTTTAGAACGTTTCAAAATAAGTGAAACATATCTTAAATGGAAAAAAGAAAGTGACAAAATGACAAGAGTACCCATCACAAACTTGTGTGGTTTGTTTTTCTCTCTCCTCCTTTTGATAATGAAAAGGGTATTTTATGACTTTTTGGCTTTTGAAAGTGGTGTTTATTAAATCTTGTGCCCAATCCCTATGTTTCACTTATTATGGAACGGAGGAAGTATAAGATATAATATAACCCCATTGATAGTAATATAATATAACAAATTATTGAAACAAGAAGCAAATTATTGATCACTATAGTAATATAATATAACAAATTTCTTTCAATAATTGAAGTACTACCATATTACTATCAATGGGGTTAAATCACTAATAATTGAGTGACCATAAATTGTTTTTCTTTCTTTCCCTCTCGTTTCTCTCCTCTTTTCTCGCTACCCCACCGACAGCAACACCTACGACGATTGTCATTTATTCATTAGTATTAAATATAAATGTAAAATGGTAGTATATTGAAAGTAATTTGTTATATAAGGTAGTTTTTTGAAATTTTGCCTAATTAAAAGTCATTACAATACTAGGATCTTCCGAGTGGAGTTCATGGAAGTCCGAGACCATATAGAAGTACAACCAAAGTAGCAGAGTAATTTAGGCTCTGTTCTTTTGGATTGAATTAATGAAAATTCAGTTCAGTTCAGTTCAGTTAGTTTCCTCTCACAGTTTTCATTCACTTCAGTTCAGTTCATGTTTATTCGAGTCCGCCTGAGTTTATTCAGCCGGTTCGAGTTCGGTTAGACAAATTCGGTTCGCTTCAATTCACCCAAAAGAATAGAAACTTTTAATAAGACAAAAAAGATTGGGCTTGACATTTGTCATAAACACTGGTGGTAGTTTGGGGTTAAATAATCATTGAGCATCTAAAATGGTAATAGCTATTCAATGAACTCTTCATTATTTTCTATCTTCAAGCGAGTTCGGATTCTCTAGAGTTTTAATAAAACTCTACAAGGTAGAGTTGTATCTGAACCATACATTTTAAGATCAAGGGTTCATATTGGTGGAAGGAGAATATTAGGGGGGTGGATTGTGATGAGAAAAAATAGGGGGATTTTGGAAAGATATATAATATATGAGCCATTGATTTTTTATTCAATAATGGTTGATATTGCTCAAACTCTACCTTGTAGAGTTATTTTAGAACTCTAGATGATTCAAACACTCTTCAAGCTACTTTCAACAACTATATCTACTCTTTAAGGAGCTATCGATTCATTTCTCAGTATGTAATGGTCCTCGTGCCAATTAATGAAACTCGTTCATTTGTGTCATGTGTCACCAATTGATTGGTTGGGTCAATGGAGAGTCATTTCTCATTTCTCCCAAATGGTATCTCCTCCAAGTAGAGATGTCAACGGAACGGACTTGAACCGAATTATGCATAATCCGACTCTGAAAATCCTAACTCGATTCGACTTAAAATTATAACACCCAACTTGCGCTCTATTTTTTTTTAATAGAAGAAACTTATATAATACAGATAATCTAATCATTACTGGTTTTTTTAACTACCATAAGTAAATCTTATATAATACAAATAATCTAATCACCTTTTTTTAATAGAAAAATCTTATATAATACAATTGCCTCAAAGTCAAAGTCAGAGTATACATATATGATACAATAATATAAAAAAATAAGACTAATTGCCTCATAGTCTGAGTCGGGTCGGATGAGTCGGTTTTTTTGTGGGATCCGACTCCGACCCTCCTCCAACTCAGAGTCGGGCTTTTCAATGGTTGATATTGCACACAGGCCCGATCCTGACATTTTGGAGGCCCTGGGGCAAACTAAGAAAAATGGGCCCTCCCCAATGTCAACTACTATTCTTGACGTATATTGATTTAATCATATTAAAGGTCAAAGTTGGGTTGAATATGGGTTTCATAACTCATGAAATCTGGATTCATTTTAGCTTATATTTTTTATAAGGCACCCACTGGATTAATGGTTAATTGGTTGTATTTTTTATTACTTGTCTTCCTAAATTAAGTCATATATTGCTTCTTAAATTTATCACGTCATCCTCTACATTGAGTTGTCAGTTGGAGCTTGGGTTTTGGATTACGAAATTTGTAGTGTTTATTACTTCTTTAATATTTTTCAGGGTTTGAATTGTGAAAAAAGGAAAATAATAGAACTACTCACTTTTTAACAATTCCACTTTGACATTTGCGTTTTTTTTACTAACATCTAATATATTTGACTATCCTACTTTATTGATTCGTATAATTTTTGTAAAATAGAACATTTTGAATGTAAATATGTAATATACATTGAGATAAATTTAATAACATTTCATTTTAACATTTGTTCTCGAATATTAGTAACTTCATAGTCGAAGTAGAGCAAAAGAACAATGTAAACATAAAAATTGAACAATTATATAAAATCGAAGGGGGTATGAAATAGCAATAGTTACTCTATATGAGAAGGAAAAAAACCCACATACTTAAGATTAAGTAGATATTTAAAATCATTATTGGAAATAAAAGAAAACCAAAAAGAAAAAAAGAAAATTGAAGCTTTAAAATCATTAAAAACAAAAGAAAACCAAAAGGGAAAAATCGAAAGCTAAAAGACACAAAAAAAGAGAACTAAAGAAAAGTAAAAAAGAAAAGTAAAAATAAAAAATAGCAAGTGAGACAAAAACTATATGCGGGAGGGTTCGAACCTGGGATTGACGAAATGCGACGGGAACAATTGCTGACATCAAACCAATGAGCTACCACTAGTAGTAGATAAATGTAATGCAACGCAAATTTATTTATCCAAAAATAGCAGATTGCAAAAACAGTCACTTGGGCCTTTTCTCCCTGGGCCCTGGGCGGGCGCCCCTCCTGCCCAGGCTCAGGGACGGGCCTGATTGCACAAACTCTACCTTGTATCGTAGGTCAAGAGTCTATACTTTTTTATAAAACACTTTCATTTCATGATAAACAAAGGAGTATTTAAAGAAATATCATGTCACCTACGATACAACACTATGCAAAGCCTATAATAAGGATGCATGGGAACAACATGCAACGGGCTATAATAATTCTTCAGGGGTTTTAATAATATACTTCATATATTGGTTGTGTCGTCTTAAAGTCGGATGAACATATATATAAAATTAGAATTGGTGTAAATGTTGTTGCTATCAAATATTCAAATGCATGTCCCCCAACCCCCATCTGCCTTATGAAGATTTTTTTGGGTGAGCTTCATATATTGGTTGTGTCGTCTAAAAGCCGGATGAACATATATATAAAATTAGAATTGGTGTAAATGTTGTTGCTATCAAATATTCAAATGCATGTCCCCCAACCCCCATCTGCCTTATCAAGATTTTTTTGGGTAAGAATTTCATAATTCACCATTTAATAAAAAAAATGATACCCCTATTATAAACAACTAAAAGTAGAAATATTAAATAATAATTAAAATATGGCACTAATAGATGATTAAATATTTTCATAAGTTTCTTCATTAATATAACATTTTTTAATATATTTTATTAGACTCAGAGTTGCATACAAACACACAAGAAGGTGTTGAATAAGGTAACCAATTGCGGTGACCTCACGTGCAAGTTATTGGATTATGCTCTATATATTAGTTATATTATAGGATATATGATATAATTAATACTCCATTTGAAATCGTTGTATTTTACAAAACTCCGCCACATAGACCACTTGTCTTAACAATGACATGACATTACATCATACATTATTTGAGCATTGTTTTTTCATGTTTTATCAATCCTTGAAGGCTTGAACCCATGAACACTCACTCCAAACGAAGTAGTATAGCCAGGGAATTTAACCCAATCCAAAAGGAAAGTTATTTGCTAATTTTTTTGGCTCACAAAGGTCAAGGAGTGTCTTCTCTAACTTATTGTTTTCTTTGGCTGATCCTGCTTTTTCTTCCATCATATACAAAGATGCTTTGGGTTGGTCCTATGTACGAGCCTAACTTAGTTTTCCTCTTTGTTTTAAAAAAAAAAGTAGTATAGCCATCAATCAAATTGGTGGAATGATAATCCATTAACTTAACCTCCTTTTTACCTTTATATCGTGTTATTGTTGCTTTTATAATCTTGTCCAGTACAATGGATTATTTGACCCGTAATGTCAAGCTATAACTACAACAATTATGTCGAAATTATAATACTTACTCATACATCATATTCTTAAATAAAATTATAACTAGTTGCATCTTTACAAGAGGTCTTGCAAAAATTATGGCCATAATGTTGCTAATTTTTCAAAAAGCTAAAATTTAATATTTTATTTAGCAAAGTATTTGAGAATTGATATAACGTCAAAAGAGTTCTAAAATTTCCTTTTTATATAACCCGATTGGTTAGATCTAGGAGGACAATATCTACTAGTGGGCTCCTGCACACCTAGGGGTGTTACATCACTTACGAAAACGAACATTTTACTGTTGAAATGGAACATTACAAGAATTCACTTACAAAAACGAATATTTTACTGTTGAAATGAAACATTACAAGAATTCAATTACGAAAACAAACATTTTACTGTTGAAGTGGAACATTTTTACAAGGGAATAAACCTAGTACTATATAAACATAAACAAAGGTACAAGGAACAAGTGAAAAAGCATTTTAAATTTAAACAATGAACTTATACTCTAAATTTTTCTTCTTCAATTCAAATAAGCTAAGTATGATTCATATATTTTTGTTTCATCATATTCAATTAAATGTTTAAGCATAAAAATGTAACGTGTACTAAATTAGGACTAAAAAGTTCTAAGTATAAGACTTATTAAATAGACCATTTGCTCACTGAAAACAGTTCATATTTTCATTGCAAATTAGGCTTAAAAATGAACATTTACTTGAATTAAACATTTGCTTATCAAATATAGAACATATTTTCACAAAAAAATAGAACATATATTTCATTGAAATATAAGCTTTAAACGAACATTTGTTAAAATTGAACATTTGCTTATCGAAAATAGAACATAATTTTCACGGAAAATAGGACATATTTTTCACCGAAAAATAGCTTAGAACGAACATTTATTGAAATAGAACATGTGCTTATCGAAAATAGAACATGTTTTTTGCTGATAAATATGCTTAAAACGAACATTTGTTGAAATAGAACATTTGCTCATTGAAAATGGAACAAATTTAGTGGTGAGTAGGGCTGCTTATCGAGTGAGCTGAGCCCGAATAGAGCTGGGCTAGGCTTGAGCTCATTAAAGAATATGAAGGCTCGACCCGAGCTCGTGGCTCGTCGAGTCTAGATTCCCCAAGCTCGGCTCGGCTCGAAGTGATTAATTAAAGGCTCCACTCGACTCGTGAGAAACTCGAAGCTTGTTCCATTATTAGTCAATCCAAAAATTCAGCAGCAAACTTGAGAGAAGTGGAAAAAAGAGTTGGAGGTATTGATTGCAATTAGGAAATGATCTTTCAGTTTCTTTTAAATTTTCTACATAGTAAATTATAATATGACTTATTCATCAATATAGCCTTCAACTTCAAGAGAGTACATATGTATAAATATATAATTACTTACAAATAATATGCAATCTTGTTTTTTAAATATAGCTTAATGTGTAAGAATATAATTGATGGAATTCAATAGTGTAGTAGTGTTGTACGGAGGTTATAAAACTTTGAAGAGCTTTTTTATAATGTAAGAGTGAGGTAGAAGACGCTATTTAGCATTAGCTTAATGAGTATTAATATATAGTTCATTTTTTAAGAGATGGTCTCACGTTAGTGTTAACGTGAGATCGGCTGATGTCATGCTGACATCACGCGCGTGCATCAAACCAACAACATAATTAGTTAAGTGCTTGGACCTATTAGTTATGCTAACCTCAAATTGATTATGGATGAATTAGTTAAGCACTGAAGTATATATACTAGTTATATCATAGAAACCATATTATAACGCATTTTGTTGGCCCTAATTTCAGTATCACACATAAATCATTCTCTCTTTCTTCTCTAATCCATCGAGACGCCCTAACCCCTGCATTGTTTTCCTCCTTCATTCTCTGCATACAACCTGAATTCGTTGTTTAATTTGAATGTAAGTAAAATATTTGAGCACGAGTTTGCAATGGCAATGTCCACAAACACTTACTTTTGTTGTTGTTTAACCTGATAAGATGTCTATCATGTTTGAAGTGAAAGAAGAGTTTGACACATATTCATCACAAAGGGTAATATATATTGGCATACTGCCCATGATCAGACGATAACTTGCACTTGCAAAAACTTTGAAGAAACAGGTCAGATCACTTTTGGTACCGAAAACTTAACTTTTGCATTTGAAAGTTTAACTTTTTACATGAAAAACATAAGTAATACCTAAATGTTATAAGTTATTAATTTATTCATATAGTTAAATAACATGATGTAAAAGTTATGCTGCCAGGAAAGTTATGTTTTCATGCCTTGAGAATCATGCACATGCGTTCAATCACAACAATACTACATAGGTACAAAAGGTGGGCTAGATTTGCAAAGAGCGAAGTGTGGAAAAGAGAAATGGATAGAGAAACCTCTGGAACAGTTACAAACAAAGTAACCCTATGGCGATATGACACCGCAAGAAAGTTCTACAATTTCATTCTCAAAAGTCAAGATAAGGAAAATGCAAGAAAGGTACTGCAAGAAGTGTACGAAAATACTACTGCAAGTATAAATAAAGTCTTAACTACAAAACCAATTGTAGAAGAACAATGCTCATCGAGTATAACTACATTGGTTATTTTAGACCCGGATGGTGCAAAAACAAAGGGAAGAAGTGCAAGAAAGAAGTCATTTTGAGAAGACTAAAAATATAGATTCCAAGCGAACCAAACTTAAATTGGTACAATTACTCCAAACGCTAGGTTGTTTTAAGTTGTTTTTCCAGGTTGTCTCTTGTATTTGACATTTTAGATTTATAAAAAAGTTATTTCTTCGTAAATGCTCAATAAATCTTAACTAATTATAGAACAATACTAACTAATGTACTGGATATGTTAACTAAAAAATATTGTAAGTCTACATAAAGATTACCAGTTCTAAACTATTGTGCTAAAATACTTAACTAATTCGCCAAAAATATTATCGTGAGAATTTGTGAGACGCGGTCCGTCTTCGAAAAACATATATCTCTTGGGCTTGAACATGTCTCACGTTAAGACTAACGTGAGACCGTCTTTTCCAAGAATTTGTGATTAATATATACATTTGTATTTAATTGTTTTAAAAATAGAAATATTATCTTATCTTTAAATGATTTTTTTCCCCACAAAGACCAATATGAGATTGTAGAGTAGTTGGTTAGTGCATTAGTATCTCAAATGAGAGGTCATGGTTTTGAGTCTTGAAACACACATTTTTATTGTTTAATGTCTCATTATGACATGTTTTTGCTTTGGGTTTTAGATATATATATACATATAGATAGATAACACCCCTTGTCTCTTTATGATACATGTCGATGTGGCCATGTGGGACGATTAATTTTTTTATTTAACTCTATAAATATCTTGTTCAAAATAAATTATTCGAGTTGTTCACGAACTTATCGAGCCGAGTTCAATCTTGTTCAGCTTGGCTCGTTAAAGTCTCGACCCGAACCACAACGAGCCGAGTTTTGACCAAGCCGATCCCGAACTGTTCGCGGACATACTTATCACCCCTACCTGGAAGCATAGTAAAATTTTCACTATTAATGACCGTGAATCCATAACAATTTGACTATCACGCTTGCCGTTCCCCTACGACTACGAGCCTATGAGGGAGTTCATTCCTAAGGCCACACCACAGTCCACAGCGAGGGCTTCGACAGGGTTTTACAAAACAACGCTCCTCACTCCTCACTCCTCACTCCTCAGTTCTCCCACTCTCACTTCCGCTATAACTTTCGTCTTCTCCTCCGTTCTCCTTTTTTTCATTTTTCCCGCCCCCAAAACAATTACTCTTCTTCTCCATTTCCACCTTCATCTCCACTTAACTCATCCAAAAACACAATTTAGGGTTTTCCGCCATTACTTCAAGCTCCAAAAATGGTGTCCCCTAAACAACTCCTTTCGACAATTGAATCAACGCTATTAAGTTCTTCTCCTCCTTCACCTTCCGACCGTATTGAACTTATGCACGCAATTCGAAGCTCTCTTTCTTCTCTCCAAAACCTCCTCTCTTACCCTGTACTATTTCTCCGTCCTTTTGAATTTGATTCTCTCACTTTTTTTTGCTAAATTTTGAAGTTTTTCTAATGTAATTTGATTGATTTTGTGCCTCTTTTTTGTTTTTGCAGTCGCCGAGACCAGCGGATCGAACCGAGGTGCAATCGAAAGAAGTCCGGTTGCCGAGCTTGCCACCGATATCGTTGGACGATCAGGATGTCCAACTTGTAAGATTGTGCATTGTTTATTTTTGCTGAATTACTATTTGTTTCTTTTTTGTAGTTTGGATTCTTTCTATTGGTGTTAATGTGGTTGTTTGAAGTTAGTAACATGGATATAAGTAAGTAGTATGCTAATGAGTATTGGACTCGTTTGTTGGATTATGCTTTTTTTGAATTTTCTCATTTGAGCTATGTTTAGCCCTTGTTCTCTTACCTTTTCTGTTTTCCGGTGGTTCACCGTAGCCTTTATCCTTTGTCGCGCTTAATTTAATGGAGTACTAGTTTGGATTTGTGGAAAAATATTGTCACCTTTCTGGAAAAAGTGGTGGTTTATGATTAGATATTCTAAGATGTTTCCTGCTTAGATTGAGTCATGAGGAGATCATGAGGGTGTGGGAGTAGCTTAATTATTAGATACGTTCTTCTAGGAAAATCACCTTAATCATGAGGGATTCCGACAATGTGATCGTTATTTCTGGACAGAGGGAGTAATTTGCTCTTTTTCCCCAGAAATGGCTAGTGGGTATTTTGATGTATTGATATCGGTTATTAGAAAGTTATAATTGTAGTGGGTGCTTGTTGATGGTATGGAAGTATTTGTCTTTGAATTGTCCACCACATTGTATTTACCATTAAGCTATAGAAAAATACTAGTACTTAATGCTGAATTGCTTCAATTGTTTATGAGGTAACTCTATTATACTTTGTTTTCGACATATGCTCAAACGCTGTTGTCTTTGATGAATGGTTAGGCACTGAAACTGAGTGATGATCTTCATCTCAATGAAATTGACTCTGTTCGGTTGCTCGTTTCTGCTAACCAAGAGGTACAGATTCATCCCTATCTCTTCTTGCTCCTTTTCTCTTGGTCCATAAGAATGTCTTACATTAGCAAATTAACACCAGGTGCTCTTTTTGGTTCTATTGTGTATGATGGTTTCTTTTAGTGCGGCCTGTTAGGACGAGAACCTTTGGAGATTTTACGTCTAGCAACTGGACTCTGGTATACGGAAAGAAGAGATTTAATCACAGCCTTGTATACACTATTAAGGGTATTGCATTTTCGTCTACTTCATTCTTTGTAGCACACTATGATGGTTTTTCTTCATGTTCCGATCACTGTTTACTTTTGTTATTGCAGGCTGTTGTGCTTGACCAGGATCTTGACGGGGATTTAGTGGCTGACATTCAAAAATACTTGGAGGATCTTATAAATGCTGGGCTTAGACAACGGTTGATAAAATTAATCAAGGTTAGCTATGTGATTGGCGCTCTTTTTCCATCGAACCTTTTTTTTTTTTTAGAGTTTGATCTTCTCTAATTGAACTTAGGAATGACTTTTTTTTTCTGCTCATGGGTTTACTCTGTCAACATTTAGAGATAACAAAGTGCAAATATTGTTATGCATGAATGGCCGTGTTGGGGAGTAAGGAAGCCCCATCAAGATATCAATTTTTTTTAATGTAATTGTCCTCAATGCAAAACTAGATACGAAGTTAATATGGTTATATATTTTCATCATACTCCTACGGGATCATTTGCACACAATGATGCAAGTTTCTTGCTCTGCATAACTTCTACTTCTCTACTTCCCTTGCAATTGCTATGCTCTTTCTATTTAGAAGTGAGATAAATTGATATAGTGGGACAATACTGATTTTCTTTTATGGCTGTAATTTCTTATGAGGCTATGTTCTTATAGCTTGTTTAGTAAAAGTTATGATTGACTTTCTTTCATTATAGCATCATACTCCTATGAGAGGGGAGGAGAGTAACAACAACAACGATAGCTCAGTATGATCCCTCTATAGATAAGGTCCAAGATAGTGTAGATATATGCATTATCATCTCTTTATCTTTTAATATACAATAGGAAGGAAAAAAGAGAGGAGAAAAAATGAGAAGCTTTTTTCGCCTTCACAAATTTACTTATAGCCAGTAGCCACATAATACAATAGTAACTATCTCTTGTATCTTGGTATCTAGGAACTCAACTGGGAAGAACCAGCTGGTGTAGGGGGCCCAAATGCTGAGCGTTATATCATTGATGCTCGTGGTGCTGTTGTAGAGCGGCGAGCAGTTGTTAGCCGGGAAAGACTTATCCTTTCTCATTGCCTTGTTCTTTCTGTTCTGGTTGTGCGGACAAGTAAGTGTCCGGATACTGTATAGTTGTTAATAACTTGTATATGTGATTATTTGTTTATAGGTTTTCTTTGAGCTTCTGGTATGTGTGCTAGCAGTATTTGTATTTTGTTCCCTTTTTTCTACATTTCTTTTCGCTGACTTGGTGTACTTAATTAAAGTTGCACTACTCTAGGGACTGTAATGTTGGCTAGGTACTGCTATCCTGGATGCTTCTGTATTTTGTAGCTCATTCTGCTTTTATTAGCAGTGTATGTTTAATAATCATCTGTGTCACCTGGTAATAGGGACCCGATCTCGACCTCTGATGGTTGGATCTTGCCACCAACAAAAAATCTAACAATTGGAGGCCCATATATAGGCCAATAAGTCAGGGAATTGCATTTTAAGTTCCTTTAGAATTGTATGCTATAGAATATATGCTCTTTTTCCCCCTTTTTACTGGTGGGTAAGTTCGTAGTTGTGGTAACACTGGTGGAAGGGGGGGGGTTCTTTCTTTCTGGTTCTTATTAGGTCAGATGAAGGACGGTTGTGTTGAGTATTGGGTAGGCCAGTGGAGGTGTAAGGTTAAGTTTGGTTTGTTCATGGAGTGCGGGCAGAAGAGAGGGAGATCTGGGATTTTGACTGATCTGTTCAGTTTACAAGATATTGGCAAGAATTAGTCCATGAGTCACACTCCCTCTGCAGTATGTTGGCCAGCAACTTCAACAGCGAAGGCTGGTTTGTTTCTAGGGGATTTAGTGTCGTTCCTGTTGGTGGTTGGTAATGGGGGGTTTGGGATCAGAAGTGTCTGTGACAAGTGTTTTATTATTGTTATTTTTTTCCCTTTTAATAGTTTTGATTCTTCTAAGAAACCCGATATCAATCAACAACATCAGATACAGTATTTAATGGAAGAACCAGAATGCTCACCCTGCTCTCTAGGTTCTCAACTGTTGTGACCAGTTTGGAACCCCTGGCTAGATTTGGTCATATGTATCTACTCTCTAGGAGTTAATGAAATTCAGCTCTGAAGTTGACTTTGGTCGTTGTAGTCTTAGATCTATTACCTTTGTCCAACTTTGACTACCAAAGTCTCATCTAGTTATTTTATGCTAAGATTTTGGTGGTTTCCATCAGTGAAGATGCAAGATGGTGGCGTGGGAGGTGTTGAAAAGGGCTAGTCGATATGATATAGTGACAGGGTGGAGTATGATTGATGGTGGGGGTTGACTACAGACGGACGGTTTTAGAGAAGGGAGAGAGAAAAGACGGAGGCTCAATTTATCTATACCTACTACCTAGTAATAAACTTACGAAAACCAAAGGGGACACATGTCCCTCTATCATATAATCTCTCCAAAAAAAATTATATGCTTTAGTCTAGCTCTCTTCCCCTTTTACCACTCCCCATATTAATCAAAGTATGAGGAACTCAAGAGATTTTCAAACTTTTTGCGTTTTCTTATTCATACAAGTACCCTTTGTTTTTTGCTGCTCTTGTTTTCCTTGTTATGCCCGCTCGTCAATATACAATTACAATTATCTATGAGATTTTTTGAAGCATCTATAACAATTACAATACAAGGTGGAACATTTATAAGCTGGTTTTGTTTTGTTATAGATAAAAACCAAATGCTTGAAATTTGAAGATTAGCCTGCATATTTAAAGGGAAAGTTTCCTTACGATGTGTAAACTCTGCATGTTTTTCAACTCTTTTGAGTAGCACTGTTTCAAGTTTTCAACAGTTCTACTTTATTCTTTCAACAAGTCTTGTCAAATTACCAGAAGTCATCGTTAACAATAAAAGTGCACGAGCTCTCTTAAAAAACCGCAATTTTTATGTTGCTATTTTTATGTCACAATAAGGATATGTGGAGATTGATTTTCTTGCTTGAGCGTTATCTTTAGAACTTCAAAACGCGAGAGTTGTTTTGAGAATTCTGCTTTATCTTAGGTTTATTTGGATTTTTTTGGGTGGGAAATATAAGGCGTTCAGGAGTGATTAGAATAATGTATGCCTACCATGGCTTTATTCTTGTCCAGGTCCCAAAGATATAAAGGATATTTTCTCTGTTCTGAAAGACAGTGCTGCTGAACTTAACAGCTGCACAGACACCACAAAATATCAGGTATTTTTTTTACATATCTTTTTTTTATGTTTCTGAATCATCTTGTCGTGTCTCAATATTATAGTTGCCTTTATAAATCCCTCATTTCCCTACTTTCTCTGCTTCTTGTTGTGCAGATAACATATGGCATCCTCTTTTCTCTTGTAATTGCATTCACTTCTGATGCTCTCAGCACTGTCCCAGAGAAAGTGTCTGTCCTTTCTTGTGATGCTTCCTTCAGACAAGAATTTCAGGAAATTGTAAGAATCACTGCTTAGCTTTGTGCCCATTGGTTTTAGTAATTTTGAATGTATAATTATCTATAACATGATTTCAAATATTGTCAGGTGATGGCTCCTGTTAATGATCCAAATATTAGCGGCTTGGTTGATTGTGTAAGATTGGCGTGGTCAGTACATTTGATGTTAGTACAAGAGGGAATTGCGGCAAGGGACGCAATCTCTAGTGCTTCGTCCAAAGACTTGCAGAATATCAATTCTTGTTTGGAAGTCATCTTCTCAAACAACGTGTTTCAATTTTTCCTCGACAAAGTCCTTCGAACTGCTGCTTATCAGGTACCTTTTGAGATGATTGTTTAGAAGATGTGGGCCAGTTTTCAAATCTATCTAGTGTTTCTTATCTGCCCTTTCGAGGACGTAATGTGTTTCTCCCCACAGAATGATGATGAAGATATGACGTATATGTACAATGCTTATCTTCATAAGCTTATCACTATCTTCTTGTCCGAACCACTTGCCAGAGACAAGGTAACTTCAACTCATCGTTAAACTTTTATTCAGGCTATATTTATAGATGTCTTCCCCCATCCTTTATACTTCACCCTATCTCTCGTGGGCCTGTGGCGCCTAAGGCATAAAAAACATCTATCAGCCTTGTAGAACTATATGTGAAGTGTCAACATGTGTATTATGAGATTGGCCTTGATCAGATTGATGCAGGAGAGCTTATATTTACAAATATTTTGAAGTTCTGGGATGTTTATTGAGTATAGGATTGGGATTAAACTATTAAACGCATGGAGAGGGCGTTTGGTTCATAAATGGTACGGGTTTAGAATCAAGAAGGAAACAGAAGTGGTATAGGCTTAGAACTTGATTCCTCATATCATGTGTTTGGTTTAGTTTAGGAATGAATCACACTTATTTTTGACTTGGTAAATAGTAGCAATGTTTTTCCCCTTTATGGGAATCTGGAAAGCATAAAATGAGGAATAGGTCTTCGTCTCATAGGTCATCTGGGCCTCTTTTCGTTCCTTGACTCAACTCAAAAAGGAAGAAATTTTTTTCCCCCTTCGGCACCCTTCTAAATGTGTCTTCGTTCTTTTGTGTCATTTTGTATGCGTCAAACCTCAAATGTCCTTTTCTTTTTTCGCGGGGGGGAGGTGTGTGTTTATATGGCGTTGTGTCAGGTGGGAAATGCACATGGTGGGAGTGGTGGGCCAGTTGTATGTGATTTTTATCTTCTTGCCAGTGCTGTATTATACACAAAGTAGGGTGCTTGTGCATCTTTATATGGTTCACCTTTAGCATCTGGTAGCAGAGAAAATATTGTTGCATTTCCTTAGGCACAAGAAAAAAAAAGAGGTAGTGTTATAAGTTGCCCCCATTTCATTGATATCTGTAAAATTTTGTTTCCTTAAAAATTTAAGTACGATGCTGCACAATGTCAAAGGGGAAGTAGGCAGACCGACTTAGTGGTCCAATTTGCAAAACTAATCTACTGGAAGGGAAACCCCAAGAAAATGACTATTCCTATCCAATCAATGCACTGATGAAGACCTTGGCTGCTAGGGCTGACTTTGACCCATGGAAGCATCTAGATCTCCTGTGCTCTAGCATGGATCTCCTGTTTGATTTGTAGGAAGGACTGTTCTTGATGGGATGATGACGATTGGCGAATGTGAAAGATAACATCTCAATCTCCTAGGTAAATAAGCCTGATAGAAAAGCAGAGCAATCTCGTCAACTTTTGAATTTTGACCTTTAAAAATCAAAATCCACATAACGTAGTTGCAAATTGATCCACTTATAAGGCCATGCAAGGCTTAAGACACCTCAGAAAACCCAAAGAAACTTCTACATGAATTGTGGATTGTGGAATATTAAAGCTTGCAAGCTTCCTGGTAGATTGCCGAATCAGGTTTCTGTTGAAGCAATCATTAGTGAATCCGCCTAAGGCTATATCCAGATTAAAGCGTTTTAGAAAGGAGCTTTTGGGTTAGAAGTTCTAAACAAGAGTGGCTGATGGGGAAGGAGGATAATAGAGCGAACTAGGTCTCCATCGAAGCAATGATGAGTTATTCTGCCTAAGGCCATAATCCAGACTAAGGTGGCTTAAAGAAGGAACTTTTGACCTACAAGTTTTGAATGAGAGTGGATGATGGTGAAGGAGGATAATGAGAGGGACAAGTAAATTTTGATGCAAGGATTTGGAAGAAAATATTTTGATGAAATCAGTTTTTTTGATGTATTACAACTATATGTTGTACAGGAAGGTGAAGATGTAATAAAATTTGCTGGTAATAAGTTCTGAATAGTTTAGAGTTTGTTTCTAAAAGAATCACCACATAAAAGATCTTTGTGGAAAGGGAAGTTGTACAAGAAGTTACACGATTGATAAAAACATGATACGAGAAACTAGAGTTTTCCATAGCGTAGAATAGATATTTGTAGAAAGATGTATGAAGTACAACATTGATTAAAATCAAATCGTAAGCTCCTTCTTTTGCCATATGTGAGGTTACTTCTCAAATAAAGTCCAAAGGAAGAGAATTGTACATGAGTACTATTCTATAAGGCATGGAGTTACCCATATTAACTTCCTCTAGTTAAACTTGAAAGAATATGCAAGTATAATAAAAAAAGCATGCAACAAAAACAATACCCCTCCGATCCGTATTAATCGCTTTAGTTTGACTTTCACACTTGCCAATGCACAACTTTGAGCACTAATATATCTAATAATCTATTAGCAAAAATTAAAAAAAGTTGATATATTGAAAATATACACCAAGACAAATCCAACATCATATAAACTAATATTTGTCTTTGTATATTAGTCAGAAAATATGGTCAAAGTAGGTTGTGTGAACAGTGTACATGGTCAAACTGTATGGACTAATATGAGACAAAATTAGTATGATAAAAAGGGCATGAATAATATGATTAAAACAACATGCAACAAAAAAGAACACGAATGTATAATACAAAAAAGAAAATATTTGTCACCGTATTTTGAAGTTTGGGGAGTCTTGCCATATAAATCTCAAATTTAATTTATATATAAATAATCCTAAGTTTGGCGATACCTGTCGCATATTGGTCCCAATTCAAATTTGATCAATTCAACGGGTTAAAAAAATCACGTAACATGCTCCATGTTAGGCTAGTGCCTAGTAGGTAGAAAGGAGATATAGGAAGGTTTAGATCTGGAATTTGGACCCCTAAAAAAAACATTGTGAAGCAGTACCAGGGACCAGTATGGGAAGGATGTCGGTATGTCACCAAACTTGGGATTATTTATGAATAAATTAATTTCGGGATAAATATGGGAAGACACTCTGTGGTCCAGTTTTTCTTAAAAAAAATAAATTATTCAAAACGGCATGATGTTATAATTAACGTGCAACTAAAACGAACATGGAAGCACCATAAATAAGATTAAAGGTGTAAAAAAGAGTATGGAATTGGGGCTAGCTTCCTCTTGCTGAACCCAGGTCCATGAAATAATGATTATGTAGCACACAGTGGCATCCTAGGAAATAGGCATGAGGCAAAGGCCAAGTGAGGCGCACATTGTCGTAATGAAAGATTTAGCAAATTATGCGAAGCAACAAAATTACGCTATAAATCCCACTGAACTTCTATTAATGCATCTTAAGATCATATCACGTGCAAACTGTAAAGTAGGTGGGTTTATTAGGCATCCGGAAGCACACATCTTGCATTTGAAAGACTTTAGGGCACCTCTATTACGCCTCACTGAAATTGTCATAGGCAATCACCCTTTGTACCTCGCACTTCAGTGATTCATGCACATTGTTTGATAGTTAATGCTCTGCTTTTCTGACACAGAGAGCTGATATAGTACATATTCTCCTTCCCTTTCTTTTATTGCGTCAAACAAAGAGGAAAACTTCTGCTATTGTCTGGAGACTGTTAACTTACGAAACAGTGAAAATATGATGTCTTCCTTCATGCTTATAATATCATTTGAGTGGCATCAACTTTCTTTTCTTACTGTCATTCCCAAATATGGAAAATGGAAATATATCAGCTCTTCCTTTGATATTTTCATTTGAGCTCCACGAAGTTCTCTGGAAGTTTCTCTAATTGTTTTTTATTTCCTCCAAGCCGTTAAGACCTACTGCACCGGATATTAATGGATACGTCCACTCTTGAATTGTAAGATCAACATCTTTATGTATAGATTTAAGAGGTGCATGTTATCAGGTAAATCCAGTATTCTCATCTGTCAATGGCAAATAAAAAATCTTGTTTGGATCCGAGTATGCTGTATTCCAGGAAATCCTTTGTTGGTGCTATAGTCTAGAGACTATAAAGGCTCTTGATATTCTCCTTCAAGAAGTGGTTCAATGCTCTTGTCCATGTCATGGATTCTTCAGTTCTCAGATTTCTGATTTTAGTGCTCTTTTGCAGTCTGTAATGAACAATCTAATTACGCTAGGATGTTTGTTTTAAGATTGGTTTTTCCCTCTCCGACCAGGACCTTTGTTTTAATTTTGGGGTGCTATGCTGAGGTGTATTGTATAATGACATGCAAGCCCTACAAGGAAGGGGAAGGAAGGGTGGAAGCCCCATTCTTTAGGTAGTTAGAATTGAAGTTTGGGCACCTCGCAGGGAAATCATAGCGATGGAGTGTTACAACACTCGTCTTGATTCTCTTTAATGTATCTCATATGTGTATTATGCTACCCAGACTAGGGTATGAGTCTTGGGCAGTGGATACGGGTACTTCTCCAAGTGTCTAACATGTCATGGATCAAGATATTGGACATAGGGATACTGCCCTAAAATTGGATATGAATGTGGGGGCATGACACTGCTGAAGTAGTTTCCTGATCTTAAAATACTCTTTGCATGTGTTTTTCACGTCACATTGCGCATATAACATTATAGATTTACTTTTGATTTTAAACCCAGTTGTGAGACTGAGCATTTGAACATTAATTTCACTTCTCTTTCGTTTTATTTTACAATATTTTTTTTTTCCATATGAATATTTGGTTGAATATTGTCAAACGATGATAAACCGCCTCTCTAAGCATGCTATCTATCTTGCGGATCTTGATATCATTCTCCATAACATCTTATCTTCTTGTGTTTCTTTTAACTCCATTGTATGGTCTCATGTTAAGCGTGATGTGAATTCTGTTGCCCATAATTTAGCTAAGCTAACCCCTTTTGGGACTGAACAAATTTGGGAGAACCACTATCCCCCGGAAGTGGCTCCTTATATTTTGATGGACACTTTGTCCTTAAATTAATGTTAGCTTGCTTTTCCCCTCAAAAAAAAAAAAGGTAGTTTTTTTTTTTTAAAAAGTGTCTTTAATAGGTAGTTTCTAACAATTTTTCCTAATAATAATAAGAGCCTTTTTCCCTTCAATCTATTTTGTCAGTCACTTTAAGCAAAGTGTGAAATATTTCTTGCTTTTATAAAATAGGAAAATTTGTCAAAAAAAAAATCCTAATAAAATGTGCATTTTGCGAAAAACAACCTAGTTTTTTTGTTACTTACAACCTTTAATTTCAACTTCTTTGCGAGATGAAATCTCATACCTCTTTTCCGACGTTGACCCACATTTAGAACATTCTTTAGCAATTTAAAAACTAGTAATAAATTATAATTTTAGGATCATGGATTTTATGAACTTCGATTTTATTTTATATAGAATTGAGGGATTTGTTGGATTAATGAAATTAAAAGGAAATAAGATTTGCAAATAGGGAGAAAAAGAGGAAAAAGATGGGGTCAATGATGGAAAGTGATGTCAACTGAGTTTGGATAAGGATTACATACCCTTGTTGGAGTGTCAGTATCCGACATGAGTATGTAAGACAAATGAAGAGTCAAAGTAACATAATTTTTGTATGTCTGATTTTCATAGGTGAAAGAGTTGAAAGAGAAGGTTATGAATATGCTAAGCCCTTATCGCATGGGTGGACCTCATGGCTTTTCTCAGTTTGACAACATAAATGCTGACCATGCTCCTGTAGTGGACCGTCAACCATTTATTTCTTTATTGGAGTTTATTAGTGAAATTTATCAGGTATGTCCCATTAACTTTTGGTAATTGAATATTGATTAAAGACTATAGAGTTATGGGATACCATTGCCTGAGTGCATGCGTGAGATATGCACTGAGGGTGGTTTTTATTTTTATTGTATTATATTTTTTGAAATATCTTGTGGATTATGGGGGTTGTTCACATCAGCTTGTCCTTATCACCGTCATTGCTGATAAGCTATCAGTCTCTCAATAGTTTTCTTTTGTTTGAGAAGAGAAGCGGAGGAAAGCTTATTAAGATACTTGATTTAGTGTGTTGTTACTATTAGATCTCAAAAATGAAAAGTTTGTAATACTGAAATTTTGTTCTTGTTTTTTACATCAGTGGGAGCTTGGTTGGGGGTGGTGCAGGTAGTAGTATTTAACTATTTATTGATCTAGCAATTCTAAATCGATCTACTTTGGGTTGGTTATATGCTTATTCAGCCCTTTGTGGTTGTTTTCTTGTTACTCATTTCTTTCTTGAGCCTAGATTTCAAGTCTTGTTCTCAGTGGTGTCTATAATGTGTGGTAGTTGTTGACAAAACTTTGCAAATGGTATGTTTTATTTCTTGTGTACTGAATGGCATATAGGAGTATGGTACATGCGTTATAAGTACTAATTTCCTGGGAAAGTTTCAATGCGAGGATACTGTTTAAACCTTGTCAGTTGTCACCATGGAACCCGTGTTTCTTGTGGCCAATTTCAGTTTAGAAGGTCGAAGTTCCTTTTTTAGAGAGCTACTCTGGCAGGATTAGTACAAATGATTTACTCCTGAAATGGAGGGTGGGTTGACTGTCTTACTGGTTTTTTGTATTGTTTGCTGAATCATAGTCCAGTGAATTTTCCTCACATGTCTTCTTTGTCTGGTGGCACAATTTCTTTGGAGGATGTTATTTTCCATACATGGAGAGTCATGATTTAGAGACATTTTGCTTTAAAGTTGCAATGTACTCCTTGGGTTTGGAGGCGCCAAGTAGAAGAAGACACTTTGGTGCAATGGTTTTATTGTCAATACCGCTGTGCATTTTGTTAGAAGGAATTCAGATATTTTCTTTGGTGACACTTTACCATGTGCTTTGCTTTGAAATAGAGTGACCTACTTTGCCTCCTTATGGGTTAGGGTAGGCTCTTTTTATAGACACACTCACTGAAACACATTCTCTGTTTCATGCAAAAATAGTTTTGCTTTAACCTCCTACTACAGAAAATTTGCTTTTGCATCTGGTGTTCAGGAGAGAGATGATAAATCCCTAACGATTAGAGGGAAGTTTGCCCTCTAACTCTAACCTTTCACATGAATAGTAGAGTCGCTACCTAAGGTAGCATTTTTACCCTAATAAGTAGCTAGGCAGCGACTTTATTATTCATGTGAGAAGTTACTGGGCAGGCTTCCCTATAACTGTTAGAGATACACCATCCCTCGTGTTCAGTAGCAGATGTCTCTATTTCAAATACAACCTGGCATAAATACAGAGAATGTTGATTGCTGGAGTCTTGCTTACTTTGACTTTTCTGAATAAGTTGCTTTCTCTAGACTCTAGATTCTATTTTCCTCTCCAAAGTATGTAGATTTACGTATATCTTGAATTGAATGGATTCTTGATCGTGCTGTCAACAAACACATCCACTCCAAAGTAGCAATGCTATATTCAGGGATATGCTAGCATTCTTATTCCTGAAAATGTCGTGTTTGTTGATGATTACCTTTCTAATACTCCCTCCGTCTTTCATTAGATTGCCCGTTTTTCTTTATGGGATGTTGCTTATAAATTATCCCTATCTCTATTTGGAATGGGACCACACTTTTTAAATTATTTACTTTACCTACTTTCCAAGCTTGTGGCCTGCTCAATTGTTCTTTTAATTAAAAGTTGATATGTAATACTCCCTCCGTCCCATAATATAAGTCCTGATTCTGTTTTTACACGGGAATTAAGGTAAGTGGAATCTTGTTTTATTGGGATAAATTGATTCATTTTTATTGGGAAACACTTACATTGTTTTTTTTTTTAACAAAAAATAAAAACTGAACATTTAATGTTGCACGGTTTAATGTGTAGAGAAGTTCAATGGGGTAAAAGATTCCATTTTGTCATTAATAATGGTGCATTGGGAGCTGAAATTATGAGGACATTTTGGGAATCAAATTATTTTCATGAGGGTATTTTGGGCATAATTATTGATTGAAAATAGAAATAAGACTTATATTTTGGGACACCTTATAAGGAAACAAATTTTTATATTATGGGACGGAGGGAGTAACATTTATTTTGTTTCAAATGACCCACTGAATATATCTCCTTAAACTTTGTGCCAAATGAAAGGGGTACACTTATAAAAGACGGAGAGATTATATTGCAATTCGAAACAAATTTCTAGGTAGTTGGAATTGCTTGGTTGGTACTGCGGACTCTGATGAAATAGCTCTGAATGCAATAATCTTTTGTATTTGGTTCACATTGGTCCATTGCATCTGGCTATGTAATTTTATCATGTATTAGGTTTGGCCAATTCCAAACTAACATCCATAATACCATGCTGTCTGCACCCTTATTAGGCTATTAGAGAGTAGAGACTCTTAACACTATGTTAGGTTCATGGATTGGATGTGGTTAATGCCTAGCCGTGGAGAAGGCTAGGGAAACAATGCTGAATTGATCCTGCTTTTACGAAGCAGTTTTCTTTAAGATGATAGAGGGAGACGTTAATATGTCTGTTCAACTGAGAGCATGATTATCTGGTCAGTGGGAGTTAGTAACTAGGTTTGTTGGAGGTTTATCATGTTTTGCTTTTCTCAGCCAGAAAAAGGTTATGAACAGCCCATGCTTCACATTTTTCTCTCCTCTCTGTCTCTCCCATTCCCTTTTTTTTGGCACATTATATGTTATTAGAAGCTCTTTTGACCAAATGGTTTTTGCTTAGCAGCCTTGCATCTGTTTGATTCTTTTACTTTTTTCCAGAAAGAACCGGAATTACTCTCTGGGAATGATGTTTTATGGACGTTTGTGAATTTTGCTGGGGAAGACCACACTAATTTTCACACGCTGGTTGCTTTCTTGAAAATGCTTGGTGCCTTGGTACGTGAAATGATCTACAGTTGTTTTTGTTCCAACGTCCTTTACAGGGTTCCTATATTTTGTTCTTTGACCACTTTCTTGCAGGCATGCAGTGAAGACGGTGCCTCAAAGGTGTTTGAGCTGCTTCAGGGAAAAACTTTTCGTTCTGTTTCCTGGAGCACTTTGTTTGATTGCCTGTCAATATATGCGGACAAATTTAAGCAGTCTCTGCAGAGCACTGGGTCCTCGCTCCCAGAGTTTCCCGAAGGAGATGCAAAAGCATTGGTTGCATATTTGACTGTTATTCAAAAGGTCTGTTTGTTGATATTATTAGTTTCTCATATGGTAAAAAGTCTCATATTTTAATGTTTTCCATACTTATCTGTAAGTACTAATCTGTGCTTCTAGTTTTTCTGTATTTTCACTTTCTTACCTCTCAAGTTCCGGAGTTTGAGCGTGCTCTGATTTGTAAATGGTGCAAGCTTAATATGAATTAGATAGAATATCTTGATTCTCTGTTTACTAGATGATTCTATATCTGTTTGATTTGAATGTTGTTTTGTTGTTGGAAATGTTGCTGTCACCTGTCTCTCAACTCTGAACCAGGAAATATATTCTTCTTGAAGATTAAAGGTTAATCGATGTATAATTTCTTCCTGCAGGTTGTGGAAAATGGGAATCCGATTGACCGGAAGAACTGGTTTCCTGATATCGAGCCATTATTCAAGCTCCTTAGTTATGAAAATGTGCCCCCTTTTCTGAAGGTGGATCCACTGCACCATATTTTTCCATCATAATATGGAGCAATATTTGATGGTTCTTCAGGTTTTTTTAATAGTTGGTGTCTGTTGTTTGTCCAGGGTGCCCTGAGAGATGCTATTGCAATGTTTATCCAAGTTTCTCCATTGATGAAAGACACTATATGGGGTTATCTTGAGCAGTATGATCTGCCTGTTGTAGTTGGACCTCAAGCTGTAAACACTGCACAACCAATTTCTACACAGGTTCGCTTTTTCTAGAGATTAACTTATTGCTATGTTACAAACACATTGATTATCTTGAATAAACATTTACCCTCAATCTAGTGTTGTCTATTAATCATTTCCTAGTTAGCATACTTGCATATTTCCTTTGTTTTTTCTTTTCAGTTGACCTACTTCTTTGGTCAGGTTTGTCAATGCATAATTTTCATCATTAATATCTTTAATTATCAATAAGCAAAAGTTTTCAAAGTTGATTTTTTATAATATACATTGAGACAAATCTAACAAAATCGCACAAGCCTTTTTTTTTTTTTCCCTCGAGTATAAATCACAAAAGATGGTCAAAGTAGAGTATGTGAATAGTACCAAAGTCAAAACGTGTCAACTAAATAGAAACAGAGAGAAAACATTGCTTGTGTTGTTGCTTCACATCAATCTTTTCTTTTTCCTTTGGAGGGGGAAAGAAGGTGGGTGGTTGGGGTGCTGGAGAATCCTGTCCAACCTAATCACCCAGAGTACGGAACATATTCAGCTTGCAACAAACTTTTTTTCGTACATCTCCAAGATCTCAGATTGCAGACTATCAACTGGCCCAAATAGTTGGTGGAGGTAGCCAAGCTAAAGCAAAAGATGCTAAAAAAGCTGGTGTCTCTATGCAGGAATAACTGATTCCCTATCTTTCCTCTAGCAAAACATAAGACATCCAGTATAGACATTTTGAGATATCCTTATTCAGGACATGACTGTTACTAAGTTCCCCCTTTTCCAGTACTTCTTCCTGCAGTATGTCTGTGTAAACTGTGACAGGCATTATTCATCTGTTGGTTTAAGTGATTGTTACTTTTCATTAATGGTTAATACTTAATAGATTCACATGTTTCTTTTCCCATGACACTCAGTGGCTAGTTGAAAATTAATTCAGCTTGAAGGCATATATAGCGAAGGCAACTCTTTTTCTTCATCAGTATATATGTGACTATTCTTGGTGTTGTTTGGATCTACTTCCTATTTCATGTGCAAGTTTGGGTTCTATTCATTTTTTCTGCAAGTTCTTTTGACTGGTTTTTATTGAATATATCCAGCTTATAATATCTAGAGATTGATCAAAAGACTAATTGTCATTTGCAGGTGTATGATATGCAGTTCGAGTTAAATGAAATTGAGGCAAGGAGAGAATATTATCCCTCGACAATCTCTTTTATAAATCTTCTGAATGCTCTTATTGCTGAAGAAAGAGATTTCAGTGATAGAGGCCGCAGGTAGTAGTGTTTCTTTCCTTTTTTTTGGAATAACAAATAATTCTTCCTATCGATTCGTGGAATGCTCAAGTCATTTCATCTTTCTAAGGCTCACATATCCGCTGATTGGTATTTCCTGCAGGTTTGTTGGTATTTTCAGATTTATATATGACCAGGTCTTCGGGCCGTTTCCTCAAAGGGCCTATGCGGATCTGTCCGAAAAGTGGCAGCTGGTAGTTGCTTGTCTTCATCATTTCCGAATGTAAGTTGATCAATGTTTACTTACAGTTATCTGAAAATATGTTAATGTTGAAATTTTTGGTGGAAGGACTTCCTGTACACCTATGCCATGTCAATTCTCACTTGCATGACATGCTTTTTGTGCAATGTCAACCTTATTTCACTCTGTGAGAACAAATTGTGGCTTTGCTTCCTGCAGGATATTAAGTACATATGACATAACAGTTGAGGATATTGAGAGTGTTGTTGACCGTTCACAACTTCCAACAGTTCAGCAGCCTACTCAATTCCAACTGCAGCTTCCTGTTGTTGAGCTTATGAAGGTATGGTCGTATGGAATTGTATTGATTTGATTCATAAGCTTTTCTTCCACGTAATTAGAGCCATTTCTATGTTGGAAGACCAAGAATGATAGAGGATTTATAATTCTTATGCAAGGTTTTATTTCAATATCTGAGCTGAACATTATGTTGAAAAGTTGAAGGTTTATCCTTATAACTCTTCTTAAGAGTATTTCCTCGGGCTAACTATGTGATAATTTTTTGTCATGATTATTGCTAAAAAATGTAAATATCAAAATGCTGTGACTAATTGAAAAGTGAAGCAATTTTTTATACTTCCTCCATTCTTTTTTTATTTCATCTTTTTGACTTTTGGCACTATTCACATAGCGTACTTTAAGATAATTTTTTTACTAATACTTTGTCTCAATATATATTTTCAAACTATTATTACAGATTTTATTATTGAATATGTTAATGATTTTGTCTCAATGTATATTATCATACTTTTTATTATTTTTACTAATCGATTGTTAAATATATTAGCGGTGAAAGCTGTTCGTTGGGAAACATGCCAAGTCAATATGGTAGATGTAAAAAAGAACGGAGGGAGTACGATATTTTTCTGTCATGTTGTGACTTGTGAGTAGGCATAGACACATAATTGGTTATTACTATGCTGGTATGGGTAGAAAAACCTGTCCTCTCCTAGTGTCTGACATGGCAATTTCTTGAAACATGAAACTTCAAGTGATTCATAAGTTACTTGCTAGCTTACCAGTTGGAAGTAAAGGAATTTAACTTTTACAATTTTGTGGTGTCTGTGATTCTTTTAACAAACATATCTTCTGTGTGTATATTTTGTAGGATTTCATGAGTGGTAAAACAGTATTTAGAAACATCATGAGTATTCTCTCGCATGGGGTTAACACTATTATCACTGAACGCACCAGCCAAACATATGGTGGCCTTCTGGAGAAAGCAGTTCATCTGTCTCTGGAGATTATAATTCTTGTTTTAGCAAAGGATTTACAGCTTGCTGATTACTGGCGCCCTCTTTATCAGGTGATCAATATTTTCGATCTTGCTAAAGGAAAGGAGCAACATCATTGGATTATTGCTACGCAATGCGGTTCCTTTCCTTCATTTCTTTTTGTATTATGGATAGTCTTCCAAAACAAACTCTAAGCCCCAAATGAGATATGGGTGAGGCTGTGTCCATGTGAATCTCTCCTCACCCTAACAGTGATGAAACATATTTGTCTTTGTGTCTGGTTTCTTTTTTAAACTGTGATGTTCATTAACAGCTTGGTCCATCCGTCCATGAGAGGTGGCATATATTTTTTGTGGTAACTGTAATTCCTTGATGTATCTAATGTGTAGTATTAGTATCTTTGAGAAACAAATGGTTGACTAATTCCCAGTTATGGTGGACCACACTGAAGAACCTTTAAGGAAACAAACTCTTGTATTTTATTCTTGTTTACTTCTGTTGCACTAGGGAGTAGAGGTTTGTGGAAAATTCAATATTTTTCCAATATTGTAGGGCTTCATATATCTGGATACATTATTAGAAGTGTTTATTGCTTTTCTTTTGTCTCTTTTGGTTGTATGCAGCAATTGGCTGTTTATTCGTTTAGAATTTTCATGTTGTGTACTGATGAAAACACTTTTTCTTTATTACACAGCCTTTGGATGCGATACTTTCACAAGATCATAATCAAATTGTAGCTTTGTTGGAGTATGTGAGATATGATCTACAGCCACATATTCAGCAATGCTCCATCAAAATCATGAGTGCATTGAGGTATCCACTTCATGTATCATTCTGTCTCATTCGTTTTATCTTCTATATGTTTTGAACATAGTATGTTTGAGACTGTTGACAGCTATAACTGATCCACCACTCTTGATAGCATTACTGAATGCTTCATAGTTCTAAGTTGGCCATAATTTTATACTTTTTTTTTCTCCCTTCATTCTTCTTGCAACACCTGCTAGTGGATTAGTAGAAAGATTAGACTAGAAAGTCTTATGTATCTGTCCTCTTTTTGCTAGCTCTCGTATGGTAGGGCTTGTTCAATTGCTGCTGAATTCTAATGCTGCAAGCTCCTTGGTAGAGGATTATGCTTCCTGTCTGGAGATACGCTCACAAGAAAGCCAGAATGTAGACAACAGTAGTGATGATCTGGGTGTGCTCATACTCCAGGTACTAGAGCAGTGTTTGTGAGTTGCTTTAATTTTTTTGGTTGTACATGATTGATATGTGGATTTTCCTGGAACGGTCGAAATTTTTTCTCTCTTTTGTTGTTGCTACAGCTTTTAATTGACAATGTCAGCAGGCCAGCACCAAATGTGACTCATCTGCTACTCAAATTTGATCTAGATACTCCAATTGAGCGTACAGTCTTACAGCCAAGATTTAATTACAGGTTTGGAGGTTTCACGATTACTTAGTTTCAATTTATGCATTTATATTTAATGTTGATTTTCTCATTTATGTACTGTTGGTGTGAGATACAGTTGCTTAAAGGTTATTCTTGATATGTTGGACAAACTTTTGAAGCCGGATGTAAATGCCTTGCTTCATGAATTCGAGTTTCAGGTAAGCATGTGCTTTTAACTTTTGTTTCAGTTTGTTACAGGCAACCAAAAACCAGTCTTGAGTAGTATTATACTCCCTCCGTCCAATAAAATAGTGCTTACTTTTTTTTTTTTTTCACGGGAATGAAGGAGAAGGGAACATGATTAAAGACAGCTTTAATGTTGTGATTCATTGGAAAACTTACAACAAATATGGCACGGATGCAATTGAGAATATGAAGGGTTTTAAATAAACATAACAAAGCATTTATTGCTTCTCTCCTCAAATCTGTATATAAACAGCTAAGGAAGGAATAAGTTTTGGATTAATCCTAACAAACCAAAAGTAACCAATCAGAATGTAATACTGAATTTTTTAAACCTATGACACTACAGAGATAAGTGGCACATGGATTGCAACTAAAATAAGGACTTCTAATCAAAAATCTTTCCCTCCTAAAATCTTTAAATCCTTCCCATCTTCACTGTATACAAACAGCATATAGAGGAACCAAAAAACACACCACCAAAAACACACAAAAAAACAAAATTTAGAAGAAGAAAGAATTTGTCAAAAAAATTCAGAAAAAGAAATCTGCATCATTCCCTGCTCTAATGGCTTCAGACTTTCACCCAAGAAATCACCCACAACCTGAGTAGAATTAGAAGGGGATGAAGACTCTAAGTAACGATAATTAGATCGGGGACTATATGTGTGGTTTCCATCACAATCAGCACCCTTTCACAGTTTGGGTAATCAGAATTACTGTGTGTGGAGGATGGAAGAGGATCCCCAGAAGAGCGAGAGAAACCCAAAGTCATCTTCGAGTTTTGTTTAAAAACCACAATAAAACCTTCAAATTAAAGAGATCTTGCTTCTAGAATGGTTTAAGAGAGTTTAACACTGAAACGTACTTAAATAACCATGGATCTGGATTTTTCGACGAGAGAGAACAGAGAAAACGTACCAGGTGAAATGAAAATTCAGTCAAAAAATGAAGTTGAGATGACATTGAGAAGGGGATATGAATGTGTAGTTAAAATTTATGTGGATGAAACACAAGATTGAACCAAAAAAACAAAGAGCTGCGTGATATCGATGAGAGAGAGTCGCACCATTTTAGGGTTTTCTTCGAAGGTCAGAGAGAGTGTGAAATGGAGAAATGAGTAAAAAGGGTGTGAAATGGAGAAATTAGAAGAGAGAGAAAGGAAGTAACGGTTAAAAAGAATTAATGAAGTCAGATATAGTGTATTGGAAAAGGTGGGGTTGGGCATTTTTTATTCATAAAACATTAAATGCTGTTAGAGTTTTTGAAGGCAAATTGAGGACAAAACTGGAAAAAAATATATTCAATGAGGGTACTTTCGAGAATTCATTGGAAAGGTGAGAAACAAGAACTATTTTTTGGGACACCTTGAAAGGAATGTAAGGACTATATTATGGGACGGAGGGAGTAATTCATAAGACTGGCTTTTTAATATTACCAAATAATGAGATTGGGTTGCAATTACTGTGAGCATTACCTCTAAAAGTGGTATGTTGAGCTTGTGACCATAATCATGATCATGCGTGATTCCCTGAACTATTAATTTTCTTGTTTGATCAACTTATTTGTTCAATTAAAAATGACTTGTTTTCTGCAGCTCCTTTATGAGTTATGTGTTGATGAACTTACATCTGGTCCAGTGATGGATCTATTGAGTAGTAAGAGATATCATTTCTTTGTTAAGGTATCCATTCAGAATGCCATCCTTTTTTTGTAACTTTCTTAGCTACTCAGCGAACTATTAAATCTTACTTGTTGGTTCATTCTAATGATTGCAGCATTTGGAAACAGTCGGCATTGCTCCACTTCCTAAAAGAAATAGTGCACAGTCTTTAAGAACCAGCTCACTTCATCAGGTTTTATTTCTGTAAACCTTATTGTTGACGTACTCGTTATGAATTTAATGCAGCTTCTTCTAGTGCATGTGCTATTTCTAATTTTCTATAGAATTATTATTTTTTATGTGGCATGGTTTCAGATTTGGTGTACATGTGTTTTCCTTTTTATGTTTTTTAGTGCACTGGAAGATTTCACTTATTTTAACTTTTGTCTACAGAATTTTTTATGTGGCATGGTTACAGATTTGGTGTACATGTGTTTTCCTTTTTATGTTTTTTAGTGCACTGGAAGATTTCACTTATTATTAACTTTTGTCTACAGAAAGCTAAAAGTTATTCACCATATCCTCTGGATATGATATTTTTCCTCTTTGGAACACATAATCCTTAACGTCTATAATAAATTTCTAAAGGTTATGTTTCCCTATATTTTTGAGAATTTAGGAAATGCAATTCCCTTAAGTTTTGTTTCTCCTGGAAGAAGGTGCTCATCTGTAAAGATGGGCAGTTCTATACTTCTATTTGGGTATCTCAATTGGTATCTCGAATGAGTTGTAAGGTTTAGATAATTGCTCCTCGTTCATGCTATTCTTTCCGCTTGCCTTTCCCCAAGAACTTTCTTGACAGATTTCTTATCTCTGTCTCTATAATTCCTGCCTCAATATTCTCTCCATGTTTTTCTATCAGTGTAATTGGTTGGGCATACGTATAGCAGTTTGCTGTCACAGGCATGAATGCTTAGTAATATGGTACATGCCACCTCGATCTTTCTGATGTATTAGCTTCGGTTTTGTATTTAGTTTTGTTTCAGTCTTTACGTTTTGGTCATAACTCTTGCTTTAAGTTCATTGTCAGGATGTCTACTGTTTTACCCCTCCCCCAAATTACGCTGATGATTTGCATTTTTTTCTGGTTATAAACTTATAACTGATTATGTAACCCTTTTGTGTATATATATATACACCGGGACTATTAGAGTTTTATGCTTCATGGTGGATTTAGATATAGCGAACTGCGAAGTTATGATCTTTGGTTTGTCTAAGAAATTGTTGGTAAATGTTTTTGCCATCTTTTTCTAGGCACTAGTCTTGTCACAATAATTTTTCTCTCTTTTTCAGTTCTTACACGCACACACACACACACACACACACACACACGCGCACACACACACACACACACACACACACACACACACACACACACACACACACACCGGGACTGTTTGAGTTTCTGCTTCTTGGTCAAAATTATGATGTTTGGTTTGTCTAAGAAATTATTGGTAAACGTTTTTGCCAAATTTATCTAGGCACTAGTCTTGTCACATTCATTTTTCTCTCTTCCTCAAGTCGTTTACATTTAGATATTTTAGTGGTACTGCTGTCATGACAATGGGGATATCCAGGTGACGAAAGACAAGCCTGTGTCTCCAAATATGATGTTGATATTATGGCAGTGGAACATTCCTTTGTTTTCCTGATAATATATTTGTGTGTAAGTCTCTGTCACCTTTTTCAGAGAGCTTGGTTGTTGAAGCTTCTGACGGTGGAGCTGCATTCTGGTGATATGACAAATCCCTGCCATAGAGAAACATGTCGTAAAATCCTTGCTCATCTGTTTGGGCAAGCTATGAATGAACTGGAGGGTGATCAAGAGAATGCTACTTCTTTTGCTGAGCAATATAGAGAAAGTACTGCAACAAGAACAATCAGTAAGAGCAAGGTATGGTCATTTGTCATTTTGTCTACTTGGTGTATTCTAAATGATGATAAATTATATACACTGGTTTCCGTCAACTTCTTTGTGCTGTTCAGTCTATACAGAAAGATATGGCCCACAGAACTGTTCAGAAGGGATACTCATCTGAAAACAAATCTTTAAAAATTGAAAAAAGGAAGATTATGTGAGAGAAGACATGAAGATTAACAACCTCAAGGAAAATAAGAACTGAGTTGCAATCACGCTGTTGTCGCTGTATACCAAAAGTGGACGTTCCGGGGATAATTTTATGAGCATGTGCACCGTCTGATCTTGTGAGGATGTCAAAAGAAACCTAATCACAAAAATTGTATCATATTTAACTAAGTACCATCCATCGTACTCACATCATGATTCATACCAAAATATGCAGCTCTCCACCATAGATTTATGCTATATATGTCGGAAATATCATATACATCATCTGCAGTTGGCAAGTAATAGTAAAAGGGGAAACCTTGTTAGTCCTACCACATTAAGAACCCTCTGCTAGAGAAAGACTTGTCATGTCACTATGCATGAACTAGTGGAACCCTGTCCTGCTATTACACGCTCGAGAATACAATAGCTTTGTGCTCTTGGCCCTTCAAATAAAGGTAAAATAAGTAAAAAATGCTTGTTTGGATCTTTCTCCAGGTGGCTGTAAAAGGACCGATTTGTGAAGAAACCAAAAGAATCACCCAACTGAACTCTCCGAAAGAAATGGATTAAGGATGTTCAACAAATTAACAAGCTTGTGTTACTCTCACTTCTAAGGATTCCGTCTAACGAAACTTGAAGTAGAATAACCCCTATTCACCATCAAGAAAGACTAATAGGAGTATGATGAGTGTTAGACAACTTGTAGAGAGGGGGAAAGAGGATACTTAAGGTTGCTACACTAAAAGGATCATCCTTAAATGCACCCCCATTACTCATCTTTTATTTGACCAAAAGACAGAAAAAGTGGGCTAGTATAGGTACTACCTCCGTTCCTATTTAATCTACACTGTTTGCTTTTCACTAGAACCAAGGAAAAAGTGAAAAAGTAGGAGAGATATGAGAGGAATTATGAAAAGTGGGGAGTAAGAAGTACAAAAAGTAAATAAAAAAATAGAGGAAAGAGAAAAATGGGATAGGTGGGGGGTTTTAACTTTTAAGTGGGTTAATTTATTTGGTGAGGGACCACATGGGGGACAAAAGTAGGGAACAATGATTGGGCATTTTACCTTATATAGATAAAGTAACAGTGTAACCATTAAAAAGGAACGGCCCAAAAAAGAAAGTGTGTAGATTAAAAAGGAATGGAGGTAGTATTATCAGATTCCCTAGTCTATCCTTCCTATCCTTTAAAGGCCTGTGCTATTCTGAATTATCCTATGCCCAAGAGAACTTGGCTCATCTAGGAAAATACTATAAATATATTTCAAGTGGATTTTGCCTCTTGAATTATAATATGACTTCAGTCACCATTTTGAGATTAAAATTTGATAAAAGTTAAATGGAACATGATACTTTTTTTTCTTCTTAAAACTCTGCATGGATTTGTCCACATTTACATTAAATCATTGTGTCCCTAGCTATTTCACTGTGATGAATTCTCTATTCTCTTTGCTTTGAGAGAATTTCTATCTAAAATTACAAGATAAGAGGTTTATTTTCCACATCTTTCAAAATTTAACGCCTAAGACCAGAGAGTAACTCAAAAACCTGTAACAGCGTCCATTCATTTTTAAAGCTATCAATATCACTGCGGCCAAAAAAAAAAAAGAACAACATATCAGTTATTTCAAACAAGACACTAGCACAAGAGGGATACATGCCTCTTGGGTGCATCAAACTGAAGATCACCTTCGCTTTACTTTGCCAACTCTGGAGGATAATAGTCTTGGATACTCATAACACTTCATTTGAGGGAAGGTATGAAAGAAATCATAAAAAGGGAGAAGAAAACTAAGTAAAAGTCTTTGCATAATCAATTCAGATATACTTAGGCATTAAATTGTTTAGATGAGCATGATGCCATGGTTTTCTGGGTAATTTATGTGTGATCTTAAATTCTGATGAAGATTTGTTCAAACTTATCTTTGTGCCCTAGAGTTGGCAGGTTTGGTTAAGCAGTAACGGGTTAAGATTTTGCCAAGAAAAATATACATGTTTACATGAATAGGCTGAGATTTTCAACCCAACCCAACCTGTTAAGTAGATGGGTCAGTTACACCATGACCCTTTTAAGCTTTCTTCTTTTTTTCCCCTTTTTTTGCACAATGGTAATGGAGGATTTAAGCAAACAACCAAATGTTACTCCTTCGTCCCATATTAATCTATAAACTTTGACCGGCACAGAGTTTTATATGACTCTATATTATTGTTGGCAGTGGAGTGTTTGTTTATTGGAGGTAGTGGGCTGTGGAACTTTAACTTTTTGGGGTGAGGATGTTTCTTTGTTATTGTTTTGGCTTCTCTGATGAGTGTATAAAATCAGATCATATTAGTTCAAACACAAATTAGTTAATTCATTAACAGCAAACATACAGCCCCAGAAATAATCTCTGAAAGTTTAAACAATAATGTCAATCATATAACAGAATTCAAAATAGTCTTATGCAGAATATCTGATTTTTGACATTCTTCCTGGCTTCTGGATTTATTCTATTTCCTTTTTTTTATACTAACATTAGAAATTTGTAAGAAGACATTACTGGATGAAGTGAGTCAACCTAATCTGTTTTATTACAGGTAGGCAGGTTATATTCAGACTGATAATTTCAACCCTAACCCAACCCATCTAATTTATTGGGTCAATCAGGCTGACCTGGTAAATGAAATGGGTTACTATTTTTCTCAGCCCAATTGGTAGTCATGTTCGGGTTGGATTAGCGAGTTAGTTGCCAGCTCTATCAGGCGTCCTCTTGGTGGAAACATTAGAAGGATATTTTCTTAAGACGTAGTGATGAGTGAATATCTTAGATGCTTGATGGGTGAAAGATGCCGGGTGGCTTATTATACTTATCTATTCTTGCCTGTCCAGATTTCATTGGTGTTAGATTTTTTTTTTAATCTGCCTGTTGCCGTTGCCAAGTGGATTATGATATTTTTTTTGTTCTGGAGTATAGGTGGGTAAGAGAGCTCATCTACTGGGGTGGGTCTGGTGGAATATGGTTTATGGGAGGATCATGTTCTAGAACCTTTCTTATCAGGGGATTTGCTATGGCAATTTCTTTGAAGACCTGAATTCTTTGGTCCCAAGTGATATGAAATATGCTCTTCAGATGTGACGCTTCCCTTTGTCAGATTTCAAGTTGGAATTAGGAATAAGATTTAGTTTTGGGAGGATTTTTGCCTTCTTGCGCGAGGGGGGTACCTTTTACTATGCTCAATGTCTCGGCTTCCAATTTTATCAGAGTGTGAATATGATTTTTTTCTTGGAATTGGGAGTCCCGTGAAATTCTTGAAATTTAGAGGGGGATGCACATACAAATTTGTTAGTTATGTTGGGGAAGGCTTGGTTTTCAAAAATTTTAGATCAGAGGGTTTGGTTAGGGATTCTTCTGGAATTTTTTTAAGGATCGCTTTCTTAGAAACACATTCTCACCAGTGAACACGACTTTTGCTACTTGAACTCTGTTTCCTCATTTGCAATATTACTTGGATAGCTATGGTCTCTAAAAAAAATAAGGTGTTTCTGTGGACTGCATATTTGGATAGACTGCTATTGATAATCTTCAGAAATGGAGACCCAGTAAGTGGTATATGCGATCTTTGTCTTGGTGGTGACTGGTGAGGAGTCGAGAGGCTATAAATTTATTTGTTTATTGCTATGTGATTCAGGTGGGTGTGTAGTGTGTACAAGGTCTCTTATGAAGCATTTTCATGTTTGTTGGTTTAGCTTTGAGAGGCTCTAGTATATGTAAACTATGTGGTGGTTTGCTTATGTAGCTGTCCCTTGGGTGTTGTGGATGGAAACCTATATTTCAGGAACAAATCTTTTAGTAGGATTATGTGGGGTAGAGTGATCTTTCATATTTCATTGTGGAGCTCTCAGTGGAATTGCTTCCCTATCTAGGCTTATGTGGTATTCAGCGTGATTGTACCTTGACTCCTTTGATTTTATTAAATTAAATTTATTTTTTCAAAGATTCATATCGCCTCCTTTAACTTTATGTTAAGTACAACTAAATTGTATCTTCTCCAGGCATTTGAGCTGCTTGATATCATTCAATTTAGACCTCCTGAAGCCACTATGGACTATTCAAAAGTTGTATCAAATGCTAAATGTAGCTTGCTAGTAAGGCCTGAGATTATAATCTCTTTTCTTTACAATATCATGTTACTCTATAATGTACAGTTGGTTAACTGAAAGTATTTACTCCATAGGCTGAGGGGATACTTCGAAATTCTGCACCTGAAAAGGATGGAGTATATTATTACTCAGAGCGAGGTGATCGTCTAATCAATCTTACCTCGTTCCGAGACAAACTCTGGCAGGTGTGTGGGTACTAAATTGTTTTTATCTGAGTTTGTGTCAGTCTCTCGTTTGTTTCTTTGAATCTTTTGTACATAATTTGATGCGCAATTTCTTGATTTGCCAGCTGAGTTCCTTTGGCAATGAACTCGACCTTAATGACTTGCGAGAAAGTGTTCAACAATTGCTTAGATGGGCTTGGAAATACAATAGAAATTTGGAGGAACAAGCTGCCCAACTTCATATGCTAACTGGCTGGTCGCAGATTGTTGAGGTAATCTTTCTTGTTATTCATGAAAATGTAGTCTGTCAACTTAACTAGTATTTCTTATCTCATAATTTTTGTCATCTTAAATTACCAATGCCCTATTACATTCTTTTGAAGTACTCATTTCATACTATTTTAAATACCAATGCAATAACAAAGAACCCATTAAATTGTGTGCATAACCTTCAAGACACTTCCTAAGGAATGAAAGGAGTATATTTCCCTTTTACATTTTCCTTGTCTTTCTGGACAAGTCGTCTTGTATCTCCTTCTGTGTTGGTTTCAAAATTTTGCTCTACCTTTGTTTTGTAGATCTCTGCTTCAAGAAGATTGTCATACCTTGAAAGTAGAACTGAAGTCTTGTTTCAGTAAGTTAACTTGACTAATTTGTATGCATATTTTTCTTGGGCATTCTGTAATAGTTGTTAACTGATTGATATTGGCAGATTGCTTGATGCCTCTTTGAGTGCTTCAGCTTCACCTGACTGTTCTCTTAAGATGGCACTTCTACTGACTCAGGTACTTCCAGCTTGGTGGATGATAGTTGGTACTATTCCTTTTTGCAATTCTGTGTAATTCTTATTGTCTCATATTGATGATAGTCTTTCAACCTTGCTGTTTTTAGGTCGCCCTCACATGTATGGCCAAGTTGCGGGACGATAGATATATATACCCTGCTGGTTTAAATTCAGATGCTGTAACGTGTCTTGATGTTATCATGTTTAAACAATTGTCAAATGGAGCTTGTCTCTCTATATTGTCTAAACTTTCTCAGGCATTACTAAGGCACGACTCATCAGAAGCCTTGAGAAGAAGGTATGTGTTCTGTTAGGTAGGTGTGCAGTTTTGCTGGTTGCTATGCTTACCATAATTCTAATTTTTCTTAAAAATTCAGGCAGTACGCATTGTTACTCAGTTATTTCCAGTACTGTCAACATGTGCTTGATCCAGATGTACCAAGAACGATGCTTCAGTTACTACTTGGTACTGGACAGGACAATGAAGATATGGATCTTGAAAAGGTATCATGTTGATATTATCTGAATCATTTCCTGGCTGGTTTCATGAGCATATATTTGGCAGATATATCTTGTATGGGTGGAGTCCTGAATGTCCTGTGGATTTTCCAGATTGACAAAGAGCAAGCCGAACTGGCACGATCAAACTTTTCTATATTGCGGAAAGAAGCTCAAGCTGTTCTAGATTTGGTAGGTTCTACACTCTCGATTTCGGTCAATAGTCATACGGTCCTGTGACTGGCTTCATACTCTTGTTCTTTAAACATGTTGAGGCTGAATATATCTAACTGTCTAGGTGGGCTGTTAAAGTTGTAAAATTGAAAAGTAGAAGACACTGGAATGAACACTTATATTTTTTATTTCGACAAGTTATAATGTCTGGTTACATCGCTTTTTATCAGGTAAACTCCTGTGCTTTTAGTTTACAAGGAGATTTTCCTAGGTGTCAAAATTTAGAGGTGTAAATATGAACCAATTCCAGGGAGTGTAGTTGATATTTTAAGAAGAGCACCTCCATGCAGAATAAATTGTAGAATAGGAAAAGAAAAATTTACAGGAATACTTGTGATTATTGTTGGTCTTCCCAAAATGATCCAACTATCATTATTTCAAAATAATCATAAATATAACAGGCATCTTCCCAGAATTGTCCAGTATAGTTTCCTTTCTTTTTCTTTATTAACCCCTCCCTCCCCCCCTGCCACACAAACTCGACCCAAGCACCACCATGTCCTCATTTCTCTCTCTCTAGTCTCTCCTTCTCTTTACCTTTCCTGATGCAAAGGGTCCCTGTATACTTTGATAGCAAAGAAAAAAAACTTATGAGTGATGAATGTGAATTCCTGACCTTGGTGCCCCATGCCCTTACAATCAACCACCACAGCTAACTGCTGAGTAATAAACCAGTGGCCGTGACTGTTTAGCTAGTAAAGCTTGGGTATCAATGTTTGAATTTTTCTAGTTGCAGGTGATCAAAGGTACTGAGCATTAGACCAAGGTGCTATGACCTGTTGCGTAAGAGTGATGGATTTGTTTCTGAAGACCTAAAGGTTCCTTTATCTTCCATGTTCTTAGATGGTAAAGAAAAAGAGAGCATTTATAGTTATTTTCTTGATCTGGGCTGGTTAAGAGACATTGATCTCGAGCCGTATTTTGAGATCACAACTACAGAAGGCATCAGGAAATAAGAGTCTCCAGAATAAGTTTCTTCCTGGAGAGTCCCCTTAGAAAATAGAAAGTATTCTTGAAGAAGTTAGAACAGTCGAGGTAAGGGTGAGAGTAGTAGCTAACCTACCATGACAAACAAGCTTGGTAAAACAAGTTTCATTGTGTGGGAGGGGCTTGATTTACCTAGAAAACTTACAGAGAGCTACAAAGAATTTACCATTGGATATCATTTGCATCTTCATTTTGCTAATACGTGGTGATTCTTGTGAAGACAGTGACTGCTTGTTATGATACATATGTCTCAGCATCTGCGTATTGTTTCCAAATCTGCTGTTAGTGATCTGGTACTCAAATTCCATTTGGGTTCCAAAAAAATTATTTGTGGTAAACAACACTGGTCAATTTTGGCTGTTTGCTTTGTTATTAGTGAGTGCCACAATGACTTTGCTATTATACATGGGCCAGTCTAGCCAACCTGTATTACTTGTTGTTATGCTAAGCTTTCTCGAGTGGATAGTCCACTATTTTATTTTTGGCCTGTATTCCTTTATAAATTAACCATCCTCAATCTGCAGGTAATAAAAGATGCAACCCAAGGCAGTGAATCTGGGAAGACAATATCACATTTTGTTCTTGATGGATTAATATGTATAGATCATGATAAATTTTTCTTGAACCAACTTCAGAGCAGAGGATTCCTAAGGTCTTGTTTGATGAGCATTAGCAGCTTTTCTTATCAGGTTTGCGATGCTAATTTTACTGGTTTTATTACCATGGCATGAACGACCAACTCTTCACTTTGAACCTGTAAAGGGGTAGCGGAATAACAATATCAAAGGTGCAGTAAGAAATTATAATATCCGAAATATAAAAAGCAGCAAGGCAAGGTGATGGATAAAGAAGTATATCATACCAAACCACTTAATGTTTATGTCGGTCAACCATCTGCGGGATACAGCTGTTGGTATCAACTGGAGGACAAAACTTCAAAATAGTATGAGAAGATGTGAATATGGAAACTTTAAGAAAACACGCAAAATAAGATAGGAGATTTATGTATGGCACAATATGTCAATGTGATCTCGGCAGTAGAATTTATATACTTCCTCCGTTTTTTATTAGTTGCAACACTTTTTTTTTCCCGGTTCCCAATGCAATTTTTTTATTAGAGTATTAGGTGGGTAGAAGGGTATGTAATTAGATAAAGTAGGGACATTTGCATGTGGTAATTAGTTTGGAAAGTATGAGAGAGAAAGGAGGGACCACCTCCTAACTCCCCCACAAGGCCACAATTTCCCACGCACATGGAGGGAATTGAGATTTCCACCCAAATTTGAAATTCAGCATCTAATAAAGAAAAAAAAGAAGATGTTCATCAAACAACAGCAACAAAATGAGCAGTTAGTTCCAGGATCTCCACCCAAATTGAAATTCAGCATCTAATTAAAAAAAAAAAAGAAAGAAAGAATATGTTCATCAAACAACAACAAAAAAATGAAATTCATCAGCATCACTCGGGCTTGCTTCCATTATCCCATTCAATTTCTTTATAAGTAACCATCCAACCTTGCTTCCATGGCCCACCATCTACATCAGAAAACTCAATTTTTTCATACAGATCTTTGGTGGTAATATCAACAGCAGCAGCAGACGAAACGACGTCGTTGTGAGAAGCAGAGGGTAGTTTCCTAAGGTTTGACCTTTCTGGACATGGTGGTGGAGTACCGGCGTGAAAATCGAGGGGAGGAGAGAGAAAATGACCCAAACCGAAAAAAGGCCGCCGTGAAGAGGAGGAGAGAGAGAGAAAGCCCAATTGTGGAGAAGTGGGCCCATATAAAGTCTCGTAATTGGGCCCGTCGATGTGATTTACGGAGGAGTTTTGATTTGGTTGGGGTGGTGGGAGCGGTGGTTGGGAGGAATGAGCGGGCCCACCCACCGCCGGTACCTCTGCTGCGATTATTGAGGTGGGACGAGATGGGCATGGTTTGGAGGAGAGAGAGGAAGAGGAAAATTCTTATTAGTGAGAGGATGAAGATGAAGAAGATGAAGAGTGAGAGACGGGAGGATGAAGATGAAGAGTGAGAAGATGAAGATTGGGAAGATGAAATGAACTCAGATGAGTGGTTTGGGGATATTTTGGTGGGAATCATTAAGTTTAATGGTGTTTACATTAACTTATAATGGGAATTATTAGGGTGGTTTAAGTATTTATTAAAAACATTAGTAAGGGTATATTGGTCATTTTACACCTCAAAACTTACTAAAAGAAGAAAGAAAAAAAAGTGTTGCAACTAATTGAAAATTTCTGTTTTTAGAAAGTGTTGCAACTAAAAAAAAACGGAGGAAGTATATGATTTTATGTATTGTGAAATTGATTGCAATGAAGCTTCGGTCCTGTGTGGAAGCACTATGGGAATGTCATTAGTGATCTTAGCAAATTTATGCATTAAGTTAGGTTAATTTAGCAGAAAAGAGGGTCCCTGTTTGGACCAAACTATTTTGATTTAGGGTACGACCTCTGAAACTTGCTAGTTATACTTATAATGACCTAATGTGCTTTTAACTAGATTAAGTGCGCCTCTGGATCATAAGGTTTTTGTATTTGACATGCTTTTTACTGGCATGTTTGAATCATCCTGTATAATGTGTTGGACTTCCATTATAGGATGTTCGACGCACTATGGAGGCTTTGCAGAGATCCTGTACGCTTGAGGCTGAACTTGCTTTGATGTTGAGAATTAGTCATAAATATGGGAAGGCCGGGGCCCAGGTTTTGTCTTCCATGGGTACCTTGGAGCATTTGTCTTCTTGCAAAGCACTATATCTGCCATTGAAGGTATCTTTTATTCTTACGGCAACTCTTTTTTCTTGGGATTTTATTCACCTGCAATCTCTGTTTTGCTAGGGAAGCTTAAGGCATGTGGAGAATAGGTTTGCAAGGGGACTGCCTGCCAATGCCGACAAGCAACAAGTTATAGCTGCTCCAGTATTGAGATTGGTGTCATCTCTTACTTCATTGGTCGATGCATCTGATTTCTTCGAGGTTTGCCAATATGGTTGTCTATCCTACAGCTTATTGTATTGGTTAAGCCATTTGTTGATTGCTTAAGGCAGGATAGTCTGTTGATTGCTTCTCTATAACGCTCCACCTCTAAGTATCGTCTGATTTAATTTGTATCATGTGTGTTATAGGTTAAAGGCAGTTGATTATAGAAGTAGAATAAAAGTTGTAAATGTAGTCTTTGTATAGTTATTGCTTATTTGTTTTCTTTGCCAATAAGGGTAATTCTTTCTTTGATGTTAAATTGGTGTCATTTTACTGTTTTATTTCTTTATTCAAAAGGTTGAAATAATTGTATTTTCACTGTAAAAGTTAAATAATTATTTCTAATTGTTCTCGTACGGATATCATCACTGCATATGTCCATACAGTGAGGTTTTTGTGTCTTTTATAAGATATTGCTAGTTGTGTGCAGAAGGCTACAATAGCAATTGTTTTGGATCAAAGGTAGTAACCTGGTTAGTGGTTATTTATACGCCATTGTATGGTTCTACTTGAAGAATATATGAGGTAGTTGGTCAAATATAACCAGACTATATATTGGTTGTTGAATATGATCAAACCGCATTTGAAGTTTATATTGGACTTGGTATATTGTCAATTGTCGGCCAACTCCAGGCCTCAGCTTATCCCTCTGGCCTTTGTGTGTTTCATTTGGTAAGCCTTTTTTTCTGCTGTGCTGATTAATGCAAATATCCAAGTGGCACTCTATATCTTTGCAAGTTTGTGCTTGTTTGTCCTAGGTCATTGTTAGGCATTCCCTGAATTGGTGCCTGTGTTAGATGAATGTAATTTGTTGAAATTGTGCAAAATATGCCAACACAGAATGCTTATATTTTCTTATTTTTCTCCTATTAGGTGAAAAACAAAATTGTCCGAGAAGCCATTGAGTTTGTGAAAGCCCATCCCACTCTGTTTGACCAGGCTCTGCAGGAAAACATATTTGAAATTGATGAATTGATGATGGAGCTTATCAATCTTGTTGTTGGCATATTAAGTAAGGTATAAGGTGTCTTATATATTCTACTGACATTGAGTTCCATTTCATATATTGTTCTTTTTCAAAAAAAATTAAGCACTGCTGTTAAGAAAAAAAATTGTTAAAGGGTTACAAGTCTTCTGTCTGGAGTGTACAATAGTATGAAGTTCTTGTGATGCTTGACAAAACTTCAATTGTTACTGATTTTAGTGTCTTTGAGTTGGCTAGCAGTTCTATTTGTAACAAATGAAAGGTGCACTATGTGTTTGGACTAGCCATTTATTACATGATTCTTGTGTTTGGACTGAGGCCTTGTTCCTGCAAAACATTTTATGGCTTTGCTGCTGTAAGGACCTCTGTGTCATTTTTTTAAATGGATCTCTTGTCATTTTTTCTGTCTGGTGTTTCTGCTATTTGGACAGAAAATACTGGAAGAAAAATTAACTTAGTTGCATGTGTGCACTATGTAAATGTGGAAAATGGAATCTCTGGCCTCAACAAGATGGACTAATATGTTATAACTACAATGCTCAGAATACATGCGGCACAGGAACCCGCCCCCCCCCCTCTTCAAACCGGATGTATTATGTGCTTCCTCTTACTCCTTGTCAGATCGAAAGGATGTAAAGTTGTTTCTCGAGGGGGTAATTGAGTAAAATGAACATGTTTCATAATTGCGATAGTACATGTGGTGGAAATTTAGCACTTTCTAATTTTTCAGGTCTGGCCTTATGAAGAGAATGATGAGTATGGTTTTGTTCAAGGCCTTCTTCGGATGATGTGTGATCTGTTCTCACAGGATGCTGAATCATTTTCTTCCGTCTCTTCTGGGTTCTCTCCCATGGTATATGTTCTTACTTCACTTAAAAGTTTTAAAATGTAGGAATTGCTACTTACATGTTTTTATCTTTTGTTATGTAGTCATGCCATTTTGTGAAAATACGTTTTTTGTTTTTGGTTTGGTTTCAGAACCAAAGGAGGTTGGAACTAAAGAAATTTCATATTGGTTTCGGACTCAGTTCGTACCTTTATTTTCAAGTGACAAAGAAATCCCTTAGGTTGCAGGTAGCTATATAATTCTTGAACTGATTCATGTGCTTACATCTAATCTTAGTGGTAATTAGTTCTCTAACTTCTTATGTCCTCCCCCTCCCCCACCCCCCCAAAAAAAAGGTTTCGGATGGTCAATCTGCTTATCACAAATCTGGCAGAAAGCAGCAACCAACATTAGCGTTGCTTGGCCATTTTCTCAACACTGTGACCACTGCTCTTGAAAGGGCTGCTGATGAGAAATCTCAGTTACTTAACAAGGTAGGTGAAGAAACTTGGAGGATCTATGGTCTGGTTCCTTATTCTTGCTTTCTCTCCCTTGATATATAATATAGCTGTTTTATTTAATCTAATATATTTCCTAGATTCAAGACGTAAATGAGCTATCAAGACAAGAAATAGATGGCATAATCAATACCTTTACTGAGAAGACTCGTGTTTCTTCATCAGACAACACAAACACAAGGTATGTTATATTGGTTGAATGCGGTGCTTTTAGATATTGTGTTTCATTGAGCTATTCTTATTCTTGGTTTGCAGGATTAGATTACATCTTATCTCAGTATATAGTTTGAATTGGTTAGGGGTACTGCTCTGCGTAATCTTTTCCTCCCTGTTTTGGCTACAAGATCCACTTTTCTGGATGGTGATGTTGTTTTTGGATCTTTAATAGACTAAAAAATCCATGTTCTTTTTCAGAAGAAAAAAGTCCTTGAATTTACTAGTGCTGATGTGCCCTATGAATTGTGCCAGGAAGAGTTTTAGCTTCTGTAAGAACTATAGTAACTGAAGAACCTTCTTTCCACACACCTGTCTTAATGCTTCTTTGGTACTTAAATGACTACAAAGCCCTAAAAGCTGCAGAGAAGAATTCATGGAAATATATTTAGGCAATCTGGGATAGTTCAACAATTGTGAAACCCATTTATGCAATAAGCTATGGGAGGATTCATGTACTGACAAGCATGTAAAACACAATGAATAAGCAAATGCAAGATTGAATAGATTCACCAAAAAGAAGAGAGTTATCTTAGGGTTTAAGGTTCTAAGTCTTGATGTAGAGGAGTTGCTTCGGCAATTACTTTCTAGGACACGTAGTGTGTGAAAGTGGCAATTCCTTGACAATGCTAGAATCTGTATTCCTCACCATATTTTCCCCTTTTTTAATATGTTCTGGGTTTTTTTCACCCTATATTTTTCGTTATTACCAACTTCAATCTTCCACCTCTCTGTGATCTTGTGCACTTTTTTGTTTATTTTTTAATTACAGTAATGATATGTAAGTATAGGAGGGAGAAATCATTTCATGCTATTTTGTACTTCAATCTTACCTGGCAACATTTATTTGGGATAAGCATAAGCTAATGTCCGAGATTGAAGATTTCTCACCTTTCTTCGTGTTTCTGCAGGCGGTATATAGCAATGGTGGAGATGTGTCAGATAGTTGGCGACCGAGATCAGCTGGTCACTTTATTACTTCTACTGGCAGAGCATGTGCTGAATGTTATCCTCACTCATTTCCAGGACGTGTATGTTCTCTCTCCTTCGCCTTATTTTTCTTGTCATGTGCTTCCTAGACTAATTGAGGTGTTTATGGCTCAATTTATGACAGTTCCTTTATAGCTGGAAGTGGAACCAATGGAACTGCAAAGCTAATTACACATACTTCAGATGTGGAATCCAAACAGGATCTTTCAGCGTTATGTGGAAAGTTACTTCCCATCTTAGAAAGATTGGAATTGTTAAATGAGGTAAACTTGCTGTTGTCTTTGTGATAATGTTGCTCTATAAGCACGGAAACGTCCGGTTTTCCCCAGTTCTTTCTGTCCTAATCACCCCTAAAATTGCTAGAACACCATATGGAGAACTGCACCTTTATCTTCCAATAATATGAAATGTTGAAAATTTTCTTCACTAATTCAAGTTACAGTCTCAATTTTGGTACTTCGAAACGCAATTAAAAAATTACTGTTTCAAGTGAGATTAAGCTGAAGGTAAAAGAAAATTTCCGCTTACATGCAATAGGTTCACCTTTGTCGTGTGCAGGATAAGGTTGGACAGAGTCTTAAAGTATTTTGCAGATTGGTAACTTCACTCAAGGAATTGACCATCCGAAAGCTGGCATTGTGACTGTCATCGAGCTCAGAGTTTTATTAGGATTTAGGGTTGGTTAATTTATATTCTATGAGTACCATATGTATTATGTATCCCTTGGGATCTTTTAGAGAGGTTAAACGCTTTCCTGTGATCAAAAGTCATTGCTTGTGTATATATATTCACTCTGCCCCTTTCGCTTCCGTTTGTTCAGCCCATTTTAGGCTAGTCGGGGGGTCAATTGTATCTCGAAGGCAGCAGACATATACTAAATAGGCTAAAATGTGGTTGCATTTCTATAGATTTTCAAAAAATAGTTCTATTCATGCAACACTTTTTTTTCCCTGAATGTATATAGAATCACAAAGAGCAGTATTTGATTCTAGGTTTTGGATATCTTTCCTTGTAATATAAATTGAGACCAAGAAAAGGGTGGCTGATGTATCATTTTATTTTTAGATATCCTCACGGGTTCAAAGTTTTATGGTAAATAACTTTGGGCTAATTTAAATGGGCTTTTGAAAGTAAATATTGATTATGTGTCTGCTGTTTGTTAGAAAGGAATGTTCTTTGGGTCTTAGACAAAGAAGGGCAAAGAAAAAACAAAAGCAAAGATAAGGTGTCTGAACATCTAAAGAAGCAACTAAATAATGATTTTCAAGACCATTACAAACAACTATGCATGAAATTGAAGTTTACATGGACCTTAATTGACATAGCAAAGGATCTGATAAATGAGTTCGAGAAATCTGACATAAATTTTGAAAGCTTAGTACAACATCAAGTTACTCATACATTATATTTTCAAAAAGGGGTTATGATTTGATGTATTGGAGATTTATCAAGAGTTATTATTAAACCAAATCGGCAAACAAACAAACACAGATTGTAGATTATGAGTACCAACAGCCCAATTTCTAAAGGTAAAGTAACATTAATAATAGTCACACAAAACAACATAATGCAGATCTTGAAGGATTTCTCTTTACACGATACAGATTCCAGCAATTTTGCTCAACATAAACATGAACATAATAAGTGCCTTTGCTCATCAAATCATCAATTTCACATTCTTCTTTTTCTTCTTTTTCTTCTTCCTTTCTTCCGAATAATTCGAGCAATTATAATTTCTTCACTCTGGTCTTCTTTCTTGTTTTCTTTCAAATTTGTTTTTGATCTTTTTCTTGCAAACAGAACTGGACTTCCACTAATCAATTTAGTATCAGGCATTTTTAGTTTACCTTCAATCTAAAGTTCTTAACCACTTTAGTTATCTCCTCCTCTTGCTTGCTATACCAAACTAGACCTAATATATCATCATCAATGTATAACAAATATTGGTGTAACCTAGCAGAATAAAAGAGAATTTGATAACTCCTTTGAGAAGGTAGCGTTAATGATATAAACCATAATTCTTGTTTCATCATCCATAATCTTGCTTATTTGGATAACCATCTCTTACCAGCACTTGCTTATTTGGATAACCATCTCTTACCAGCATAACACTTTGACATCCGTCGAAAATACTTGTGTACATCAAAGCAGAGGCAGACCTATTAAGGGTCCTGGGTGGCCCAGGCCCCACCAAAAAAAGTCAGTTTCCTTTTTATTTTATTAACTTCAAGCAGATTATGCGGTTAAAAGGATTATCCGCGCTTCAATATCATGCTATGCAACCTGGTCCAGTGGTATAACTCTAACAACTCCTTGCATGCGGTTTTTTGTTTTCTTTCTTCGATGTGCTTGTCCGATGACATTGTTTGGTTTTTGTTCATTTCATATTTTAAATAGTATCCATATCTATTAATTTTAGCTTTAATTTTAACCTTTTTTTTATAATATAACGATTAATTATCCTTTGATTTTTAAATAAATGCAACAATTTGACTCTGTACACTATTGATATATTAAATATGACCAAAATTTATATGCAAATACTTAAAAATAAATTTTATCATGTAAAATATTTGGATTTGTCTCTATTTACATTTACTAAATTTATACCAAATTCTTGTAAACTTTAGTAACAGATAATTAAAGATATTAAAGGAAAATTTGCATGTTGATGAGTGTAAAGATATAATGAAGGTATCTCTAATTCCCACAAAAAAATGAAGGTGTCTCTAATAAATGACTCGAATAATATGAAGTTCGGTTTTGTTATCGTCAAAACTCAACTTCTCATTTGTGTATTATTATTATTGTATATTTGCTTGGTTTAGTTCGGACCCCCCAATTTTAAAATCCTAAATCCGCCCCTGCATCAAAGTAGATGACAACATCTTTTTTCTTAGTGGAAAAATATAAGGAATCGTTTACCACTTACTACAACAAGCCCATAATTTTCGATTTTTTCGTACCTTGTTCGGAAGTTCTAGTGGTTTCCACAAACCATTTTTTAACCTATGGCCCATGTATAATTGTATACACTCCCTTAACCTGATACAAAATTTGTTGCCCTAAGTTATATCAATCCTTTGAAGCTATATTCTTGTAATCATCATGTTTCTTGAAAAAAATAAAATTTGTTGCCCTAAGTTATAGAATTAACAGTCTGATAATATAACATGTAGGATATGATTTAACAAGATAATCAAGTTCATGAAAAAATAAATTTTGTTGCCAATGTAACCATAAACGCCTTTGCTTAACAAGAGATAACACTAAATAGGGCGAAGCTACAAGGGGGGCTGGTAGGGGCCCGGCCCCTATAACCCACCTTCGTGGCCCATTTATTTTTAAAGTGGCCCCTGCAGGATTTTAAGTTATATCTTATTAAACTGGGTTTTATATCACATAAATGCTCTTGGTTGAGTGGTAAAGTAGGATAAATATAGATAACTTTTTCAATATGAGGTTAGAGGATCAAATCATGGTAACCTTATCTAATTCAGAATTTTTAAAAAACTTACCAGCTTCCTCTAAATGTTGTAGGCTTTTATCCTTTAATTTATTTTTCCTACCTTCTTCCCTCCTAAATGAGGTACCTAATTCTTTTCAATTGTCTTATATTCTTTCAATTTTTTTGTTTCTAAAATCTAAATGGTCAATTTTCCAAAGGATTAAATTTGTAGTCTATAAAATCAGCAGGGATTCTGCCTTAATTCTCTAGAGGTAATGTATAATGTATTATATATATATACTAGTATTGGGACCCGGGCAAATACCCGGGCTTTTTCGTGAAGAAGAGGTAGAGTTTTTTAATATTTATACCCCTATTTTTGGCATTATCTTTGACATTGGTTTCTAATTTATATGTCATGAAGAAACTCACTATATCATTTAGAATCATACTATATCATGCAGAAACTACATCATTTCTAAACACTCCACTGTATCATTTAGACACTCACTATATCATGCAGAAACTCACTATAATGGTACAAAAATTATAATTTTACGAACTATATATTAAAAGTTATAATCAATTTACTATATTTAAGATTTTCATTGTGAACCCAACTCTATTTATTATTATCCTAAACTCTATTTGTATTTTAATCAATTTAAAACTCTTAATGAGCGCGACAAATGGCGTCCAATGAGGACGCCAAATGTCGCGACCTCGTAAGTTGGTTTTTGTACTCTGCTTTATATATTAGTCTAACCTTAATTCTAATTGAATTGTTAATTCCAATTGCAGTAGGTTACTTTAATACGTTAGTATAGTCAATATTTCCATTTATACGTTACTTTAATATAAAATTTTAAATATAGTATAAATGGATCTTATTTTAAAGTACTTTTTAAACAGTTTCCAATGATACAAAAATTATAATTTTATGAACTATATATTAAAAGTTATAATCAATTTACTATATTTAAGATTTTCATTGTGAACCAACTCTATTTATTCTTATCCTAAACTCTTTTTGTATTATAATCAATTTAGAACTCTATTTATATTTAAAAAATGACATGTCACTTAATGAGCGCGACAAATGGCGTCCAATGAGGACGCCAAATGTCGCGACCTCGTAAGCTGGCTGTTGTACTCTGCTTTATATATTAGTCTAACCGTAATTCTAATTGAATCGCTAATTCCAATTGCAATGGGTTACTTTAATACGTTAGTATAGTCAATATTTCCTTTTATACGTTACTTTAATATAAAATTTTAAATATAGTATAAATGAATCTTATTTTAAAGTACTTTTTAAACACTTTTCAATGATACAAAAATTATAATTTTACGAACTATACATTAAAAGTTATAATCAATTTACTATATTTAAGATTTTCATTGTGAACCCAATTCTATTTATTCTTATCCTAAACTCTATTTGTATTTTAGTCAATTTAGAATTCTATTCATATTTTAAAAAAATGACATGACACTTAATGAGCGCGACAAATGGCGTCCAGTGAGGACGCCAATGTCACGACCTCGTAAGCTGACTTTTGTACTCTGCTTTATATATTAGTTATATATATATATATAATATACTTTTTTTCGCTTCTTTGGTCCTCCCTATTTTTATTCAATTTTCTAATATCAATATGGAGTCAGACTCAATTTTTATTTGTTTTTGCTAGATATTAGCAATTTTTCTACCAAGTACTTTTTTGTCTTTTGTTAATTGTTGATACTTGATTGTTTGATATTGTTAATTGCTTAATGTGGTTTTTATATCTAACTTGTGATGTATTATTATGTTACTGTTTAATCATTAAGACAAGGATTTTGGATTATTTTTATCAAAAAATTGACCATCGTAAAGCTAATACAGAAGAAACTTTTGCTACTGAAAGTAATAATCTAAATTCTAAGACAAATGAAAGACCCATCGATCCAACACTAAATATACTTGGCCCCGTTAACTTTTGTTTCATGGCTTTGCCCCTGACACTAATTATACAAGTATGTAAATAAACAACAATAATAATAAAAAACGAACATCCATATTTATCAACATAATCTTCTTTTCTTCTTTGTAGGGCTTTTTCCACCAATTTCGACTTCCTTCCTATGACCTTCCTTTCGGCTTTCGAGCAAAGCAAGACTTCCAATAATCAATCTAATATCCGTGATCATAAAATTACCAATACTAATTATCTCAGTTATTTCTTCCTCTTCCTCATTATACCAGATTAAACCAAGAGAACCTTTAATGTATAACAAATATTGGTTTAGCCTTGAAGAATAATATATTATATGACAACTTCCATGAAAAGGAAGCGTCAATAATTTTGTCCATGATTCTTTAACATCATATTCTTTCATCACCCACACTTCTTGCTCATATGGACTGTCATCCTTAACCAACATTACGGTTAGACGGCCGTCGAAAATGTTGGAATATTACTTCAAAATAGTAATTAGTGTGTTAGTCATTCTAGGAGCCATTACGTTAGTGGATGCTTAGTCTGTTAGTAGTATGCAGTTAGTGGTAGATTATTTAGGCATGAACTAAGTTAGTGGAAGTAGTTCCTTGTTTCTAGAATAAGTTAGTTATTCGCTTTTCTATAAATTATGTATTCTGGCTTCTAGTGAAATACAACAAGCTGCACCATATTATTGTCTTCCTATCTCCTTTTTTAGTTTCTACATGGTATCAAGAGCTCCAGGTTAGATCCGGGAAAGGGGAAGAGATGAAGCACAAAAAAAAAGGAGAGATAGAGAGACAAATAAAGTATTAAAAAAAATTGAGTAAAAAGAAACAAGCAACGCAGCTTGATTTCATTGTTTAAAGAAACAAGCAACGCAGCTTGATTTCATTGTTTGTGAGCAAATTTTTTTTGTTTGAGTAAAATTTTTTGTGTTTAACCATGGAAGTAGGTTGGGTGTGATGTGTTGATGGGTTCCCTTTTAGCACATGAACATGGATTTTAATCTTGTCGAAAAGAGGGAAAAAATTATTTTAGGTAAAGATCAAGTAATCTTTACGAATGTGGAAGTCAGATAAGCAGCAATCTGATAATGGTGGAAGTCGTAGTCAATGCAGAGACGGTTTCCGAAGTTATAGTAGTGGATGTGGTCAAATTTGCAAGACTACGTCAAATAGAGTTTATGGAGAGAAGTGCTCCATTTATTGAAGGTTGATGAGAAGTGCATCAACAAATTTGAAGATGGTAATGAGAAGTGCATTACATTAGGAAGAGAAGTGCTCCATTGAATGAAGGTTTGGTGATAATGTGCATCAACAAATTAAGAAAACCGATGATGTTAGTGAGAAGTGCATCAACAAATATTTGGTGATGAGAAGTGCATCTCATATGAAGGGAAGTACATCATAATATTGGCAAGCAAATGTTCAAGACCAATTTTGAAGTAAGGGGGTGTGTTGGAATATTACTTCAAAATAGTAATTAGTGTGTTAGTCATTCTAGGAGCCATTACGTTAGTGGATGCTTAGTCTGTTAGTAGTATGCAGTTAGTGGTAGATTATTTAGGCATGAAGTTAGTGGAAGTAGTTCCTTGTTTCTAGAATAAGTTAGTTATTCGTTTTTCTATAAATTATGTATTCTGGCTTCTAGTGAAATACAACAAGCTGCACCATATTATTGTCTTCCTATCTCCTATTTTAGTTTCTACAGAAAATACATACATCCTTAATCGTGTAAATTTCTTGAAAATCAGGAACACGTTTATCTCACTCCATTTTTCATCATGTAGATCAAAGCGGATAATAACGTCAAGTTTCTCTGTTAGATAATGTAAGGAGTTATTTAAGTACCCAAAACAACTCAATTTGTGTCCTACGTTATTTGGAGAGTCTAATAAGGATTTCCACAAACCATTTTTAAGCTATATATCAATCCTTCAACTCGATTCTCGTACAAATTAATATGAACAATCTTGTAGTCATCACTATTCTCATCATAACCAAACGCCGAAGCACGACACATTGGAGATTCTGTGCAAAGGTTAACAACCTGGAACACGCCCGGGTTTGTTGGGTTCAACACTAAGTATTTGATGTACTTGAAGCACCCAGTACTAATACAAAGTAAGCCGTTGCAGGAGCCTATTAATTTTGTCGTCGAGTCGTGTCGGAACGTAGAAGGCAAGGCGAGTGTGGTAGGACGAGGGTGGGAGATGAGAAAGTCACCGATAATGTAGAGGGAAGAGCCGGATGAAAAGATGAGTAAAGCATTGGATTCGGGGTTTTTGAGTGAGGTTTTGTGATAGAGTTTGATGAATTCAGAGCTTTCTATGTAGTTTTGCCAATCGTTGGAAACATATTTGCATCGAATTAGTGACTTTAGAGGTTGTTGTAGGAGGATGCTGCAGAAAATTTCATTAGGAATTGTTTCCATTGGAGACTGGAGAGGTGCGTGAAAGGTTGGAAAAGTAAATAAGGAAGTATAATAAGTTGCGGTTAATTTCTGTTTTCTCTAAGAGCATCTACAATGGGATGGTTTTAATGGCTTGCAAGAATAAGAAAAACAAGCTTTACTTGGTTTTATTATTGGGGAACTTGGCCCTTTGGGTTGGTTGGTCTGGAAATCTAGACCAAATGTGCCTTGGATGGAGCGCCCAAGACGAGTGGGTGTTTGCCGCGTGGCGAAAAATCTGGGCAGAACTTATTGTAGGGCCCTTGTGAAACGCATCATTTGGAAGACAAAGGGCGAAAGAGAGACGGACTGAAGAGGTGAAACGCGTAACTCAAGGAATCGCTGGGCCCAAAACTCCAGCCTGCTGTCGGTGGCCCCCGACGCGTCGGGAGGCCCACCGACCAGCAAGTGGTAGGGCGCCACGTGTTGTCCTTGTTGCTTCCAATTACCTGCGATTTTGCTTCCAAGTTTTCTTTAGTTTCAACGGCTAATTTTTGTACGTTACAGATTTTGTAACGTTTTAAAAAAAAAACAGTTTATAATTTTAAAAAAAAAATTACAATAACGGCTATAAAATATTTTTATCTATAAATTGAGCCCAAATTTCATATATTTTACCACACTTCTTACCAACCTATTTTTTTTAATTATTCTCTCCTACCTAATATTACTTATACTAAGCCAATATTATGGATTCAAATAATCCTAATTACTCCCAAAATAATCCAAACCACCCACAAAATTCCCAAAATAATTTCCAAATCGATCCAAGTGTGCTACAAAATCCGGAATTCCAAAGAATGTTTATGTTTTTCCAAAGCCAATCGAATTACCAAAATTCTCAACAAGCTACACAACAATCTCCACAAAGTTCTAATCATCTATCCCAACAACAAGCTCAACCATCTTTTCCTATATCCCAACATATTTCACAACAACATGAACAACCTCAAAACGATGTAGTTGAAATCCAATCACAAGAAATTCGAAACACTCCTTCTTCAAAAAAAGCCACAACACCAAAGTTTCAATGGAGTGCAGATGAAGATCATGCACTCATTTCGGCGTATCTAGAGTGCGGAGGAGATGTGTTGAAGGGAACCGACCAAAATGGTGATGGTTTCTGGGGTTCAGTATTTGATAGTGTGGAAGAGTCACGACGACTCAATCCAACTTTACGCCCAAGGACTTTCAAAGCTCTTACTAGTCGTTGGAAAAAAATCAACGGAGATGTGAATGCATGGGTCGGGATATATACCGAGGCGAAAAGGAAGAAAGGGTCCGACTGCAATGAAGAAGACGTCTTGATCGAAGCCCGTGAGATGTGGATAATGCCCATGGTCCCCGATTTACATTGGAGCATGCATGGAATGTTATGAAACACTATGACAAATGGGCGAGATGGCACCCAAATGAGCGGCGGAAGCTCAAAACGGCCGGGTCCGGATGAAGGTGCGAGCTCAAAACGCCCGACGGCCAAGAAAGTTAAGAGTAGGAGAAAAGCCCCAATATCCAGGTTCTCCATCTCCATCCTCTTCAGAATTTACGAGGAGGATTAGTTTGGGAGAAGATTTGCTTGAGTATCAAAAGGAGCGTGATGCCTTAAGAGAATCAACGAAAGAGGAAGATAGAAAGTTCAAAATTTGGACTGCATTAATGGCTAAGTCTTCCCTTGATCCGGATGAGAGAGAGATTTATGAAAAACTTAAGCTACAATTTAAGAATAAATATGTTTAGTTAGTGTTCATGTTTTTAATTGTTTTAGTTTGCAATTGAATTGTATCGTACTTTAATTATGAATGTGTATGTGTCGTAAATTTTTATTATGAATGTATCGTTTTCATTATCGTTAGAATTATTAATATCATCTCATTATCATTTTCATTATTATTATTATTATTATTATTATTATTATTATTATTATTATTATTATTATTATTATTATTATTATTATTATTATTATTATTATTATTATTATTATTATTGAATAATGTCACAAATAGTATCGCATTGAATTGTCTACTCGGTGACATTGAATTGTCTACTCCTACAAATAGTATCGCATTGAATTGTCTACTCATTGACATTGAATTGTCTACTCCTACAAATAGTACTGCATTATTGAATTGTCTACTCAGCTGACATTGAATTGTCTACTCCTACATTGTTATGTACATATGATGGATTTTTCCTATATAATAGAACATAGCTTCAACCATAAAATCACAACTCCATCCACTTTTTCTTCTCAATCTCTTATTTTCTAGAAAAACACCACTTCAATCAACGTATCTCCAAAATGAACTATGATTCAAGTTCTTCTAGTTCAGGTTCTGAATTTTTTAATTACATGGTTCAAGATTACATAGAATGGAGTCAATCCGTTGATGCTGAGCAACAAAACGAAGAAGAAATTGTACCACGCACTAGAAAATATATGCATAGGGAACGTGAGGAAGCTCATGAAAGATTGTTTCATGACTATTTCAGCAACGAACCTCTGTACCCCGAGAATATTTTTCGCCGAAGGTTTCGTATGCACAAGCATGTTTTCCTTCGTATTGTCGAAGGTGTAACAGCTGAAGATGATGAGTTCTTTACGCAAAAACCGGATGCTACTGGAAGGATGGGTGCATCTGCACTCCAAAAATGCACAGCGGCTATCAGGATGTTGGCATATGGTTCATCCTCTGATGCTGTTGACGAGTACCTGAAAATTGCTTCAAGTACCGCTAGAGAATGCCTTCTTCATTTTGTCGAAGGGGTTGTTGCTAGATTTGGACCTGAATACTTGAGGAAGGCAAATGCAAATGACATTGAGCGTCTCCTACATGAAGGCGAAGCGTCGTGGCTTCCCGGGTATGATGGGAAGCATCGATTGCATGCATTGGAACCGGAAGAATTGTCCTCGGGGATGGAAAGGAATGTATCAAGGAAGAAGCAAACCGCAACTATAATCCTAGAAGCGGTTGCTTCAAGTGACTTATGGATATGGCATGCTTTTTTTTGGCACCCCGGGTTCATGCAATGATATAAACGTATTGCAAGAGGTCTCCCGTCTTTGATGATGTTCTACAAGGAAGAGCTCCGAGAGGTCAACTTCTCCGTGAACGGGACAACTTATAACATGGGTTACTATCTTAACGATGGCATATACCCGAGGTGGTCAACATTCATCCCCGCAATAAAGCTCCCCCAAACCCCCAAACAAAGATTATTCACACAACATCAAGAAGTCGTTAGAAAAGATGTAGAGCGTGCATTCGGGGTATTGCAAGCTAGATTTGCAATTATTCGCAAACCCGCTCCTCGCGTGGGATAAGGACATATTGTGGAAAATAATCATGGCATGTATCATCATGCACAATATGATTGTTGAAGATGAGCGTGATACTTATCAAAATTACCGAGATCCGAACGAATATGATCAAGTTCAAACTCAAAATAACGAGGGGTCATCTAACCAAGCCGGAGGAGACTCATTCGTTGTGCACAACGGAAGACTCGAGGCGCGAAATTTACGTGCATACATGGAGAGAAGATCCGAGATGCGAGACGGAGAAACTCACGTCTCACTAAAAAATAACTTGGTTGAACACATATGGCGTAAGTTTGGGCCTAATCGTCAAGTTGATTAAGTGACTTTTATTGAATTTCTTATGGTTTAAGTAATTTTAAATTTCATGTATTTGTGTGTTTTAAATTATCTATCTTTATGTATCAAATTATCATGTATTTGTGTGTTTTAAATTATCTATCTTTATGTATCAAATTATCATGTATCTGTGTTTTTTAAATTATTTATCTTATATAATGTGTTCGTTGTTTTTAATTTATAATGTCAAGTTAACGTAATTTAATTTAACGTAAGCTAATTAATACATAGTTACTATAATTTCAAGTTAACACTAATTTAATTTAACGTAAGCTAATTAGCTAATTAGTTTTTAACGTAATTTAATTTAACGTAATTTAATTAGCTTTTATTAATTTAGATCATATATTTCATTAAAAATAAACATTGAGTAGGAGAGAGAGTATATGGTGGGGTATGGTAAAAGTAGGAGAGAGAAATAGAAAAACCAAGTAAGACCAACCAAACCATTGTGAGAAAAAAAAGATGAGTTGGTGGGAGTTTTAGTGGGATGTGAGGTGTAAGAAGGAGGAAAGGAGAGAGAATGCCAAAAACTCAAAGACTAACAAAGACCAACCAACCCATTGGTGATGCTCTAATGTAACAACAACGCTTATGAAATAATGAAATAGCTACATAAAGAACCAAAAATATATAGTGGGAATAACGTGGGATGATAAAAACATCAGTAAAACAAGGTTATACTCCAACTAGGATTAGGTTTCCAACTAGGAGAAGAAATAGGTTTCACTTCACCAATGCTTGAATGCTTGAATTCTTCAATTCTTCAACAAATGGTGTCTAATGTTTGATGTTAAACATTTTCTTTCATAAGAATTACTAAGTTATCATTTTGGTCACTATATTATCATAAGAGTTACTTCCAAGATGCCATTAGTTATTAGTACAAAAAAGAGTTACTATTTTTTTTTTTTTTGATACAGAAAAGAAAACTAGGACAGAACCCCTAATCTGGAGGCCAGCCTAAAACATCCTTACGGATGACAAGAGAGAAATCAAAAGAGTAAGGAGGAAACTTGTAGATGAGATTGCTGGCTCCTTGACCTTCATGCGCCATGAAATCCGCTGCCCGATTAGCCTCCCTGAAAGGCTGAAACAGTGCGCAATAGAGACCTCTCTAAACTTGGACAAATCTAAACCTGCATCAGTAATAACAGCATTAATAGACCAAGGGGGTTTCCAAATTTTTAGAAGAGAGTTGATAACAGATAAGTTATCTCCTTCAATAAGAATATCTTCTAGATTAAGGAAACAAGCTGCTTTGATAGCTTCCCTAAGACTCCGTCGCCTCGGCTGAATGATAGAAAAATCATTAGGAACCGAGTTGCAACCTGCTAAGATAGCATTACCAAGATAATCTCTAATCACAAAACCAAAGGAAGCCCGCCCGTCTTGATACTTAGAACCATCAAAATTAATTTTAAAAGAACCTTGGGGAGGAGGGATCCAACCAGTAGACCGATTGCCTACAACCGTCGAACAATTATTAATACCAATTTTTCTAGGCAAATGAAAAAATCCCCGGGAGGCTTTACAATGATTCCAATCATCTCGCAAATTTCTCAATTAAACAACACAGTTGTCTTACAGAGAAGGACTCCTGAGAAAAAATGACTTTGTTGCGCGCAAACCACACAAACCACCAACCCATGGCCAATTGGCAGGTTTTTGCCATCCCTAACTTATGAATACAAACTTCAAGATTTTGACGGAAGGAATCTAAACACGCTTCCACCGGAATCTGAGGCCAACCGCAGTCTTCTTCCAATTGAAGAAAGAGATCAAACACAAAACAAGACCGAAAGAATAAATGGGACGCAGTCTCCGAGAAACAACCACAAAATTCACATTGTTGTGGAGTAAAAATTTTCACTTGCTCTAGTCTATCCTTCGTAGGTAAACCATTATTACAGGCTTTCCAAAGAAAATTCTTAATTTTCGGAGGTAAACAGGACTTCCAAATCCACTTATACTCAACCGAATCTTGAATACCAATCTTATGATCAATAAGATGTCGAGCACCTGTCTTAACTGAATAAATGCCATCAGCCGTCGGGGCCCAGAAAACTTCATCCTCTACATCATTAGACGGGATGAAGATTTGGGAAATCATAAAACAAATATTTCCAGGAAGAAAAGCATTTAAACGATGATGATCCCAAACTTTGGTTTCCGTAATAAAATCTTTGACTCGCAAATTATTGTTGCTATAAGGGTTTTGAATAATCTTACTTAAAGGGTATGGAAAAACCCAATTATCATGCCAAAAGTTAATTTTAACCCCATTACCAACTTGCCACCTAAGCCCTGATCTAAACATTGGTCTTAAAGACATAAGTTTTTTCCATTGCCAAGAAGAATTCTGAGAGACTTTATAATTCAGAAAATCCCTATTTTTACAATACTATATCATTTTGGTCACTGTGCCATTTTAATTGTTTTATTTTCATGACTATAGTTACTCGTAAAATCATAAGAGTTACTATAGTATTGTTTTGGTCATTATGTACTTTTAATTGTTTATTAGGATTATAGTTAGCTATACAATCACAGAGGTTACTGTATTACCATTTTGGTCACTATGTACTTTTACTTGTTTAATTTTTATGACTATAGTTGTATACAATCATAAGAGTTAATATATTATCATTTTGGTCACTATGTTTATTGGATTAATCTTTCATCAATTTATTTTTTCATAGATGTGGAGATCATGCATTCTACTAAATGTTCTAAATTTGATGATGATGATGATCAACTGTAAAACTTTTTTGTTTATGCTCCAATTAGGTGTCTTCCACAAGCTCAAATTGTTGCTACTTTGGTGTTGTGTGATATATGGTTTTAGGGCAATGTTCTTGCTAGCTGCCTGAATTCGAGTCTAGAAGGGTTCATATTTTTAAGGATGTTGAAGAGAGGAGGAAGAAGGCCATTAAAGAGAAAAAAAAACTAATGGCTGATGACATGAAAAAGAAGATGGCAGATGAGGAGAAAAGGAAGAAAAGGAAGACCAAGGGCTCATGACAAGAAAAAGAAGTGGCTTGATTTATTGTTTGAAAGTTGTAATTAGTTCTCTTTTATATTTAATTTTAAAATTTTCATGTTGTTAGGATCACTATGATATTTATAAGAGAGGGTCACTATGGTTGTTTTCATCTTTTAAAATATATAGTGACCAAATAGAAGATGTAGTTATTAATTAGTATGTATATTATATTATTATGAATTTGATTACTTAGCTTAATCTATATTAAAATGTCTCATAGTATCCTTTTTATCGAAATAGTTACTATAACTTTTGAAAGTGTATGATCTTGCGTTTATATTGGCTCGGCAACATAATTCACACGTGTGAGGCCTTTGGTCCACGCCAACATTATTGTGGACCAGGTCCACACAAGACTTTTTGTCACTTTACTTAGTTGTATGAGAACAGATTACAAGAAGATCCCATGCTTTGGCAGGTTTTGCGTGGGAGCCAAGTATTGTCTTATTTGTTATTACTCTAAAAATCAGTAAAATTAGGTTATACTTTAATTTTTGATTTATTACTTTGTACTTTGGAACAAAATATATATTTTAGTTTAATGGTAATTTGTGATTTAGAAGAAAAAATTAATAAGGCGATATCTTGTTAGATTGGTCTCCACATATATATATTAAAATCAGTACTTCTTATATATATATATATATATATATGAAGTTGCCTGAAAGTAGGACTGCGTTTGTGAATGATGGGTTGAATCTTGATCAATGTAGAGATATGTGTAAGAGGAGTTATATATATATATACTTCCTCCGTACTAAAATAAATGAAACACTTATCATTTTAGACCGTTTCAAAAATAAATGAAACATTACTTTATTTGATATTCACTTCTTTCTATCTCTCTCCTCATCACATGAGTCCCTCTTTTTCTTTCTCTCTATCTCTCTCCTCTCATAAATCCCCGTGCCAAGACCCTAAAACGGAACGGATGAAGTATATATATATGAAGTACTAATATTAATATATATGGAGAGATCCCTCTAGGGTACCCTCGCACAAGGCCCCCCACCCAGAGGCCCAGTATAAGCCATACACCCCCTAACAGAGACAAAGTCTTTACTAAGAAACATAGCATCCTCTAAAACAACATCTAAATCAAAGAAATAAATCTTGGGCCGAGTACAAATAAAGTCCAAGTCTAATTATTTTTCTCTAGTTTGTTTATTTATTTCAATTATGCTAGAGTAGTTCTTTTATCTATGTTAAGCAAACTCTAGTCATGATTAATATGTGATTGTTCCTTTAAATCCTCAAACTAGTTGTTTATTTGTTCTTGTTTATTGATTGTGCATATTCTGATACTAGATTAGGGATAATTAGTATTGTTATTATTCCATTATCTTGATCACAACGGGAGTTAGGTTTTGACGGATTTTTTGTATTCTTATTTAAGGACATGAAATTTTCCATGGGAGTAGGTAGAATGGATTGTTAGGAAGTTACAGTATTGTGTTTAAAGTCATTAATTTGCATGATTCCACGGGAGTAGGCTTGAGTGCATATTAGGGAAGCCATAGATAATCGATAGAGGTTTATGGTACTTTATAGGGTGTACTTTCCCTTGTGAACATTTAATTGATTAGTTTGGGGTAGGAATTATTATTGTATTAATTCATTCTAGTGGAGGTACTTATCTCAAGATTATTTTATTTATATATTGATTAGTATAGTTGATTCGACCATCATTGATATTAATCTCCTTTAGTACTCTTACCATTATTTAAGGGCTAATAATAGAACAACTTTCTCATGGTGGGATCAACCCTGACTTATACTACATAGTTAGGAGGATTAGTTAGGCTATTTATTTTTGTTAGGTGCGCGACACGCCTATCACGACGCAACAAGCACCACCAACAACGACATCTTCTATCTCTCCCCATCACCACTATTACAACACACCAACCACCACCGTTCAAAAATCACCCACTTTGAAATCACCACCTTCAAAACCCTAAACCTAACCTTCGAAATAGCCACCTTAAAAACCCTAACATTCGAAATAGACTCGGCGAGTTTGGTGGAGGTGGTGTACAACGATGAAGGTGGTAGCGTGGTGGTGTCGGGCCGTTATTGGTGGCGTGGTGGTGTTTGTTGGTGGTGCTGGTGCTGGTGTTGGGTGGTGGGTTGAGTTGAGGATAGAGAGGGGTGAGTAGGTTGCGAAAGAGGTGGTTGAGATGAGAGGGGGGGATGGGTGGGTTGGTTAGTTAATGTTGTTTAGCTTGGTGGATAATAAATTAATTAAGCTGTTAGGAGAATTAAGTAATGATATTTATGTAAAAGAAAAAAATCCTTCATTTTATCTATGTCGCATTTATTATGACATTTCCTAAAATGGAAAATATTGCACTTATTTAGAAAAGAAGCTAAGGTTAGTATAACTACATATCTTATATGTTTATTAAGTCATTACTCCTCCATTTCTCAAATATCTTCCTATTTTCTCTTTTTTGTCAATGTATGTTTTCTATGATTAATATCTTTAATTACATATTAGTAAAAATTATATAAATTTGATATTCTTAATGTACGTACTCATTTAGATGATTGAAACAAAAACCCCACATGACTATATATTGTTTCTTATACTCCCTTCATTTTTTTAAATTGCTATATTTTCCATAAATAAATGTTTCTTTTTATTGCTACATTGTTTAATTTTCCTTATTTGGAGTACTTGGCCCACCAAAAAGTAATATTACATCCGTTTCACAATACAACAACATTTGCTTTTTCATGTACTTTAACACGTTTCTTTGTACATTAATATCTCTAATTGCGTACAAGCAGGGCCGTTTTAAACATTTTAGAGGCCCTGTTCTAATCTAAAAATTGGGCCCTTTGTATAATCAAATGTGCGTCTTAAAATTGATTGTCCCAATTAGCCAAATGTCAGTTGAAATTTTTAGATTCAACAAAAAATTATTGTTAGCTGATGATTGATAATCTAAGCCTAAAGCAAGATAAAAACAATTCTCTTGGGATTTCTTTTAAAATAAAAAGAGAAAGACTATAATTTCCACTATTAAAATAATCTAAATCTAACCCTAATTAAATTAGATATTAATGAAAAATGGAAAATGAAAAACATGATATGTGCAACTGCAAGTTCTTCATGGAATTGGTAGTTACCAACAGAAAGTAGCATCCAAATACTAAAGCTCCAAATGCTAGAAATATATGAGGTATACAAAAAAAAAAAGGTGGTTTATCTGGAAACAAATTGTGATTTGATTCATTTGTTGACATCGATTAAAAGATTGAGAAAGTTAGTTGAGAGTGTTTAATGGAAAGTTTGATTAAAAGAGAAACAATAATTAGATATTAGAGAGTTCCTCTAAAAAAAATAGATATTAGAGAGGATGGAACTCCAAAAATTTAAATATTATGGGAACTAAAAGAATGTGAAGACAAGGAATTAAATAGGAGAGAGGAACTCTGAGGAAGTCGTGACAAAAAGGAAAATGTGGAGAGATGCATGTTACTCTGTATGGGCTTACGGGATTAAGAAAAGTTTTCTTTTTTAAGTCAATTGGGTTTAAGTATTATTATGAGGCCTTCTAGCTTTAGGGGGCCCTGTGCTGAGGACCAGGATGCACAGGTCCTTAGCCGGCCTTGCGTACAAGTAAAAATTATAAAAAGTTGATATTTGAAATCCACGCATTTAGACAAATTTAACAAGATATCATTTGGCTATGTTTTTTCTTACATAATGATGAGAGAAAGATTATGTAAGTTGGTTGATATAGATAATGCTCAAATGAGAAATGTTGCATGTATAGTGAAACAGATGATTTTTTTTCACTTTTCCCCCTTATTTTACATGAAATGGGTCAAAAAGTACCATCCAAAAAGCTTGAAAGTGACATTACGTAAAATCTTATGCAAAACACAATGTAGCGGTTAAAAAAAGGAGGGAGTATATTTGAAAAAAATTATAAAATTATCTTTACTTATTACAGATACATAAATTATTAGAATAGGTGGTCTAATTTTATACACCATCTATTTCTTTTTAGTTTATTCACTTCATTTTAGAGGAGAACCAACAAGGAAATACAAAAGTATGAGAGAGAAACTGAAAACTGAGAAAGAGAAACTAAAAAGTGGGTTAAAATATTAAAAAGTGGATGAGATGAGTGAAAAAATAGGAGAAAGTAGATGAAACATGCATGTTACCAAGAATAGAAAAAACAATAGTGTGTAGATTAAAAGAAAACAAACGAAAAAGGAAAATAGATTAAAAAACAGATGGAGTATTAAAATTAGCCAAACACAAGCCCTCATTCTCCTAACAAGCCCGTTTCATTTCACTCAAGCCCAACACTACCTAGACATCTCGCACCAACCTAGACGTTCCTTCTTTTCTCTTTCCTTTGTTTCTCTTTGAATTTCGAACTACAATAGACAATTTCAAAAAACAACCCGACAGTGTTGTCGAATAGATTAAACTAGTAACTAAATAAATTAAACTAACTATATGCATAAAAGTGGTCAGTTTTCTTCGTAAAAGTAGGCTTGACTATTGCCTAATCTCAAATTAAAAATAGATGGTCTCGACCAACTGTATTTATGAATAGTGTATAACTTGCAAAAATAGTCAAAGATCTCAGAAGCACGGAGGGAGTATTAAATTATTAATGAATGTTCTATTTTAATTTATAAACGTTGTAACTAAATAGCTATAATTTACCATAATACCCCTCATATACCTTAAACTCACGTATAAGTTAACTATATAGAATTGGCAAAGCTCCATGTATACAAACCCTCTCGGTGGCTAAGTCTCGCACTTGACAAAAAAATAATTTCCGAGAGAGAGTGAGAGAAATCAGTCGGACCAAGGCCGACTAAGGACCTGTGCATCCTGGTCCTCAGCACAGGGCCCCCTAAAGCTAAAAGGCCTCATAATAATACTTAAACCCAATTGACTTAAAAAAGAAAACTTTTCTTAATCCCGTAAGCCCATACAGAGTAACATGCATAGGGATGTCACGGGTCGGATCTGGACCGGGTCCAGGTGGACCCGGATCCAGATCCGTTTTGAGCTGGATCAGGATCCGACCCGGATCCGGCCGGGTCGAAAATGTTGGACCCGAGATCAGATCCGACGGATCTTACGGATCCGGGTCCGAAACGGGTCCGGAACGGATCTGGCAGAATGTATATTATTTTACCTACTTTTCATACAAAAAAAATCAATAATCAATAATTTTACTTCAAATTCGCAACTAATTCAATAAGCTTACAACAATTTGAAATTCTGAAAATGAATTAGATCTAAAAACTTACACTAATTAAAATTAAATAAACAACTTTCTCCTCTTCCACCAGCACCAGTGCACCACCCGTTCATCTTTCTTCTCTTCCTCTTCCTCTTCCACCAGCACCACCACTATCTCCTGCCCTACCCACCCGTTCTCTCCCCTCTCCCTGAAATCCAACAATCCTAACCCACATGGTGGTGCCGCTGGTTGTCGCCCGTGCGAAGAGAGAGAAGGGGAATGACGGAAGAGAGAACCGTTGGCGGTGCACTGCAGGTCGCGACTACAGTGGATGGCCGGCGATCCGCGAGTTCGAACGTTAGCGAGCTTGTTGGCCGCTGGTGGTGGCGAGATCTTGATGCGGGCCGGTGGTGGTGGGCGAAAGAGAAGAAGAGTGAAACAGTAGGTGAGGGAGATGGAGTGTTAGGGACTTAGGGTTTAGGGATTGAAAGGAAGTTTACTGGGCGTGAAAAAGAATGAAATGAAAAAGGTCAGAAGATTAGAAGTGGAGAAGAGGCCCAGCGCCAAACCCAACTTCTTTTTTTTTAAAAACGGATCTGCGGATTCGGGTCCGGGTCTACTGGTCAGATCCGGACCCGGATCCGTGATCTGACCAGTGGACCCGAATCCGACCCGGATCCAACGGGTCCAAAATTTTAGGATCCAGACCCGGAAAAACGGATCTGGGTCGGGTCTACTGGCCTGCTAACGTTCGAACCTGCGACTGCCAGCCATCCACTGTAGTCGCGACCTGCAGTGCACCGCCAACGGTTCTCTCTTCCGTCATTCCCCTTCTCTCTCTTCGCACGGGCGACAACCAGCGGCACCACCATGTGGGTTAGGATTGTTGGATTTCAGGGAGAGGGGAGAGAACGGGTGGGTAGGGCAGGAGATAGTGGTGGTGCTGGTGGAAGAGGAAGAGGAAGAGAAGAAAGATGAACGGGTGGTGCACTGGTGCTGGTGGAAGAGGAGAAAGTTGTTTATTTAATTTTAATTAGTGTAAGTTTTTAGATCTAATTCATTTTCAGAATTTCAAATTGTTGTAAGCTTATTGAATTAGTTGCGAATTTGAAGTAAAATTATTGATTATTGATTTTTTTTGTATGAAAAGTAGGTAAAATAATATACATTCTGCCAGATCCGTTCCGGACCCGTTTCGGACCCGGATCCGTAGGATCCGTCGGATCTGGATCTGGGTCCAACATTTTCAGACCCGCTGGATCCGGGTCGGATCTGGATCCAGTCTGAAAACGGATCTGGATCCGGGTCCACCTGGACCCGGTCCAGATCCGACCCGTTGCCATCCCTATGCATGTTACTCTGTATGGGCTTACGGGATTAAGAAAAGTTTTCTTTTTTAAGTCAATTGGGTTTAAGTATTATTATGAGGCCTTTTAGCTTTAGGGGGCCCTGTGCTGAGGACCAGGATGCACAGGTCCTTAGCCGGCCTTGGTCCGACTGATTTCTCTCACTCTCTCTCGGAAATTATTTTTTTGTCAAGTGCGAGACTTAGCCACCGAGAGGGTTTGTATACATGGAGCTTTGCCAATTCTATATAGTTAACTTATACGTGAGTTTAAGGTATATGAGGGGTATTATGGTAAATTATAGCTATTTAGTTACAACGTTTATAAATTAAAATAGAACATTCATTAATAATTTAATACTCCCTCCGTGCTTCTGAGATCTTTGACTATTTTTGCAAGTTATACACTATTCATAAATACAGTTGGTCGAGACCATCTATTTTTAATTTGAGATTAGGCAATAGTCAAGCCTACTTTTACGAAGAAAACTGACCACTTTTATGCATATAGTTAGTTTAATTTATTTAGTTACTAGTTTAATCTATTCGACAACACTGTCGGGTTGTTTTTTTGAAATTGTCTATTGTAGTTCGAAATTCAAAGAGAAACAAAGGAAAGAGAAAAGAAGGAACGTCTAGGTTGGTGCGAGATGTCTAGGTAGTGTTGGGCTTGAGTGAAATGAAACGGGCTTGTTAGGAGAATGAGGGCTTGTGTTTGGCTAATTTTAATACTCCATCTGTTTTTTAATCTATTTTCCTTTTTCGTTTGTTTTCTTTTAATCTACACACTATTGTTTTTTCTATTCTTGGTAACATGCATGTTTCATCTACTTTCTCCTATTTTTTCACTCATCTCATCCACTTTTTAATATTTTAACCCACTTTTTAGTTTCTCTTTCTCAGTTTTCAGTTTCTCTCTCATACTTTTGTATTTCCTTGTTGGTTCTCCTCTAAAATGAAGTGAATAAACTAAAAAGAAATAGAGGGTGTATAAAATTAGACCACCTATTCTAATAATTTATGTATCTGTAATAAGTAAAGATAATTTTATAATTTTTTTCAAATATACTCCCTCCTTTTTTTAACCGCTACATTGTGTTTTGCATAAGATTTTATGTAATGTCACTTTCAAGCTTTTTGGATGGTACTTTTTGACCCATTTCATGTAAAATAAGGGGGAAAAGTGAAAAAAAATCATCTGTTTCACTATACATGCAACATTTCTCATTTGAGCATTATCTATATCAACCAACTTACATAATCTTTCTCTCATCATTATGTAGTTAAAAAACATACCAAATGATATCTTGTTAAATTTGTCTAAATGCGTGGATTTCAAATATCAACTTTTTATAATTTTTACTATGCCAGCGCCTGGCCATTTGGGGACCGCGTGCATCCCTGGGCCTCAAGCACAGGGCCCCCTAAAGCTAAAAGGCCTCATAATAATACTTAAACCCAATTGACTTAAAAAAGAAAACTTTTCTTAATCCCGTAAGCCCATACAGAGTAACATGCATCTCTCCACATTTTCCTTTTTGTCACGACTTCCTCAGAGTTCCTCTCTCCTATTTAATTCCTTGTCTTCACATTCTTTTAGTTCCCATAATATTTAAATTTTTGGAGTTCCATCCTCTCTAATATCTATTTTTTTTAGAGGAACTCTCTAATATCTAATTATTGTTTCTCTTTTAATCAAACTTTCCATTAAACACTCTCAACTAACTTTCTCAATCTTTTAATCGATGTCAACAAATGAATCAAATCACAATTTGTTTCCAGATAAACCACTTTTTTTTTTGTATACCTCATATATTTCTAGCATTTGGAGCTTTAGTATTTGGATGCTACTTTCTGTTGGTAACTACCAATTCCATGAAGAACTTGCAGTTGCACATATCATGTTTTTCATTTTCCATTTTTCATTAATATCTAATTTAATTAGGGTTAGATTTAGATTATTTTAATAGTGGAAATTATAGTCTTTCTCTTTTTATTTTAAAAGAAATCCCAAGAGAATTGTTTTTATCTTGCTTTAGGCTTAGATTATCAATCATCAGCTAACAATAATTTTTTGTTGAATCTAAAAATTTCAACTGACATTTGGCTAATTGGGACAATCAATTTTAAGACGCACATTTGATTATACAAAGGGCCCAATTTTTAGATTAGAACAGGGCCTCCGTTTCTTTTTAAGTGAGTCACTTTCCTATTAAGGAATAGTCATAATAAGTGACACACTTCCACAAATGAAAAAAAAAAGACTGAATTATTACAATATTGCCATTACAATTAAACTCACCTACCTTATTAATTATTCTAACCACTAGTATAACCATCATTAATTACATTAGGGTTTCCCTCCCTTTTTTTATGCTTGCAATTATTCCCCACCCACCATCTTTTTCTCGATCATTCTATACGCCTCTCTCACTCATCTCTATCACTCAAGAACCCTAAATCTTGAACATCTCCTCTCTCACTCAAGAACCCTAACTCTTCTCTCTGATTCATCTCTCTCGCCTCTTTTTATCTTCAACCCTAACTTCTCTTTTCTCTCTCGTCTCTCTGAAAAAGTTCGATTTAGTAACTCTCGTCTCTCTGAAAAAGTCCGATCTAGGGTTTTGAAGACTGATCTCTCATAATTTTCTGTCGGTCCTATTTGTTGCTTCAATATGTCTTCTTCGTGGATTACGGCAGACTACTTGTTTGGTTGTGATGATATGGATTCTTCGGAGGAATCGAGGTTGATGCGCTTGATAGATCGTGCCAACCACGGTTCATCTTACACATCTACTGAGCTCCCTTATGTGCGTAGGGGTTCTGAAACACCAACATCGAAATTGGTGTTGCCGGAAAAGGTAGAAACTGTGGTGGAAGCCACGGTTGATTCGAGATCTGCGTGCTTGGGTAAAAGGAAATTGCAATTTGACGAGTCCCTTGAATCTTCGCCTCAAAAGTCTGCAGATGAGATCCCCAAAATTGAAACTTCAACCTATGTTGCGGAAAGCCCTAAAAATGCAATCAAAAAATCGAAACTCTGTCTTCCTATGAATTGGTGAAGCGTTCCTAACTTTATCTCTTAAAGTTGATTTTTTCATGAATTTATGTGTGGTGTTGAATGATTTTGTCATGTTGGCTCTGATATTTGTTGGTATTATGCTTTATTAGTAATTAAGATGAGTATATGTTTGTACTGTGAGATCATTTGCATGATGGTTAGTATGATGATTTTATTTGAGCTGGGTTAGTTCTGAAAGTTATTTACATGATGGTGTTATTGTGGTTGTGATATGGAGCGATTTGAGTGTGTGTATGTGACTGATTTTGCATGATGGTGTTGTTGTGGTTTTGATTTTTACTAAATTTAGGGTTTATGGAGTGATTTGAGTTTGTGTTTGAGTTTGTGAGGGGGTTTGCATGATGGTGTTGTTGTGGTTGGTTCTGATTTTGCATGATGGTTTTGATGTGGTTGGTTTTGATTTTGCTTTATGGCGTTGATGTGGTTGTGATTTTTACTATTTGTAGGGTTTATGGAGTAATTTGAGTGTGCAGTTTGTGACTGAGTTTGTGTTTGTTACTGTGTATGTGTTATGGTGTTATTGTGGTTATGATTTGGAGTTATTTGAGTGTGTGTATGTGACTGATTTTACATGATGGTGTTGTTGTGGTTTTGATTTTTACTAAATTTAGGGTTTATGGAGTGATTTGAGTTTGTGTTTGAGTGTGTGTTTGTGAGGGAGTTTGCATGATGGCGTTGTTGTGGTTGGTTCTGATTATGCATGATGGTTTTGATGTGGTTGTAATGGAGTGATTTTGGGGTCTATGGCCTGATTGGAGTGTGTGTATGTGACTGATTTTGCATGATAGTGTTGCTGTGGTTGTGATTTTTACTAAGTTTAGGGTTTGCATGATGGTTTTGATGTGGTTGTGATGGAGTGATTTTGGGGTCTATGACCTGATTTGAGTGTGTATATTTGACTGAGTTTGCATGATGGTGTTGTTGTGGTTGTGATATGCTTGGTAATGATGTAATTTCCCTATGATGATGATCTTTTTACACCATAGATGCTTTCAACCTTTTTTCCTCTCAATGTGCCCCTAGCATTTTAATTTGTCTCTGCATTGATGAGGCAATTGTGTGTTGGTGTTGTGCCTACTGGACTTGTGTCAAACAATGTCAAATAATTAAAATTTGCATGAGAGGATGATGAATTATCCTCAATGATGAATGAGGTCAAGTTTAAGTTTCACATAGTCCATGTACTGGCTTTCCCCCACTTATGCCACCAATGCATTGACTAATTTTGTATGTTGGATGTGGCTGTTAGGAGGTTAAATATGGTTATGTGCATATTGGTGATTGGGGACAACCTGAGGGAAAGAACCAAGCCTTTCTTTTTCTTCAAACATGTTCCTTACATGCATTACTTGTGGAAACCAAATGATGTGAAATGCATTGACCTATGTACTTTACAAAAAAAGGTCATAACTTTACAAAATAGGGCCATACAACCACTATACTAAACAAAAAGTGTATGACTTCTATAATTTACAAAAAGTTGTGGTTATGTGTCAAACTAATGTTTGTCCGCCCTCTCGATCTTCGGAAGCAATTCCATTGCTTCAAATGGCTGAGGCCCAAACACAATGTCTTGATTGAGCACATTAACTGTGTCATTTACCAACTCCTCTGAAACTTCAACAGTAGTTGGTAGTAGACCCAATCTGTCCTTCTTTTTTTTGGAATTGTGTGGGTTTTTGTAATTGTTTCCCCCCTTTACCTTCAATATCTCCACCATAACATACATCAAATGTAGCCAAGTATAGTTGATTATCTTAGGATCATACACTGTGTATGCATCCTCAACACTTTTAATCAACTCATCAACTGTGTCTGGAAAACTCTGATGTTGAATGGATTAAATGGCTTTAAAAAAACCCAAATCGAGTACATTGAGGTCAGGTGACTGGGCTGGCTGGCAGATTATATTAATTTCAAAACCACCTTGTGTAGATGCTTCCAAAAACTCAGCATCATTAGGTTGGATATGGGGTCTAGCATTGTCCTGCTGAATCCATATCTGTTTGCACCCATTCTCTGGCCATTTTGCTCTAATTGCTGGCAGAAGCTTGTTGATTATCATTTCTCTGATGGTTTCCTTTGTAATACTTTGCTTTGCCTTCTTCTCAATTGTCCCATCAGTAGAATGACATTGGTTGTCTTCTTCTTCAGTTGTAATCTGTTCCAAAAGTTGCAGCTCTTCTTCTCCTATTGTGGTGTCATCACCAACTCCACTAGAAAGAATCCATGCTTCAAATGCTTCTTCATCCATGAACCCCATTATTCTACTGTGATGTGTGTGCAAGTGGTTGATTTTGTAGTGCAGTGTGTGCAAGTGGTTCACTTGTAGTGCAGTGTGTGCAAGTGATTTATTTGTAATTGTTTAGAGAATTTGTATAGAGAAAAATATTTTTTTTCCCTCTAAAATGTTGAAGGGGGAAAAAATAGAGCATATGGTATCTTAGTCCCCTGTATAAATAGAGGGTTCTAAAAAATCTAGAGCCAAAGTTTGAATTTTTTGGAATTGTAAAAGTTGAAAAAATTTGGAGCCAAAGTTTGAAAATTATCAGAATGGTCCCCTATATGTATGTGAAACTCTATCTCCAAAAGAAAAAAATTTGGAGGCAAAAGTTTAAAATAAAGTTGGCAGTGGAAAGTTCCCTCCCTTTTTCTTTGTCATTATGCGTGTAATGTAAAGTTATATGAGACCAAACCTTTAATTACTTAGTTAAATAGTGGTCCCAACTTTCTCTCTCTAGCCTCCTTGGTTGGTGTGCACTTTCTCTATGTTCCACTTAAAAAGAAACGGAGGAAGTAATAATTATTATGAGCAAACTCTTGAAATTGTTCAAGTGGCACTCTCAAGTTTCAATCACAATAACAAGGTCTGATTTTGTTCTATCTTGATTCCTAAGTTGAATATACTTCCTCCGTTCTTTTTCTATTGCAACAATTGAATTTTTACACTATTCACCCACCAGCCTCTCATTATCTATTGTAATTTATACGTACAAAAAAATATAGTCATGTGGGGCTTGTTAGATTCGTTTAGATATATACTTCCATAATATAGTTAAAGTTGTGTATTGGCAATCGTGAAAACTCAATTATTGCAATAGGAAAAGAACGGAGGAAGTAGGACGGATTACTAGTTTACTACTGACTAGATATACTTCGTTCCTCCGTTTTTTTACTTGTAATGTTTTGGATACTAATCCATGTGATATACCATATTTGCTTTTGAAGAACAAATTGTGTGAAATAATATAAACCTGAAAGTTGATGTTGTTAGGCTTGCAAGGCCTAGTGAAAACAATTGGATCCACAAAAGAATGATTTCCATCTTGGAACAAACAACATAGGATTATCTACTTCCGAATTGCATACTACTCTCCAAGCATCTAGGAAAGCCTAATCCACAACAAAGAAACATTTTAGTCTGCTTAGTGTTTGTTAAACTCTTTGACATCATTAACATTAGCACAGAGGACCACTAGCAAACTTTCTAAGACGATCCTGTTTAGAGTGATCCAACAAAGGTAAATTTCTTAAAAGGGCCCACCAAGACCGATTTGCACGTGTCTCTTTCAATAAATTGGCACGACTCACGAGCCTAGTAAGAAACGAGTTTTCCTTGGCCTGTGACCCTGTGTTAAACCTGGCAGTATACGGCACGAGCCACCCATAAGCCATAGCCGACACAAGACTCACCCTATACTAAAATACAAAAAAAATGACTCTTGACAAACAGTTCATCACTCCCTCAATATCTTCCACATGTGGCAATCTTACATGAATTGTCCAATCTAATGGAAATGGCCTATGCCACTTGTTCATATCTAATACTAACTTCGTTTCTATTTAATTTACACGGTTTGTTTTTAAGAAGAAACAAGGTAAAAGTGGATAAGTAGGAGAGAGATGAGAGGAATGATGAAAAGCAAGGAGTAAGAAGTATAAAAAATAATAAAAAAATAGAGGAGAGAGAAAAATGGGGGTAAATGGGGGTTTTAAGTGGGTTAATATATTTGGTGAGGGATCACATGGGGACAAAAATGGTAAAATAATAATTGGGCATTTTATCTTATATAGATAAAGTAAAAGTGTAACCATTAGAAAGGAGCGGCCCGAAAAGAAAAATGAGTATATTAAAAAGGAACGTAGATATTATAATTCATTACAATAGGTATAAAATCTGAAGAAAGAAGTGTCCAATCTAATGCAAATGAATCATTCCAATTGGTTATATCTAATATAATTCATTTACAATATATATATATATATACTTTTCCTCATCGTTGGAATAGAAAATAATCAAGTTCAAACTCTTGTATTAGCTAATAATCTAATGGAGACAATTACTCTCAGATGTTCTGACGGAGTAACAATGGAAGTAATGGAAGTCAATAAGGATGTTGCTTTTAAATTTGAGAAGATAAAAGGAATATGGAAGGTAAATCAACTTATGAGATTTTTAATGTTGATTTTAACGAAAACACGATGTCAAAGGTCATTTGATATTGTGAAATGATGAATAAGGAGGAAAGACCTAGAGATTAGGAGGAGGACTTTGCTAAAGCCAATAAAAGTAGCATGTTCAAACTAATGGAGGTAATACCTTTCGGCCTTTGAATTATTTTGCTGTTAATTAATATCATATAATGTCACATATTCAATGTTGCAACCTTAATTGACAGATATAAAAAAAAAGTCTCGAAAGTTTCGTTAGTTATTATGTATGTTTTTTTTTTGTAGAAAAAGTTATTATGTACCTACCTCTATTAACAATCATACACTACTATATTGATTGACAAACTAATGCATGACTGATTTATATGTTATAAAATTGACAAACTAATGCATGACTGATTTATATGTTATAAAATGAGCTAAATGAAATAAAAAATTGACGATTAATAATAATTTGAAATAAATATGTAGGTAATGTTTAATGATCAAATATCATATTATTCACAAATTGTAGGGATGATCATACTAAAACTAAATATATATACATGAAATATTGTCCTAATTCAATACAATTTTATAAAAGAAAAGTATCATGGATCGGAGCATTGGGTAGAGATAATATGGACTTTCATTATGTGAAAAAATAGTTTTCTTCATATCTTGCGGTAACTTATATGCGCAAAAAGAGTCTTCTTTCAATGTGATATTTGCTTATGTGATGACACTACAAATTTTATAAAAGATTATCTTTGATCCCATTGGTAAAGAGTAGGTGTGTACTTATGAGGCCCGTCCAATGATTATAATAAAAAAGTCTGATTTCATATAAGAATGAGTGTATGTATTCTTAGCATTGATTTCCTTTTATTCAATTTCATGTTTGGATTTTCATATTTAGGCTGCTGCTGATCTCGAGATTGACAGACTAACAACATTGACTACCAAAACTATTACTAGCGGGGTATTTAACAAGGATCAGACACACAGAAAAACAAAGACACCAAAGGAGCTTAGAGAGAGCATCCGTCGTGGTTTTTATGAACCTGCTTTAGCTAGTAGGGAGGAGCACGAGGAAAAGGAGGAGTAGGTATTTTATTCTCTTTAGTAGAGTTATTATCAATTTCTATTATATAAGCCAAGGGGATCTATAATGTCCCATATGAAAAGATTTTTGTACCCCTAATTTGAAACATGAAAAAAAAACTATTCGAAATTTCTCATTCATTTCCTGAATTACAATTATGCATAATAAGGAAGGTTATAAAAAAAGAAAACTACTAACATAAAAAGTTTAAGATTGTCATTAAAAGATTACTTATGATGAGGAAACTAACATAACAAATAAATTTCCAACAATTGTAAAACCAAAAATACAAAGTTTTATTTTACCTAAATGTTCAATAAAAATTACAGAGAACATAAATTAATAATTCAAAATTACCGAGAAAAAATAGTATAACTCATCTTTTTATTTATCGATTTCATAGTTGTCGTAGGCAAGATGTAATTCAAACGAAATAGTTAAACCTGATGAGAAAAAGTAAGCATAGACCAACTTCTCTTATCTTCATTTTCAATCCTATGTTTTGTAAATTGTAAGTATGAAGTACATGTTTATTTTTGGCACTAATATTAATGTTTTTTACGATTTCGAATATCATCAATACTAATATGTTGTCACACGCATACGAGGCTAGTCCTTTATGTTATAACCTTTTTCTTATGTTTTATTTTTCAACTTTTTTTTGTTTCTTGAGCTGATTTAGGTTGTAATCTAATAACGACTTTGTTTTTTTCCCCTTATACTTATTACTTATGCCTTTGAATCACATCTTTCTTTGTTTTTCTAGCTCTCTAGCTCGCATTTGTTGCAATCTACCCCCTTTTTCTCAAAAATCTTCCTATTTTCAAAAATTAATTAGTCCATCATTTAACTCTTTAACTTTGTACATACTAAAAAATATGGACAAAACTTCGTCCGTTCTTTATTAATTGCAAGATTTGCTTGGAGTTATAACTTACCTAACTTCCGATGCATCTTACAAACTTCTGTTGCACCTTTACTCAGCAATATCGTGTATAACACGCGCCACTTCTTTTTTTTTTTTTGACATCGAGAAAACGTACATTGATTAAAAAAAAAGGGAGTACAGCCTATTGCTAATACAACCACACATAAAACAAAGGAAAGCCTAAAGGAGCTTTATGAGCTCTTACATGCCCTAAAAAACAAAAATAAGCAAAGCTGATAAAGGGTCCCCTATTAAGTAGCGCGCCGCTGGTCGATGAACATGTTGGTGGAGTCAAAACTCTGATGACTGATGGATGTGGTAGGAGAAGCAAATGTCGATCACGATCCGGACAACGAACCAAAGGCAAGATTCGCATCTCGCCGCATGAGCAATCCCAACGAACAGTTGACGAGTGGGATTCTTGGCTCATGACCTGTTGAAGAGTCACATTCCTAGGTGACTCATGACTTTCTTGCGAGAGTATGTCATGTTTCTCCATATAGGAGGAGAAACTGGGCGTGCTGAAATCCACCAGATGAGACTGGGGTGCCGCCTGCAGATTTGATTTTTTCAAGGCAAAGACCAGTAAGATCATTGCCAAGCGAAAAAGAGAGCTAAACACGGTGAGCTCTCGAACACACCTCCGGTTTATGAAACCGGAAAACACAAAATCCAACCATGAATAACGAACAGTGCCTCGACCATACTCACACTTCTCATCCATCTGACATACCCGTTCCTTCAACAAACAATTCAAAGAAACTACAAATTTTTCTACTACAACCTTACACCACCATCCCTGATTCACCTGGCAAACAGTTTTTAGAAGCCAGAACCAACAACAGACTATATCCTTAACAACTCAGACGAACCAATTTATACCAACTATTGGACAACTAACCATACTTACTGAGAAGAAAACCATCAAATTGATAACTAACATAGCTAGGGGGGAGAGGGAAAGGGAAGCCCAACAACCGGGGGAAGGGAAGGGAAGGGGATGCCCGAACAAAACTAAGCAACAACGGGGAGGGGGATTCGACTACAAACTCGAACGGGGGATGTGGTGACGACTCGACCGAACCACTCAAACATGGGAGGGGAGAGGGGAGAGGAAGCCCGTCTAACTAAAATGGGGGAGGGGGAGGGGGAGGGGGAGGGGGGGGGGAAGCCCGACGAAGGAACAGGGGAAAGGGGACGAGGACACACGACAAAACTAGCGTAACCACCGGCGACAGAAACAGAAACCATGGGGAGGGGGAAGGGGAGGCCACGTCGACACGAATACTAACCACGAACACCAAAGGGGGAGACGACAACAGAACGAAAGCGACGAACAGGGTGGACGATGAACAGGGGATGGGGGAGGGTGGACGACGCGGGGGAGGGATGCGATGGCAAGGAGGGGGAGAGAAAGGATGCGACGCAACGCGAAAAAGGACTACTTATTCGCCTCCGGAGCTCTTCTTTACAAAGGTTGTAGAGCTGTATCCTGGAGCTTGTGCTTTGTGGTTCTTCTCCAGGTATGTGTGTCTGGTTAACCAAATACTTCCTCTGTAACAGAAAGAATGCAATAATTAAATATTTTATACCTCATAAATAATACCCAATTGTTGCATTCTTTTTGTTACAGAGGAAGTAACTAATATTAATAATTCATGTTTGGTTACAATATGTATGCTTTTTGTGATAGAGTGGTAGTAAAGTTCTAATTACTTTTAAGTTCATTTGACAAACTACTATATCATGTGTCTAATAAAAAACGAAGAGAAAACTATTATTGTGTTCCCTCCTGCTTTCAATTATCACATATTGTACCCCACTTGTATCTTATTCACAATAATCGTGCCAACAAGTTAACATGTCTAGTAAATTATCTGATAAATCTAGAGTCAGGTGAATCTTATAAGGCTAATAATTTTCACATTTGGAGCCATTTAAATAAGCAAATTTAATAAATATAACAATAAGATGAAGGGGGCTCACTTGAGGGGAATTACTCAAATGAGTTCCATGAAATAAGTTCCCTAGATCTCGGGGATATGAGGTGGAAAGCGATATCACTACTCCACCACCTCAACGTCAAGGATCTAAGGACTACATAGTATAAAGATACATGATGGTTTTTAATCTCAAATCTTAAATACTACCCTCACAAGATTTGAATAACTAAACTAGCTAAACCAACATAATTCAGGTTGTGGTATAATTATATTGATCCAAGTGAAGATAACAAGTAGGTCAAAATTGTAAAGTGATCAACATTTATTTGATGGTTACTATAAAGCGACTAAGAATACACCCAAATATTTATGGTCTTAGATTTTTAAATCTTTTACAACTTGAAATCAAAAATAACTTGCACACATACATATGGATTAACCAATAACATAAAACTAACCTACAAATTGTTAATATACTCCACCTACCTAATTGAAACTTACCTGACCTACCAATCTAATAAGTGACCTAAGACATACTCATCCACTTCCCCTATGGTTTGCCCCATCACTACTTCGAATAACTAACTCAAATACCAAGCATTATTAGAGATACATATCAACCAATAATTATCCATAAACATTTAGTCTTGTTGACTATTAACTCCTAGAACAATCAATTAGAAGCTATTCCTTGATATGCATCAATAAGTCTATTATTCTTGCCATATTTGTTGTTTCTTGGAGACAAGAAGGGGGTTGAACTACTCCAATAGCAACACCATGTGCATTGGAGCAATACGAAGTCACTTGCTTATGCAACTCAGGAGCAGGCCACAGCATGATCGAATCTAATGTTACGTGGTTGCAGGCTCGCGACTCACTGCAGTTCAGATTGATGGCCACTTGACTTGTTGATGTGCCATAGAAATGCTTGTAGGCCACATCAGATATCCAAACCCCCATATTTTCCTTAATTATAAGAAAAGAAAAGATTAATAACCAAGATTCACTTCATATGAAATAGCAATAGGAAATGTTGTTTTTAAGCTATATTACTCAGATTCTTCATTAACCTAAGTACTCATGTCAGATTTTCGACCCTCTAACATGGATACTTCATGAGAAAACAATATAATGGAACTTTTTCATAAAATAACCGAGTTGCACTCATACCTATGTATGACACGAGTACTCGAGTGCGAGTAACATAAGTTTTAACTTACCTTAATTTGAGATCCGTTGGTGGAACCATAATGCTGATCAATGATTACTGGATTTTTCACTGAGTTGAAGAAGATATCCTCAAAAATGACTCGTCGAACATATCCTCTTCCTTCCTTCTCAACCAAAGGAGATATTTTATAAGTTAAACACTATGTTTGTTTAGATTTCAAAATTTCTGAAAAATGGAAATGTTATCTTGATTCCTGGAATTCTGCAAGTCCAGCAATCAAGGTTTATACCTGCCATGTTTTAATTCGAGCTCCATTTGTCGTACCCTTGAAATAAACATTCCTCACCACAATGTTGTTTACTTGTACATAGTTTCCTCCTCTTCCTAGGCTACCAATGCTGGTTTAACATCAAGAAGAAAAGATCTGTAAACATACTGAAATGTCTCATAGAAGAAATGAACTTTTTTTTTATGTGCTAATAAGCAATCCAAGACTCAATAACTCTGTCCCATCGGTATTTTCATTTCATATACTGTTTTATCATATAAGTGTTGGGGCCCTAATAATCATGTATTATTAGTTGGACATTAAAGAACATGTCTGGACGAGCTTGAATCACATATATTAAGAATAACATGCAAGTACTCCCTCCGGTCTTTATTAGTTTACCCATTTCTTTTGCACAGAGTTTTAGGAGAAATAATGTTGTGGAACATAGAAAGAAAGAGAAACTATTATTTTATATTAAGAATGTATGTGTGATGGAAAGTTAGTGGTTCCATTCCAAAAATAGAAACAAAAGAAATGGGTAAACTAATAAGGGACATCCAAAAAGGAATACGGGTAAACTAATAAAGACCAGAGGGAGTATAATACAAAGCAATGTGCAACGAGGACGAGCTTCGACCTAGGTCCAGCTAATAACGATAGTATGAAGCAATAAGAAGGTTATATTGAAACAAATGCGAAACTTAAAAGTAGCTGGCTTAGAAGCTATGGATTTATCCAAGATACTATGACTACATATGATCACCTTATTCCGTGGCCCGGTCCACATGTAATATTGGAGATGTCAATGTTGGATGTGTAATCTCCTATAGAAATACAATCATCACCTGTTGAAGTTTAATTAAATGCAAGTTAAATTCGTTGTTGATATATTCCGAAAACTCTTCTTTCCGAATCATAAATTCATAACTATCACCATATTCTTCTTTACTTACAGTTCTGCAGGCATTATTTGTACATTCAAATGAAAACCATAATTATGATAGTACCTGTTCCTATTACAGTGTTGGTGATGATGACATTACGAACACGCTGAAGGTGAATGCCATCAGTGTTGGGGCTATTATTTGGAGATTCGATCAAGAGATTATCTATGCGGAATATATCACATCCAGATAAGGTAATGTGTGTTTGTGAACTGTTGATGAAGTGTATCCCAGAGAGAGTAGTCTCAGTGCATTTAAGAAACTTCAGTGCCTGTTAAAGAGTCAAGAAGATTCAGAGAAAGCAGGTTTCATGACATTTTACGGGCATGGGCCTGAATTTTGAGGCAATACTCACAGTCGGCGCCAGTTTAGTGCATCCACTCTGATAAAACAAAGAATGAGAACAATTTACTATAGGCATCTGAAGTATTGACTTATGTTACTCGAACTTGATACTCATGTTTGCCACACCATATCCATGTATATGACTCGGCTATTTTAGAAAAGATTTTCATGATTTTGGCCAAAATGAAAGTGTCGAAATGTCTAGAATCCGACACAGCTACTTAAGAAAAAATGAAGAGAGTCCGAGTAGCATAGCTATTAATTGATTCCAATATGTGAGAAAGAAAGTTATAATTTGGTATGCTTTTACTTGTGTTTACAATTACCATGCTAGGATGATATTTACATGATTGATTCCACCAACCAAAGCCTTGTCCATTAACCACGCCACTGCCAAAAACTCGGAGACCGCGTACTTCTTTAAAGGCAAGCCACTGGCTTGGATCATGTTTTTCCCAGGCAGAAGGTGAAGGAGGTGCAACAATCTCTCCTAGTACCTATATTGAATAACCCAAAAATTTCAAAGGGAAACCATAATATCTACGATACTTGCTTAATTATAATTGAAGATACAGCATGTATGAAATAACATAAACCTGAAAGTTGATAATATTAGGCTTGCAAGGTCCGGTGAAAACAATTGGATTCACTAAGAATGTTCTCCATCTCGGAACAAACAACGTAGTATTATCTACTTCCGAATTGCATACTAATCTCCAAGCATCTAGGAAAGCCTACTCCAGAACAAAAACGTTTTAGAGTTTGCTTATTAGTGTTTCTTGAACTCTTAACATTATTAACTATCACAGGGCCACTTGCAAATCTTTTAAGATGGTCCTGTTTAGGGTGATACAAGTAAAATAAGACAAACTTACCTGAGAACTGTCATTGATGATGTTGTTGATAGCTCCATGATCTAAGACATTGAAATGGTCAGAACTCGAGCACGCATATAGAAAGGCTATGTTCATGCAAACCAGCTGAAAGATTGGCTTCGAGTATGTGATATCCTGCAACTTTTCACATTGAAAAGGAACATGTTAATTCTTTTGTTCGAATTTCAGCAGCTAAAGTGAAAGTATGCACTATTATAGTGATATATGAGCAGAGCCGGCTAATAGGGGGAGCAACCTGAGCGACGGCTCAGGGCCCCCTTTTCGATGGGCCCCACCTTTTTGAAAAAATATGGCAAAAAAAATATTAAAAAAAGTTTTTAGAGATTGTGCTTTTCTTCTAAGTAAACTCTCCTCATCTTCAACCTTTTTCTCTTAATCTATTTACTTCCCAACTTTTCCTCTCCTAATTCTCATAGCTATAACTTATAATATTTTAATGTTAATAATCTTTTCCTATTTATTCTTTCTAGTTAAACCCACAACCATGCCAACAATATTTATCTTGTCCTCTCCCTTTTCTCCAATCTCAAGTTCTTGTGGTGGTCGGCGTTTTGGTACGATGGACGGAAAAAAGTTCCGACAATTTAAATTAGTTTCCAACAATATATATATAAGAGGCAAAAATTCCAATAATATCTAGCGCAAATTTCGGCAAATACGTTTCCGTTGTTTAGGGGCCCGTTTTTTAGTTTTCGCTTAGGGCCCCGAAAATGTCCGAGACGGCACTGTATATGAGAGTGCACTACAAGTCATATCTTGAATTTAGGGAAGTGGGAATCCTATAAAACAAGGTTGAGGAAGTGGAGAAAACTGAAAATCTAAGTGGCTTGAATATTGTAGAAACTACTACATATGTAATCTTAATCAATCTTAAGTTTGAAAAGAAATACTTCCTCCGATTCTTTTTAGTCGCTACACTTTGACTTTCACGCTTGCTGATGCACTACATTGACTGTTTATATCTTTAATTATGTATTAGAGTAAAGTATAAAAATTTAATTTTATGAAAATATACATTGAGACGAATCCAACGACATATTACATTATAACATTTGATTTTATCTAATAGTAAATAATGCATGGTCAAACCTCATAGATGAATAGTGAAATTTTCAAAGTGTAGCGAGTAATTTGAAACGGAGGAAGTATGTTAGGTTGTTTAGAGGATATGAAACGAGTCTGAGCTACTAGGAAAGAAGAGGAGAGTTCATACCTCATGCAAGTATGGAGCTAAGAGCATGTACAATAGTGAGGACAGTACGTCAGTACCCCCACCCACTTTTCTATCTCCTTTCCTCATTCGTACCACCCCATTGTACATGCCCTAGGACATGCTAAGGACTTTGCATTGCAATTTTTTCCCCTAAAATTTATAGCAATGTGTTTAAGGGAGATACTAAGCATGATCTTTTAGATGTTTAGGGTGTCTTCTTTGTTCATTAGTGAGCATGACTAGTTGACTACTTGACTATATGGCTACATGAGGTCTAGATCTGGAGCAACTTAAGGACACTTATAGGGATGTGCCGAGTTGCTTACTATGTTGTATTCAACTTATTTTGACTTATCTAAATTATCTTGATCAATCTGAACTTATTAAAACTTATTTTTATTGGTTATTAAACCTTATCTGAACTTCTTCTTTTTTCTTGAGAAAAGTCAAAATATAAGAAGACTTGCATCATTTCTTTAAAACATTTTCAAGATTTGAACATGCCGACTTCAAATGGTTTTATAGCCTCAAATTCATTTAATTGGATAATAGCTCAATTAGATATTCGACTCTCCAATTTTCATATGACCTCAACACAAGCGCGACATACAAACCAGCCCACTCATTTTAGACCCAAAAAAGGTAAATTTCTTATAGGTAACCCACCAAAACCCAACATGCACGTGGGCTCAGTATCACACGAGCCCCTCTCTAGAAAAACCGGCATAAGCATAATAAAACACGAGTTCTCCTTGGTCCGTATCAAGTACGATGCAACACGGCTCGAGTCGAGTCGAGGCGCCCACAGGGCACAGTCGTACTGTACCCGGCCAGCTGAACCCAATCCGCTAGACTCACTCCGTCCAAAAATAAACTTATTTTTAGTCCATAAGAATTGAGAATGACAGAGTACAGACTACAGACACAGTTCAGTAAGATCTTCTACTCGACAATCTCCTCCTTCCTCTCTTCTAAATCAACCCAAATTTCCCAGATTTTCCCATCAAATTTTCCCACATCAAATTTTTCCATGGCAAACGCATGGAAAAGAGAGAGATCCATAAAACTCCTTTCCCCAAATTCTTTCCTCTTACTCCTCTCTCTCTCCTTCATCCTTCTCATCCTCTTCTTCGTTTCTTCTCGCACCTCAAATCCCAATTTTACCCCTGATGTCAAAATTTCTCTCACTCCTCAAAAACCCACCTTCAAAATCCCACCTTTTGATTGTTTTAAATCTCCTCAATCTCACCCAGTAATTGCTAATCTTGTTGAAGGTGTGAAATACCCTTTTCTTTATTCACTCTCTGATCTTGGAAATTTGCCAGAAAAACCCCATAAAAATATTCAGAGAATTCTCAAGAATAAACTTTTTAAAAAACCTGATATTTCTGCCACTGTTCAGGAAGTTTTGGGTAAGTTTCAGGCTGAGGGTAAAAATGGGATTTTTGTTGATGTGGGTGCTAATGTGGGTATGGCTTCTTTTGCTGCTGCTGTAATGGGTTTTCGTGTTTTGGCATTTGAGCCTGTTTTTGAGAATTTGCAGAGGATTTGTGATGGGATTCATTTTAATCGAGTTGGGGATTTTGTTACTGTTTTTGAAGCTGCTGCATCTGATCATTTGGGGAGTATTACTTTTCATAAGGTAAAAAAAAATTTGGATAATTGTGGTTTTTTGTATGTGTTTGTTTAAATTGATGTTATATAATTGTGGGTTTTGGACATGATGTGGAGAAGTAATGAGAAATTGAAGATTTTGGTGAATTAGCTTGTCTTTGATCATGAATTTCATGATTTCAGAAATAGGTATATATACCAATATGTAGTATGGTAAAATTGTATGAAATTGATATTGTGTGATTTGATATTGATAGTCTGTGACTGTTTTTTATAAATTTGGTGCACTTTATCTTGTTTATGATTCGGAGTAGGAAATTTGATGGGTAGTAGATTTGCTAGAATGTTACTCAGATAGTCAGATTTATTGCTTTGAGTGAACTGTATGATAATGGATGTTCTTATCTTGTGTAATGTTACATTGTGGCTGGAGCATTAAGCTATTTGTTGTGAGAGGTGAAATGGATGATGGTACAATTCTTATTTGTATTTGAGTGTGAATTTCATTATGTAGCGTAGAACCGATTACTAAATAAAGCTCAAAAAATTGCAAGACCCATTGGATAGTTGCTCAATTAAATATCCAATTCATATGAAGGACTTACTATGTATAGATATAAGTGGAAGGGAAAAGAGATTTACATGGAAGCTCTAATTGGGAGATTCTTGAGTAAACTCACGAGGATCGGAACTTCAAATATCCTTTTTGTGTGTCGAAGCTATATTACATCATTTCCTTTTATTCCTAATTCCTACGTGTAATCATTTTGAGCTTAAGAAAAGCAATACTTGGATCAATATTGATTCCTTTATGAAGTATAGGGAACATTATTTTGAATAACTTGCTCCTATTAGTTTTAGATTTCCTGATAAACACTTGACCATGCTGAGAAAAGAGGGAGAACTGCATATAACAGGGTAGTCATCTTCTTTCTGAGTTCAGTGTACACCTTACGTCATTGGTGTCGCAATACGCTACGCTTAGCTGACTCTTAAGGGTTTATTGACTCTACTGCCATTTGCAACATAAATTAAGGTAAAAAAAATAGTTAGAAAGGATGTAGGAAACATAGGTTAGTTGTTTAGTGTCTTTCTCATCATATCTTGATGCGAAAAGATACATATGCACCATAAGGGTTTCTTGATCTTTTCTAGGCACACACTATTTTTTCACTTGTCGATACTCTACCTATTCAGTCTTATGTAGTTCTTCGGCTGATGGTGTATACCCCAACTTCAAGTGCTTTTACTCTGCTCTATGGTTTAACTTTGATATCTGGTTGAGATCTAATGTTCACTCTCATGGTAATGCAAAGTTTGGTTGAGATTTGATACCATCTTTAAACCTGTAGAAGTTAGCTGTAAATCTGCAATATATTCTGATCTTTATGAAGTTCCACGCCCAACTTTTTCTCTCTGTGAATTGATATATGTCGCCCTTAATCATCGGATATTATAACTCATTTCCAATGCTTCGTAATAACAAAAAAATTATGTGTTTGACAGTTAGTTGGCCGGCTAGATAACAGTGCTGTTTCTGCTGCTGGTGCAAAATTGGCATTTAAATCAAACGAAGAGATAGCAGTTGAAGTTAAGACCATACCGCTTGATGAAATTATATCAGATTCAGAACCCGTGCTACTGTTAAAAATCGATGTTCAAGGCTGGGAATATCATGTCTTGAAGGGCGCCAAGAAGCTGCTTTCGAGGAAAGGAGCTCAAGCCCCTTATCTAATCTACGAGGAAGATGAACGCTTGTTGCAAGCGAGTAACACCACGACCAAAGAAATCCGAGACTTCCTTATGAGTGTGGGTTATGATAATTGCTCTATGCATGGTACTGATGCTCACTGTACCAAGAAGAGATGAGGTATTATGACTGAAATGTTTTGCCATAAATATATTGGAGTTGCCTGGAGAGTTGGAAAGTTGTAAGAGAATGACTAGATATCTAAATGTTTGAAACAGGAGTCTGGAGGGAATTTTTGTAACTTCACCTTAAGTGGGACCCACCATTTTCTATTTCACATTTAGATATCTAGTTTTGTCAAATGTCAACTTGTAACGGGATGAATATGCAACAATCAGAAGCAGCAATGAAGTGGACGAAGCAAAATTTATCTGCTGATTAACAGGAAATTGATTAACTGACAAATATTGTAGTGATTTCCCTGCTGAGGGTCAGTTGTCTTCATATACCACTGTCAGTTATGTGAACTGCAAAGAGCTGGAAGAAAAGAGCGCCTTAAGCCACTCCTTATAGAGCTTGAATTTGATTTCTTTTGTGTACTAACTGGTTATTCTTTGGATCACGAATTGTAAACTTATAGAAGTATATGATCAGAGGTAGCTTCTTGGATTTAGAATTATTTTAATCTCTTGGTTGCTCGTGTTTTAGTTTGTTTCCCAACTTATTTCATGATTGCAAAAGGCTCAAATACTCTTAAAAATGGTATGTAGGTGAAGAATGATCATGAATCTCAAGGAATTGCAGCATCATGTTTAATTAGGAAAAACTTGAGATTTGCCAGCAAACGAAGGAATATGTTTGAAGGCATTCCTAGACAACACTCAAGCCATGCTTCGGTCGTTTACAAATCCTGGAGAATGCTCATGATTTAGGTTACAGAAAAAGAATTTCTTAGAACTTTATCAGCCATATAAACAGCAGCAGCGCGACAGGTGACGGCAGAACTAAGACCGTGTAAAAAATGCATGTCAGACAGCAAATCTGTGAACTGAGAGAAGTATACAATTCATCTTCGACAAAATCTAACTTAAATCTTTGTAACTTCGAGGATCAATGAAAAAGGTGTCATTTATGCCTTGTGGGAACTATAAATAGTCATACAGAGATATTATATGCAGAACATATCAGAATAGTGAACAGAGATCTTATATGGGAATTAAGATTGATTTGATTAATTATCAGTAGGCAACTTTTGTGTTCATACCATTCTACTCTTAACCTTTAACACGGGATTACTGAGCTCAATTCTTCATGTCGTTTATGGGCCGCTGGTTTTTGATGAGCCTGCTCGCTCTACCATGACATCATAGAGTTGCTTTCCGTTCTGTTTCACCAGAAATAATCAAAACTTGTATCAAAATCTACATATATTCTCCCTTTTCTTTCTTCGAGTCCACTTGTTTTTTTCATTAGTCAAAACCAACTGAAACTGGGAATTGAATAAATAAGTGCATTTGGTACTCACAAAAATTATAGGAAAGAAGTGAATTTGTCCTTCTGGCTTGGTTTGTGTTTCTTTGAAATACACCAAGATAGGGAAATTTGGCCACCAGAACTCCCAATTTACAAATGTGGAGTACCTGCAATGTGTAGCAACAATTAATTCGCCAGCTTCAAATTTTTGATTGATTGCTAGTGTAGATATACTTACTTCCAACGATTCTTGCCACCCACAAATGCATTTTCTCCTGACTCCTTGAGCTCAGAACCTACTTTCACCTCCTACGATCATACAACCAAAAACAAATGAGGAAGTTCCTATGCCTTGGTGCAGTCTATCGAAAAAAGAAAAAAGAAAACCACAGAGCTAGACTAACCAGTGCTTCATCATCAAAGACAAATCTGACCCTTGTAGCCTAAAATTGAAGGGAAAATAACATAGTTAACTGCTGAAGTCACTGTATTTAGCAACAATATCGTGAGAAGCATACTGTTTTGACTTTTGAGTCTGGCTATTTGGAGAAGCGTTCTCCAGCTAACATTTGAGGAGAGGACGATTTGGAGAACGAATTTTCCATTTATCGTATTTTTATTATATAATTGGCTAATCGCCTATGAAATGCAAAATTCTTATTAGTACCTGAACTAAAAGAAGTAATCCAAGAAGACCAACTGGTACTGCTGCTACTAGATTGTCAGTATAGACTAAACCACCAGTTGCACCTGTTGCCAACATGCAGAGGCATCAAAAAATAACAGAAACTCAGAGAACAGTTCAGGACAGGCTGAAAATACTTGTAAAGAAAGTTAGGCGGCTCCAATTTGGCTATCCAATGATGTCAAGGGACTAACCAAAACGAAAAAATTCACCAAATGAGAAATTCAAAAGCTCCATCAAAGAAATGCTTCAAATGAATGATGAAAGATTTGAATGCTTATTATAATAGAATATCACATTATAAGTACATATAAGATCAGAGAAAAGCAATATATCAATGAAATGGATGGACAGTGCAGAAAAACCCACCAAGTAGGACGATGGGTATTCGATAATCTGGGTCTGGAATCACAGTTTCCCTCTTAGTTTTAGCTTTCACTTTCCTTCCAAACTGCAAAAAATCACCTCATGTCCATTACTTAACTGATATATATATATAAGCACAAATTCTATTACATGGAGTACCTATCAAGTTATTCTGAAGAAACACTCTTTTTTGTTTCTATAATCAATGTTCTCTCTATATTACTCAACCTCTTCATTTTTCTTTCACACTCATGTCGGATACTCAACACTGTAACATGGATGTTGACAATTCGACATTCCAAAATCATGGAGACCTTACACAAAATGGCTCAATCAGACACATGGACACACACTTGTGATCGACACGAATACCCTGAGGGATAGTAACAAGGTGTTTGCTTGGAGGAATTGGGAGTAATTTGTTGAGACTAAACCAATCCCTTACCAAATAGGAGAGGTAAACATCACTAAAGGCATCCTGAAACCAATTGGCAAAAAGAGGAGTGTGCAACAAAACTCTTACATTCATGGCCTTCCCACTAATTTTACCATGAGGGAAAACTCATTTGTACACACACATGAAAGTATGGAACTTTTCAATATGATCTAGTTAAACTCACTTAAATTAAATTGGAAACTTGTAGACTTGTAGTACTATAGTTGATATAAGAATAACACATTACACAGTATATCAAAACAGAAAGACAATAGTTTATATACCAATGAAGTGATGGAGACACTCCTGCTTCTGCAACTCTGAGTTATCCCTTTGTGAACTGGAAGCCTAAATTCTCCAAAAATTGAGCTATTGAATTTTCTAACAGATGTTCCACTTACTTCTCTATCTGCTAGAAACAACACATAATCAAACTGCCATTTTTTTCAGTATGATGCATTCCAAATTCTCAATTCCAAACTCATGCCAAATGTTGCAGTAAAATTAGGAAATTGGGGACATATTTAAGCAATTATACACACAATTATAAGTTTTGGTGACAAAATTCATTCAAACTAACTCTAACCATAATCTAAATATACATTGAACAGCAATACTATAGAGGAATACTATAAAAGAGCATAGGATAAAAATGGCATACTCTGAGAAGGGTGGAAAAGTGGAGTGGCCAAGAAGAGTGCAGTGGCCATTTTTCTCCTTGACTTCTAGTCTTCTAGACTGAATTTCACCCTCTTTGATATTTGTGCCAAAAATAAAGGGGAAAAATGGAGGGTTGTTCTTTTCCTGCACAAAACTGTTAGCTACAAGTATTGTAATTTACAAGTATACCCTCAGTTTTAGGTGAAAGGATGGTAATTTCCAAATATACCCTCGTTATATCAAGAATGAAGAAACTATCCCGTGACTACAGTTAGCATTTAGCAAGGTGTAAGGTTCTCAGCTCTCTCTTTGTATGTAAATTGTTATTGAAGTTGATGAAATGTCTGGATTTTTGTCTTAAAGTCGAGTTCTTGTTCATAGCTTGATCAACATTTTTTTAAGCTTAATTGATATTTTTGTCATTATAAAGCTAAGGTGAATAGAAACGAATAATTAGCTTAAATTATGTTATATTATACTCCGATTCAAAAAAAATGCAACACTTGCACTTTTAGAGTCAAAATTTACAAATTTGACCACGAATTCCCACCACTATATAAATAACAACATACTCATGTGAGATCTTGTTAAATTCATGTCAATGTGTAGTTTCAAAATATAATTTTTTGATAATTTTTATTAATACATAATTAAATATACTTATAGTTAAAATTTTGTATTAGAGACCGTGAAAACTCAAGTGTTGCATTCTTTTTGAAGCGGATGAAGTATTAATGATTACACGGATTGATACAAATAGAGCAATTATTCTACAAGAAATATGTTGTAACTTGGACATTTTTTTGCACAATAAAAGATTATGAATGCATCCTGGTAAGAGTTGTTTAATTAATTATGAATCCCTTGATATGTGAAACTAGCACTAGTTCCCAATGAAGTTGAGCCAAATCGATACAAGGGCCAAATCGACACAAGGGCCATCACGCCTCTACACAAAGTTTGCCAACCTGGTCGGAGAGGCACGATGTTGGCATTTAAAGTCAATCTAGAAGGTTCCAGCCACGTGTAAGCATCCCTAGGAATCTCCAAGGCCCTCAAGAAGATCCCATATGAGAATATTAATGAGTCCTAAAAAAATCCAAAAATAACCATATTTGAAGGTCTCAAATAACAAATCTCTTGAGATGCATCCCAAGATTATTGGAGACTATTTGAAAGCATATATATGCCTAGGAATGACATATAGTGGCCTCCATAGTTATTTGGGGTTCAATGGGAAATAAATAAGACAAGTTGAAGAGGAGCAGCGGAAGGTTTAAGAATCGAAGAAAGAGAGAGAAAGGTAGCCTGATACCATGAAATAAGTTAATTCCTTGAATTATGCTTTAACCTTAATCTATATTTATATATATATATAAAGCTAAGTTCATTTTGCCTAAGTGTCAAGCTTATATTAATTATGTCAAATGTCGTCTCCAAAATGTTCCTCACAAATTATATGCAACATGTAGAATTAAGCTCTAAAATTGTTGATGTGTCGCTTCCCTATTGAAAGTATGCATGTGGCATGATGCTTAATTTCCGGGAATCAAGGACAAATTGATTCTATGTAGAAAATGAATCAATCATAATCACATTAATTTGGTAAGTTATAAACCTTTGCTTAAATTATGTCTGCCGTTCAAAATTTCAAATGCAATAAATTCTATGCATTCAAGGTTTCCAAATTCCTCCCAAACTCCAAGATTATTTCCTACAACTAACAACTCCACCGTCATTTCATTCATTTGTTAGTATAATCTCTGTTTTTAAGTAAATTTGAGCCTTTAGTTTCTTCTTCCTATACCCTTAATTATTTGTCAACACTCCACAACGACACTAAGGCTCTGTTCTTTTGGACTGAATTAATGAAAGTTCAGTTCAGTTCAGGTTTATTCAGTTCAGTTCAGTTCGGGTTTATTCAGTTCAGTTTAGGTTTATTCAGGTCTAATATAACAATTCAATTCGAATGATACCATTACCTACTTATAAAATATAATTTTGATAAGTGTCATGCTCAAATTGATATTCTTCCGTCTCTTTTTCTTATTATCTTTAGAACAAAAATAAATGGCTACAAAAACTTATCATTAGTTGAGATATTTTACCAAAGTAAAATTGTCTCATGGCCAAGACTGAAACTATGAAATCTACATTGTATTATGACCAAACCAAATTTGTATTACAAAATAATTTGATCAAACCAAATTTGTATGATGACCCAGACTGAAATTCTGATATCTACACTATTTTTAAGGAAAGTTTAGAATTTTTTTTTTCAAGTATTGAAACAATGAAAAAAAAAAAGAAATGTCACCATTTCAAGCAAATATTATTTTAAAAGTATGAGTAATCTATATATTTATCTAAAGACGAAATTCTTTTAGCCACTTGAAGAGAAGAGAGAAAAAAAATTAAAATATCTATTAACTCGAGCAAAGAAGAATGAAAATATTTCCAAAATTATATTACATCTTTAATTAATATTTATTAGCATAATACATGTTGTAAGATATAACTCTATTAGTAATTGTTTGGTATACAAGAAATTATATAGACAATAGAAATTCCCATGATTTTCTAAATTGGGTAGTTGTTTGCTTGATAGGATGTGAGGAAAATAGGGGAAATGAAAAATTCTGGGAAATTGAAAATCTCACAAAACGTGGGAATTTATTCACCTAACCCCCCCTCCTTGGTCATTCAAAATTCTTACATCAATTCATGATTTCATGGGAATTACAAATTCCTTGATGTCAACCAAACATATTAGTCAATTTCCTAGGAATTACAAAAGGAAAATAACTTCCTAGGAAATGGAACTTCCCATGGGAATTAAATTCCCATGTATACCAAACAACCACTTATATTACCTTTGCAAGCACTAAAAAGTTTTTTATATTACATTGTTCGTAAATACTTCAGGATTGTTGACATTGTACGATAATATAACTGGGAAATAACATGAGTGTCATAAGTCACAGTGCAACGTATGGGTTGCAAGCCAATTTTCAAATATTCTAAATATAAGATCACAAAATTTTATATCATCAGCTAATATTTTTATTTTTAGCTGTAATTTTTTACAATTGACAAATTGAAAAAGAACTCTGGAAATTTTTTGAAATTTTTTGGAAATGGTTGAAATTTGTTAACTTTTATATTATCACTTTTATGTATGCATTATTTTATATATTGTTAACTTTTATATTATCACTTTTATAGATTAACAGGTGAAATACTTCCACCATGATTTTAGGGGAGATAACATAAAATCTAAAATTTATTAAACAAAAAAACTTTCCCGTGCAAGTTGCACGGGTGTAAACCGATTTTAAATGTATTCTTAATACACGATATGATTATAAAAAAAATTTAAATCACGAGCAAATATTCAAACCATGATTTTACGAGACCATCCTAAAATCTTAAATTTTATAAAACAAAAACTTCACGTGCATTTTGATGTGTTTTTTGTTTCATTATTTACGTATTTATCAATGTATATCACAATTATAAGATTTTTCAAACTTTAAAATGTTGTAACAAATATCATGAAATATAATTTTACATTTTACAATCTTTCAACTTTAAATGCATGGATTATAATAATTATGAATTCAATAAATCTGGGATAAAAATACTACTTAATAAAAAAATGCAACCCATGCATTATGTACGGGTCCAAATCATATCTATATAAACCTCCCGTGTATTTTTGCACGGGTTAAAAGCTAGTTAGGTTAATATACAAAGTGTACAGCCTCAGTAAGGCAACTAAATCAATTGACACCAATTTACAATCTTGCCAAGTATACAAGAATATTATACAAGATATTCTAATATTCGCTAACATCAACAACCCAGAAATCATTCCTAGGCATGCCAAGGTCATCAAGAATGTCCTAAATAAAGAATATTGCAGGGTCCTAAAATGTCTAGAACTAGCCCCAAAAAAGGTCAAATTTAAAGACTATAATTCACAGTTTTGGACGTTCATAGGGCCCGATAAATAAACCTTATGAGATGTATCCTACAGTCATAGGAGACCAATTTAAACCATATCCATGCCTAATAACGGGAATAAGATGGCTTTTGATGCTAATCGGTGATGAATTGGAAATGTACAAAACAAGTTGTAGAATACAATTTACGTAAATGTATAGGGTCCAATAGGAAGGACAATCCACTTTACAAGATTAAAGGAGGTTCCACCTTAGAACTTATATGGCAATAAGGGGAATAGTCACTTAGCCTTATAAAGTGTACTCATCTCTCTTCATTTATCAATGTGGGACACTCACGTGTGTTGTTTAGGTGCTATGAGTAGCTTCAACATTCCTCCTCACATGTGAGGTCCCTTTTCAATTGGACCAAAGTATATAGTAATGGTCCCAACTCATGTGGTCCTGGCTCTGATACCATGTTAAATATGGACCTGGGCCGCACCCATCAGTAGGAAATATAGTACACTTTACAAGACCAAAGGCGGTTCCACCTTAAAACCATATGGCAATAAAGGAAGTAGCCCCTTAGCCTTATAAAGTGAACTCATCCCTCTTGATTTAACATTGTGAGATAGTCACATGTGTTGTTTAGATAATGTGCTATATATCATAGCCTCAACAATAAATCATACCTAGGCATCTTGAGGCCACTAGGAAGCAATCAGATAAAAAAATACTATCACTAGTCCAAAAAAATCCATAAATAGCCATAATAATAGCTTATTTTGAAGGCTATAATGCTTTCGAACGTTTTTGGGGATCAAGCGAGAGCAATAGACTCATGTAATGCATCCTAAGTTTATAGGGGACCATTTAAAAGCATATCCATGCCTAAGAATGTGGATATGGTGTCTTTTGGAGCTTTCAGGGATGAATGGAATATGCAAAACAAGTTGTAGAAGGTCTTTTATATATGTTAATGTAGTCCTACCCACCCCATAATCGTCCCTAGGCATCTTAAGGAAATTGGAAAGATCTCGAATAAAAAAACATCATTAGGTTAAAAAAAGTCCACAAATAGTCCCAAAAATAGTTGAATTTATAGACTAAAATTCATGCTTTAAGATGCGCTCGAGGCTCAAGCAACAAAACTCATAGGAGTAATCATAGGGTAGTAAAAGACTATTTGAAAGCATATTCATTCTTAAATAAACTTTTCGGACATTCATAATTCCTGAGAAATAGAACTCATAGGATGCATCTTAGAGTCACAAGAGACCGTTTGAAAGTAGAATAAAGCCTAAAATCGGAGATATGGTGGTCTTAGCTATTTTTGGTTGAACAAAATACATACAAAGCAAGTTGTAGAAGACATCTTAAGTGTTCAATTACCCAAGAATCATCATTAGGCATCTTGAATCCCTTGGGAAGGTACATTATACTTCCTCTATTTCTTTTTACTTGCAACCGTTTGACTTTCACGCTTGCCAATGCATAAGTTCAACCATTAATATCTTTAATTACTGATAATTAAAAATTATAAAAAGTAGATATTCGAAAAATATATACATTGAGACGAATCTAAAAAGATCCCACATGAATTTGTTTTTCCTTAACTATAATATCACCAAAGATAAAACTAAGTAGAGTTAGTGAATAGTGTAAAAGTAAAACCGTTGCAAGTAAAAAGAAACGGAGGAAGTAAAATATACCAGTGGTCCAAAGTACCAAAAATGACCGAATTAGAAGGCTGTAATACACGTTAATGTGACCTTCCTCGAATCCCAACAATATTTCTCATGAGATGCATTTGGAGATACTGGGAGACCATTTGAAAGCATTTTCGGATAATTGCGTGGTGTTAGAAGGCATCTAGAGATAAATGTGGTTGGATTTAGCAATGTTCAATCATTGTTGCACAATGATAGGCTAGCTATGAAGGGTTAAAGGTTGAGGAATGATTGAGTGCAAGGACCAATATTTGAGAGGGCTAAGGGGGAGACCAAGCAATGAAGCAAAGTTATAGAAGAGGGCAATTGTTAATAGTTTTATGGCCGATTTAGGCATATGTCAATTGATTACAGAAGAATAACTGAAATCTGTTGCATAATTGTATTGATCTCGATCAACAAACCAATTTATACTAGCTACAAAAAGATTCGCCATCATCAACTTCAAACTCTCATGAGGTGAGAAATAAAACGCAATATATGGGTAGAAAAACACTTCAATAGAGAGAAAATTTGTTGTGATCATTAAATTAAAACTAAAATGGATAATAAAAGAGAAAATCGGTGCATATCATCGATAAAACAAGTTAGTGGCAATGCTAGGCTAAGGGAGAAAACTAGGATTCGAGGGAGATATAAGAGGGGGGGATCGGATTTATTATATGTTGCTTATGCCAATCACATTTATATAACATTCTATATTTAAAAAAAAAATTGTGCGACTAAATTTTAGTACGCTAGACAAGATACAAGAGAGTTGTGGGCCATACATAGAGTGAAATTACGCTCCGACTTTTTGATTTATTTTGATATAACAAAGTATTGGAAAGAGATAAGACGAGATATCTAATCTTTCTTCAAACCCGGCGTGCATCACTTTTGTTGAAGAGCTTGCTGCTTTTTTCTCGTTCGACGAACAAGACAAAGATCAAACTAACTAATTTTCTGCCAAATAGTCATACTCATTGTTTCATTGCTAAATATCAACATGCAGCCAAATATCTAACTAAAATACCCTATTAAACTTCCGTTAAAAAAAACCCCTATTAAACTCGTGACTTAAAATTAACTAACTACAATTTAGCCAAATAATCGTACTCGTTATCATAACTCAACTCTCCCCAACTCCCAAACCCACATGCATAAAATATCTCATTCAAGGGCTCTATAAGTAAGAGTAATCAAATGGAGAAAGAAAAAAACGAAAAGATAATAACACCTTATCTTAATTCTTACCTCTTCTCTTTTCCCTTGCTACAACCACTCGACTAGCCTACTTAACAGTTAACACAAGCTAAGAGATACACAAACACACACACACGCACACACGCACACACTCTCTCTACAAATTCATGGCTCAATCTCTTTGTTTCACTCCAGTGACATCAGTTAGCACCCCTTCAAAACCAGGTTCTTTCTTTTACTATGTCTGTGAATTGTCTAAATTTTTTGTAAAGTTGAGTTCTTTAATTGAAAGCTTGACAAAGTTTTCCTTCTTTTTTTAACTACTTCTGTTGCAGGGGTTTTGATTGGAAATTCTACTGTTTTAAAGGTTATTAGAGTACATGAAACATCATCCAAATTGGGTTCTGCAAGATTTCAGTCACTTGAAACTAAGGTGAGAGACCCACTTCAAGATTATTGGTGAAATTCAGTTCATTTTTAATTATGGGTCACTTTTGTATTGCTTGCATAGTTGTATCAGTGTATGTTAACTAGAAGTGTACTTTGATGAATTATAATTGATTTGGATGGTAATTCTTTGGAATTTTGTTTGGGAATTACATGAACTTGAGCATATTTGAGGCCTTGAGATAGAATTTAGGTGTTGTTGATTATGGTTCCTTTAATATGTTGAAGAGTTCAGTTTTGCTTGGAAATGATTCTTTAATTAGCAAATAGTTTGCATGAAAGGGAAGTCAATTGCAAATTCATGTTAGTCTAAGAAGCTTCATTCACTTTTATTTGGGATAATCAAGTACACTTATCCAATCATATTCACACACACAGAAAAAAGAAATTGATATGCTAATCTTTGTGATAATACATTAAATACTCTAAGATGAAATCACTTAGTGTGCCTTCTTTTTTAAAAAAAAAAATAAGAAACTTCTCTTTACATTTCAAAATGTAGAATATTCTGTTCATTTTTGTTTAACAATGTAAATTACACCAATGTACTTATTTGACAACGTAATGCTATATTCAAATTTGCCATTTGTTTCTCTTATTCTAGTCATGTAATGAGATAAGATGTACTAGTCAATGTTTTAGATTGAGAGGTCCTTAATTTGTGCGCTACAACCTAAAGGTCTCATATATGTATTTGAGTGTATCTATGAAGAATGACCATTATCTTGTTCTATGTGGACGACAATCGGAGATAATATCATGACTCGTGCACTGAGCTCATCCTATTGGGATTAAGACTTTGGCATTGTTATTGTTGTTATCCTAGCCGTTGGAAAGGATTATGTTAGGTAGCCAACATGCAAAGTGAATTTGGTCTCTCCCTTTCAAAGGATTTTCTAGAGTTTCTATTAGTTTATTCTAAAATTCCATATAGTAGGCACCACTTGAAGGGTAAAAATTGGATTGTTATGGTTTTCCGATTCCAGTGTGAAGTTGATTGAGAAATATACTCTGATGGCCATTTTTCACCATATTGAACTTTGCTAAGATGTGTAGGTACTAGTTTCATTATTGCTTGAATTTCTTTACATGCTTATATCTTTACAAAGCTTAAGGCATCTCATCTGTGGGTTGAACAGGCAACTGCAAACACTTCCACCGGCACCAAGCCAAATAGCATAGTGTGTGCTGATTGTGATGGAAATGGTGAGTTAAAGCTATGTTTCATACTCCTACTTTATTGCCTATTAAATTTGGTCTTTTCTGATTCTCTTCATTATTAACCAGCAATGTAATCTTTTCTGATGATCATCTGAAAACTTTTCAGTTACATATTATGTGATATAGAGCAGGACATCCGACATCATAGCTGGTGAATTTTGAGAAACAATTGCAAATAGCACTCAAGAAAATCATGTCTGAATCATATCTAGAGTTCACTTTGCGAGTTTTGAGTTTTCGAAAGCGTATTTCAAAAAGAAACTGGAGTAAATATTTTTTTAGTTTTGTGTTGTCAGTAATAGTCCAAGTATCCAACATATTTCAAGACTAGTAGTATATGTGTGACCAGGGGCGGATCCAGGATTTCAATAATGGTGGGGCACCAAAATAATCAACCTAATATTGTGCAAAAATTCAAAAAGATCCAGTACATAAAATTTCCCACAAAATTTTTTTATTTATTTAAATCACAATCTAATAATTTTTCTTTATAAACTATTACAATTGTTCTCGTCGAGTCTTCATATTTTGGAATTGAGCTACAATATCATCGAGGCTTACTTTCAAAAATAAATCTTTTTCTAAATAAGTAACCAAACAATCATTGAGTAATTGACCTCCCATAGTACTACGCAATTTACTTTTTATTGTATTCATTCCTGAAAATGCCCTTTCGACACTTGTTGTCGCCACGGGAAGAAGCAACACTAACTTTAAAAGCAGATATACTCTTGAATGTGTGTCATGTTTTCCTGTCTCAACAAGTTTCATGGAAAGCTGGCTAAGGTTCTTCAACATTGAAAATCTCTCATCACTTCGAATGTCAACAATGAAATTTTGAAGCGAATCTTCCATAAAAGAAAGTTCAACAATTGAAAATTCAGTAGGATAAAATTCTGCTAGTCGTGTCAACTTTGCTATGTCAAATGCAGAAAACTGGTTCGCGGGATTGAAAGAAGACATACAGACAAGTAATTCTTTGCTTACCTCATTGAACCTATTTTCGAGTTCTTGTAACTGTAGATCAATGACACTTAGAAAAACTTCAACACGAAAATGATGAAGATTTGTCACTTGTGGTCTATTTCCACGAAACTTCCTTCTGCCAGGGAGAACATACTTTTCCTCCATATCAGGAATCTCAATGCCATATTTAATCACAAACAAAGTGACTTTGCTCATGTGAATATCCCATCCATCATTTCTCAAGTTCTGCAAATTTATCTTAGTCAAGTCAACCATTTTCATTGCATTCACTATATCTTGATCACTTCTTTGTAAAGCTAGGTTCAACTCATTTGTAATCGCAAATATACTTTTCATCAAATGTGCCACAAAAATAAAATCAAATGACATCAACAAGTGTGTAAGTGACTCGGCTCGATTCCGGTCAACACTATCAGAAACATCTCCAATGGCATCAAGTGACTCAAGAATTGTTGGGTATAAATTAAGCACATTCAAAATTATTTTAAAATGAGAACCCCAACGAGTATCACCCGGCCTACTTAGACTAAGCTCCTGATTTAAGCCCAGTTCGCATTCAAGTTCACCTAAAGATAATCTTTGCAGCCTACACGTTCAGCCTTGTTTTTTCCGAAGAAATTCTTTCCGTTTAGGTGAACCACCCACAAAATTCGATAAAGGTGCAAGCACATCAACAAATAGCCACCCACAATCAGCATTTTTCTTTGCGACGGCAACAAGTGTTAATTGAAGTTGGTGAGCAAAACAATGAACACAATGTGCAGATGGAGATTCATTTAGAATTAATGTTTTAAGGCCATTAATTGCACCTTGCATATTGCTAGCACCGTCGTAACCTTGGCCTCGAACTCTAGAAAAACTGAGAGGGTGCTCCATTAGAAGTGACTCAATTGCCTCTTTCAGAGTCAAAGATGTGGTATTGGCAACATGTACGACACCAAAAAAGCACTCCATAACCTCACCTCTTTTATTAACATATCGCAAACAAAGAGCCAATTGTTCTTTATCGAAATATCCGCGAGACTCATCGGCAAGAATAGCAAAAAAAATCACCATCAAGTTCTTTCATAATTGCTTTAGTTGTCTCGGTTGCACAAGCATTAATAATATCCTTCGAATTGAAGGAGTTGTCATTTGCGATTACCGGTGCATTATCTAAAACAACTTTAGCAACATCTTCTTTTTCCGAGGCAAGAAATTTCAAAAGTTCAACAAAGTTACCTCTATTAGAAGAAGTTTCATTTTCCTTATGTCCACGAGCAGGCAAACCTTGAAGTAAAAGCCACTTCAAACATTTAATAGAAGCTTTTAATCGCTCTTCATATTTAATCTTCTTCTCCTCTGATTGGTTAGCAAAGAGAGACGGAAGGTTAGCCTTTTGATTTTCAAAATCTACTAGAGATCTCACAGCCTTATTATGAGCACTCATATGCCCTCCAATATGCTTTTCGTATGCATCTGTTTTGTTCCAAGCTCGAATCCCTCATTAATAAATGCATCTCCTCCTGGTGTATTTGCTTCCTTGAACAAATAGCAAGGAAAACAACAAGCTGCATCCTTTTCAACACTATACTCAAGCCATGATTTATAGGTATCAAACCATTTTTTGTTAAATCGACGAATTTTTTGCACAAAAGGTCTGAAAGGGAACTCATGCTTTTCAGGCTGACAAAGTTTTCTTGCGACATAAACCCTCCGAACGTTATCTTGGTCATCTGGATGGAAATCAAGAATTCTTTTTCTTTTCCCCGGATCTTGAGGAAGATTGGTAGCATCCACTTCAGTCAATCTTTGTTGTTCATTCGGGGCTTGAGTCTCATGATTTAAATTAACTCCAACTTCGGGTTCATCTCTTTGATTTTGTGGATCATTATTAGTTTCTTGAGTCGGTGAGTGATTAATCGATGGAGAAATATTTGCTTGAGATCGATTAGGATTTGGCGTAGAGGGATTTCCAGAGTTTGTGTTAATTCTTTTCGAAAAGAAACTAGCAATATCTCTTTGATTTTTTCTTTTCATTCTGAAATTTATTTAATAACTTTAATCAGATTATAATTTATCAACCACTTCTAATAACAACGAGACAATAATATAAAATCAAAAGCATACAATCAAATCAATATGGTTCATATGTATTTATCAATGATTATAATTTGAAATTCCTACAAATTTAGTTAATTAATTTTGTAACATTGAATATTTGATATATATTTTGCAAAAAACAATCAGACAAATTGATATTCAAATAAAAAAATTAAACAATTTCATTGTAATTCAATCAAGAAAGCAAGTAATAAAATTTAAGACAAAATACAAAGCAATTAAGCAAATTGATACTTCATGGAAATTGGAAAAGAAACGAAAAATAGTTAGGAATTAAGAAAGACTTACTTGTGAAATTGGAAAAAAAAGAGGAAATTGTCTACTGTAGCACCTGGCAATCCACAAATCCAAGCCTAACTGAATTGTCTTGTTAACTTGCTGTATTGTGGCAGTGCGTACTGCGTGTCTTGCGTCACGTCGTGTCGACTGTCGTCGTCGTCAGGCTATTTTCTTTTAGGTTTTTTTTTTTAGGTTCTAAAAGTTCTAATAGTTTAATCTTTGGCAGGTAAATAATAATATTTTGGGGGAGTGGGATTTGTGGAAACCGAGTACAGCGAGCAGTCTACGGGAGTCACAGAGGCGGTTTTTTTTTTTTTTTTTTACTTTTTCTTTTGAACTATTTTCTTTTTAAATTAATGGTGGGGCACGTGCCACTCAGGACCCCAAGTGGGTCCGCCCCTGTGTGTGACTGAGTTTCAGGTCATTCTGCAACGTATATGAGTTATATCATACAACTTTTGAAATTTCAAAACTGAAAAACTGAAAACTAGTGGTGAATATGCTCCTTATGGGAACAAGGCTAAATGGAGAGCTTTCTCTCTACCTAATACAAGGAGAATTTGGAGGGATTGGCCTGTGGCCACATCCAAGTGGATTTACCAAAACGCAACCCTCCTCACATGTTCGATGGAGAATAGTTCTTCAAGTAGCTAGAATCCATATATAAAACGGGAGCAGTAACATTCTGACATTAACCAATTTTTCATGAAACTGCCAGGTGCTAAAGTATGTACTCAGTGTGAAGGAGGTGGAGTGAACACCCAAGACCACTTCAATGGACAGTATAAGGCTGGTGGATTATGTTGGCTTTGCAGGTACCCTATCGGTCCACTTTCTCCTATTACAAGATATACTGAAAAAGGCATACTATATTACTATAATGCTATTAACCAATTTTCGCACCAAAGTTCATGCTAATAATTTTTTTACTTGTTTGCAGAGGAAAAAGGGAGATATTGTGCGGAAACTGTAACGGAGCTGGCTTTCTCGGTGGATTCATGAGTACATTCGATGAGTGAGTGTCTTGAAAAGACTAAACTTACACTTTTGAAGCTGGGACATAGAATTGTTACGCACTAGATATAGACTTTTTCCTTGTGTATTTATTATCAGATGGTTGCTTGATGATTTCTTTACCAGTATATTGCTGGAAGTTGTAACAAGAATATACTTTTGTATAATCATTTGGGAGTAATGCAAGAACTATGAATGTTTTAGAATTGGTCATTTGCATGATCATGCTGTAATTTATATTCTCATTTCAGTGATGGAGAGGATGAAAAAATAAAATGATACAAAAAAAATAGCGAATTTTCGCGTCAGGTAGGGGTCGAACCTACGACCTTCTGCTTAGGAAACAGACGCTCTATCCACTGAGCTACAGACGCTGATTATGCAATTCTTGTCAAATTCTTGAATAACTATCCAAAATCGGAAACCATTATAAGTAAAAATATAAAATTCGCGTCAGGTAGGGGTCGAACCTACGACCTTCTGCTTAGGAAACAGACGCTCTATCCACTGAGCTACAGACGCTAATGATGTTATTAAGATAACCCATACCATATTAGTATGTATAATTAATTCCGAAAATGATTAATAGGTACCATATGGTCAATATGGAGATTAGTAATACATATTAAAATTCATCGAGACATCTTCATAATATAGCTTAACAAATTTTAAAATGGTGTAATGATTGTTGACATAGTTTAGTTACAAAGTAAATATGATCTACTTCTACCCTTATTTCAGTTGCGACATTTTGACTTATATACTTGTGATGTACAACTTTGATCATTAATATTTTTAGTCATCAATTAGCAAAATTAATATTTACAGAGAAATCCAACATCTTAGGTACAAATTTCTTGTATATATTAGTCAAAAAAATGAGTCAAAACTAGTAGAAGTATATAAACAATGCAAAAGTAAAATATTGCAATAAAAGACATAGGAAGAATTTCTTACGGATATATATAAGAATGTTAGAATTTAGATCATTAATTCATCAAGTTTGCAAGTAAAATTTGAGAGAAAGTCTTTACCCCCAGATATTTGGAGATAAAATCTCCTCATTTATCTCTATAGTATTTTACCCTTTATGAAACCCCTAAATTGACTAAAATATCATGAGTTAGACTCTTAATCCAATAAACTCCATCTGTTTGTAATTGTTTACTCCATTTATCTTTGACACGACTACTTATTATCTAAAAGAGAAAATAGATGAAAATTATTAAATGATACCATGTGATAACATTCTCCTAACAAATTGATATTGTATGGTATCATTTTTGATACGCCAGCTCAACTCTCTAACACGACGAATTTATATCTAATTACACAATAAATAATGTGATGTGATGATCTTGGAGACTTGGACGGCGCATCAATCTATACGAAGGAAGGAAGAGGTATGCAGGCAAAAGATCAGGAACCAAGTTTTTTAGCCCACCCCAGGGCCCAGGTATAACTAAACAAACCAAAAAATTCATCACAAGCTAAATATTCACGGACATTACACCTACCCACCTAGGGAAAGAACCCACTACTAATAGAGTATAAAAAAAATAATTATTATGTTGAGTTGGATTCCATTACCATAACCCTCAACAAGTCTTTATTAATGGTGTGTAGTCTACCCGGTGGGTAGACAAAGTTTTTTCCAATATTCACATATTAACCAATAACCATTATACATGTACACCAAAATCCAAAATCCATGACACATCATACTACCAATAATCAACATCTTAAGAATCTCGAGTACAGAAAGCACAAACCAACCCCACCCAACCAAAACAAAACAAAACAAAAAAAAAAAACCTGTTCTCTAATCAATCTTCTCCTAATTTTTGGTTTAATTTGCAGCAACAGAAAAAAAAAAGTTAGACTGCCCTTGTGTTTATGATCCAATTCAAGTGTTTCAGAACAAGCACCATTCGAGCGCGAAAAACAGCAGGGGCACAATGGTCATAATAAGGGTGCTTAATGGAGGTTTATTATAGCCTCGAGAGGAAGACCCTGCATTGAGCAAGAATAATAGTGGGTTAGATCATGTCTGAATCATATCTTATACTTCTATTATAGTGACTGTAAGGCTGTAAGCTATGCTATTGTAAGCTCAAAACATAATTACTCGATTAAAAAGGACATATTAATTAGCTTCAAACCAAGTAACAAAACCTCCTTGACTTGGATCATGCTATCCGAGTGCCTTGATAATCACTAGTCAGACCATCGAATGCTTAAGCGCTCAGCCAAGAGGTTTTGGCTGTAATCTCGGTTCTGAAGAATATGAGTACTGCACTGCTCTGATCTTACTAAATCAGGAGGGATATAATCTAGAATGTTATAGATAAGAGAATAGTACACTAGCTGTAGCTGATATGCTTCATCATCAAGGTAATAGATTATCCAATAAATGAAAATGCTGACTGTTTCATGTATCTGCATCATTAATGAAGTTCCTCTATATACTCACCTAGGACACTCGGACTCTTCATTTCACCTTCAAGTACCTCTACCACATCTTCGACACTTCGACATATGTATAGACATTCAACACATCAATCTAGAACAAAATCATGAAGAAATTTCAAAATATTGCCGAGTCGAATACTTGGACACATACATCCAATACGAGTACCTGAGTCCGGGTAGCATAGGTATTTGCAGATATTTGCACCAAGGAGAGTGAATGCTCTTTCCTTTATCAATTCAGTATTATGCTCTGAAGCTTCCTTGAAAAGTAAGTTGAAAGCATAATACAAAAAGAGTTAAGAATGAAATAGCCCCTTCATTTCAGTAAGGTGATAGGGACATGAAAGTAGGGGGAAAAGGCAGCTTTCCATGCGCCTATTTGGATAATTTAGACGGTTCAAGACAGGAGAGTCTTATATACCTCGAAACACCCTTAATTATCCAAAAGACTGTCAAGTAATAGGAAGATAGTAGGGATCAGCAACAAGGCCCACTCTCTTTGTCCACTCTTCACTCCTTTCTTCCTTCATCCTCACTTCTCGCTATTTGCAAACAAAACATAAGCTTCTCTAGGAATATAAGGTTTGGGTCTGACAGCAGAGGCCAGACCGATTCAAAGGTTTTCTTTTGTGGAGCATCCTTGTTCCGTTGTTCGTTTAACCACTGAATTATTCTAGCCACTCCTATTGATAAGGGTGTAAACTTGTAGGTTGAACCTCCAAAGAGAGCATTACATCAGCCTCAACCTCCAAAGACATCATTACATCCTCATTAGCCTCAACCTCCTTTCTCTAGTTAGAAACAATTTCTAAAATCTACCAGGCAGAGGGAGTATAATCTCCTTTCACCTCCCCCACAACAAAGAAGAGGAATCATAAGATCCAAAATCCAAGGGATACAGAGAATGAGAGAGAAATATAGCCCCGTCTCTCATGCAATCCCTAGATGGTCCAAACTAAAGCAGAATGCAGCAGATAGTAATTATTGTAACAAATATTTGGTACGAAACCAAGTTTGGACATCACACACCACATGAACATTTAATCTCTCCAATCAAACTTAGAATGATGCCAACAAAATGATGCTCTTGAAATCCAAAAAAAAAGAAGTACAAGTCGTTGCAAAATGAAGTCTGATCTGACTACTAGTTTTATGAGGTTGAGTCTAGCATAAAGATTAGAAGTTTATCAATTGAATTGACAACACATGCTAGCTAAAAGTTAAAAAAAACTAAACATGGCATTAACAAACATGAACATATAAGAGGGATGGAGCAATACATAAGCAGATAAAAACATAAAGATAAACAAATCCAAGATAGAACTTCAATCTGGGCATATCACAAGATTTAAGTCTTGAGAGCAGCATCATGCTCACTGATCAAGGGTGCAAAATAATCTCAAATACACAGCTCTCGCACAAAACATACTAGTACTTGAAAGATAAATAAACAAGATGTTGGTCTTATTTATAAATCATGACTGCTCAATTATTCATCTTCTCACGATCTACATTAACGAAGAGGCAGACGCACCGTTGCAGTAGTTGAACCCAAACCAAACATTGTTTTGAATCCAACTGTTGTAGTTGAAAGTCACGGTCCTTATATACGGGCTGGAAATACGCACACTGTTCACCTTCCAGCCATCATTTCCCCTCCGGTACAGGTACACATAGCATACATCGTATGTACATGGACCAGTTACATCATATGTATCCGTGGAGCACGCCTCGAAAGCACGAGAGGATGGATTGTCAAGCCTTGGCACATACACCTACAATTACCAGAATGTACCAGTTAAAACACTAGCATGTTGACTAAACCAATATCAATGACATACCCACAAACCACAATTTGATCTTTCTTCGACAGGTTTGTCTTATTTCCTCAATTTTCAACATTTCTTTTCCTTGCTTTCAATTTTCCAAATTTAAGGTACTGATTAATCATTACTTATCACAAAACATGCCAGATAATGCAAAATCTGGTAAGGATGTTATAATCAGTTGATCAAATCAAAATCTGCAAGACACCCACAAAGCAAAATCTAATTTTCTTTCTCTTTTAGCATTTACTAACTAACTAAATTTGGAATCACTAACTAAGCAAACAAGAAATGGGAATCTAAATACCCATTAATCTAAATTGACATTAGGTTCTAGTGGAGCAATAAATCTAAATAATATCATAAAAATCAACATAACTTTATATCAAGAATATGAAGAAAAAAAATACCTGATTTCCATAAGCATCGCCAAAAGAAAGACTAATTTGATCTCTGGTGTATTTTACAGAAGAACAGCTTGTAGTGATTTGAACTCTGAAAGTACAGCTTGAAGCAGTAGTCTACAAAATTGATGATTAATTTATTAATGGACCCAACAAAAGAAAAATCTCAAAAAGTTCATCTTTTTCACAATTCAAGAAATTTGCACTGATTAGATTAAATTTCTAAAAGATGGGACAAAAAGTAGTAGGAAAAAGAATGATGGGAAAAGAAAACATAATTAATTAAACAAACTAATTTACCTGATTAGGCTTGATCTTAAGAGCAAGAAGAGGGAGATTTGATTCACTAGAAGGGACAGAAGATGAAGAAGCGTGGAAAATTATGAGGGAAAAAAGGGCTAAGAAAATGTGGAAGAAAACAGGTCTGACCATTTTTTTTTTGGGTGAGTGAGATTTTCAGGAAAATTAGAGAAAAATGGGGCTTCAGAGAATTTAGAGTGTGTTATATTATAGAGAGATTTTAAGCAAGATTGGAGTGTATGCTCTTGTTGTTGTGTTATTCATTTTCTCCCGCGAAGTGCGGTATATATAGTGCCGGGTGAATAATTCACCCGGTGATACATCATATCACTGCAGTTATTATGCGGTGAAGTGTCTAATCGTAGGGCGGCAAAATACGCCGGTGTTTTATCCGTTCACTTGTTTACATGAGAATATTACAACACTCCCCGAACGGATCTTAAAACGTATACTACTGGGATCACAACTGCCTCATTAAAAACTTTACATTTGAAAAAACCCTAATGGGATAAAAACAAACATAAAAGAAAAAGAGTACAGTTGGGCTTTGAGATGCCTATATGCTTTTCTGCCTCGTTAAAACCTTGCCAAGAAAAACCCTATGGGATAAAAACTTGGACGAAGGAAAAAGAGTACAGAACATATAGGACTCCCCCTCAATTTAACGTATATCTCGAAGGCGACGCAGACCAATTAGGTGTACAAGCTCTTGGAATTGCTTTGCTGGTAATGCCTTTGTGAGTAGGTCGGCTAAATTGTCGCATGATTGAACTTGTGTGACATTGATTGTTCCTTCCTTCTCCAAATCGTGGGTGGAAAAGAATTTAGGATCGATATGCTTTGTTCTGTCACCTTTGATATAGCCTTCTTTAATTTGTGCAATGCAAGCGGTATTATCTTCATGGATGATAGTTGGACCTTCTTGTGTCTCTTTTATACCACTTTCCCTGAGTATGTGATGGGTCAAAGATCTCAACCATACACATTCTCTACCAGCTTCATAAAGTGCGATTAATTCAGCTTGATTTGATGAAGTAGCTGTTAGAGTCTGTTTTGTTGACTTCCAAGAGATTGCTGTATTTCCATAGCTAAAAATATAACCCGTTTGCGATTTTGCCTTGACTGGATCTGACAGGTAACCTGCGTCAGCATATCCTACAAGGGTAGGATTTCCGTCTTGTGGATAGAATAATCCCATATCCGTTGTCCCGCGTATATAGCGGAGTAAGTGTTTCACTCCACTCCGATTGCTTGTTTGTAGGTTCGGAGTCGTATCTAGCTAATAAATTGACCGAGAATGCAATGTCCTGGTCTAGTATTGATGGCTAAATACATTAAGGCCCCAATGGCACTTAGGTATGGTATTTCGGGACCGAGTATATTCTCGCCTTCTTCACGAGGGCGGAAAGGATCTTCTTCAATTTTTAAGCGACGAACAACCATAGGTGAACTCAATGGATGTGATTTGTCCATATAGAACCTTTTTAGCACTTTCTCGGCGTAATTGGATTGGTGAACAAGGATCCCATCCTTTAGGTGTTCAATTTGTAAACCGAGACAAAATTTGGTCTTTCCAAGATCTTTCATCTCGAATTCCTTCATCATGCATTTAGCGGTTTCTTCGATTTCATCGGGTGTCCCGATGATATTTAAGTCATCAACATATACCGCAATTATAACAAACCCATTTTCGGCTTGTTTGATGAAGACACATGGACAAATTTGATCGTTCTTGTAGCCTCGATTCATGAGGTATTCACTAAGACGGTTATACCACATCCTTCCGCATTGCTTTAAACCGTAGAGTGATTTTTTTCGGTTTTATGGAATGTAGCTTTCGAGGTTTTGACCTCAAGGATTCAGGTAGTTCAAGTCCTTCCGGGACTCTCATGTAGATATCGGTGTCAAGTGACCCATAGAGATATCTTTGTCCACGACATCCATGAGGCGCATTTGTAGTCCTTTGCATGCGAGCAGACTTATGAGGAATCTTAGAGTTGTGGCATCTACCACTTTGGTGAGTATGTTTCCTCATAGTCAATTCCAGGTCTCCGGGAGAAACCTTGGGCTACAAGCCTAGCCTTGTATCGTACGATTTCATTTTTTTTCATTTCGTTTTCGCACGAACACCCATTTGTACCCAACGGGTTTTACTCCTTTTGGGGTCCGGGCTATAGGGCCGAACACTTCTCGTTTTTTGAGAGATTTCAATTCTACCCGAATGGCCTCTTTCCATTTAGGCCAATCACTCCTTCGTCGACATTCATCCACTCGATCTTGGTTCGGTGTCCTCAATATCGGTGGTGATTTCGTGGCTATTGAATATGCAAATATTTCATCAATCGGGGTTTTTACCCCGTTCCATTGCTTTCTAGAATGGACAAAATTTATTGAAATTTCGTGATTGTCGACGCTAGCATTTTCACGCTCCCCCTCGGATGTAGCATCCGATTCTTTGAGTTCATTTTGGGGGTTAATGACGTTTTCGTCATTTGAAAATTGTTCCACTTTAGAAGAATCATCGTTTTCTCATTATTTGTTTCTATTCTTCTAGACTTTCTCGGTTTCAAATCTTTGGCTCCGAGTGGTCTTCCACGCCTTTTGCGTGTTGCGCATTCATTTGCAAGTGGATTTTTGTTTTTTCTCTTGGTATTTCAACCCTTGCGAGAGCATTCACGGCGGGTATATGTGATTTTATCACTCCTTTTGAGTCGTTGAATGCATCCGGTAATTGATTGGCAATGTTTTGCAAGTGTATAATTTTCGAACTTCCTCGCTCACACATATTTGATCTTTGATCAAGATATGATAAATTTTTGGCATTCCATGATATTTCATTCCAACATGGGCCTACTTTATCTCCCCTAAGTTTGGGAAAATTGTCTCATCAAATTGACAATCGGCGAACCGAGCGGTGAAAAGGTCACTTAGGTTGACGGTTCTAGATATCTTATGATGGACGGTGATTCAAATCCAACATAGATTCCCAACCTTCTTTGTGGGCCCATCTTAGTACGTTGTGGTGGTGCTATGGGAACGTAGACTGCACACCCAAAAATTCGTAGGTGAGCAAGACTAGGTTCCTTTCCAACCACTAACTGTAGTGGGGATTGATCATGCTTGGCGCTCGGCCTTAGTCGCAGTAAAGCCGCAGCATGTAGTATAGCATGTCCCCATGTAGAAGATGAGAGTTTTGATTTCATGAGTAATGGCCTCGCAACTAATTGCAATCGCTTTATGAATGCTTCTGCTAGGCCGTTTTGTGTGTGAACATGGGCTACTGGATGTTCCACGTCTATCCCAATTGACATACAATAGTCATTAAAAGTGCGGGATGTGAATTCTCCAGCATTATCAAGTCGAATTTTCTTTATGGGATAGTCGGGAATTGAGCCCTTAAACGCGTAATTTGCGCTAGCAGTTTTGCAAAAGCAACATTCCTTGTTGATAGGAGACTAACGTGAGACCAACGTGTCGATGCGTCGATCAACACCAGAAAGTATCTGAATGGTCCACATGATGGGTGTATTGGCCCGCAAATATCTCCTTGGATTCTTTCTAGGAATGCAAGATTTTCACCTTCAAGTTTATTTTTAGAAGGTCTTATGATCAATTTGCCAAGGGAACAAGCCTTACAATTATGCTCATTTGATTGTAGGACCCGTATGTTTTTCAACGGATGCCCATTTGAGCTTCGGACGATTTTCGTCATCATGCTCGTTCCTGGGTGACCCAAGCGATCATGCCACAGAGTAAATATTGCTTGGTTGTCTACCTTATGGTGAGACACCAAATTTGTTTCAACCGGACTCGATATAAGTAAAATACGGCCCCGAGGAGTATGATGGCATCCTTTCAAGGATTATTTTCTTGCCATCGTCACATTTAGTGAGATACATGTACTCCTTTCCGTTTTCATTAATGGTTTCCATATGGTAACCATTTGTGCGTGAATCTTTGAAACTCAATAGGTTTCTTTGAGTTTTACCTCGAATACAATGCGTTGTTTATAGTGACGTGTGTTCCCTTAGGTAACACTATGCATGCCTTTCCCGAGCCCTCAACCATATTTGCGGTGCTCGCAATGGTGTTGAGGTCGCCTTTCTTGGCTTGAGCCGAGTGAAGTATGACTTGTTACTCGGGATGGTATGTGTGGTGGCACTATCAATCGAGCATTGTTGGGCGCCTTTGTTTGTCATTATCTTCATTAAAACATAAATTTGTCAAAATCTAACACAAAATTTATTCATAGAAAGAGGTACATTACATGAAATGATAAAAATGGAACGCAAGATACAAGAGACATCAAGTGAGACAAGAGTACATGACGTAAAGTGACAAAACAACATCATAGGTTGATTTAGGGGGAATAAGAGGGCTAGACATTAGAAATATCTTCCATGAGATAATCGCCTACATCGAGGTCCGGGAGCGGAGTAGTTTCGGTGACGAAATTTGTTTCGCCACGTTTCCCTTGACCCCCTAGTAGAGGCCACATATAGATCCACAAGATGTTTGGGCGTGCGACATTCATTTGCCCAATGCCCTTGAATGCCACATTTAAAACATTTCTCTTGTGTTCTTTGTTGGGAGTTTCTTCCTCCGCGTCCTCTATTGGGGCGCCAGTTTTGACGTCCTCTTCCTCTCGCCACTTCTATTGCCATTTCTTTCTCCATTACCCCTATTTCGAATTTGCCATTCCAATTTGAGTTACCTCCCCGCTTATTCCGGCGCTTGCCACCTCTCTAGTGGCATTTGTTTCAACCGGCTTTCGCGCTGGTACCGCTGGCCTTTGATTATGAATTGAGAGCAGGATTTGGTTGTTACGTTCCGCAACCAAAAGAATGGCAATTAGGTCGCAGAACTTTTGGCAACGCCTTTCACGATATTGTTCTTGCTGAACAACATTATTGGCGTGCATAGTGGAGAGGGTTTTCTCAATCATGGCTCGTTCAGACACAGATTCTCCACACAACTTTAGCTGTGAGGTGATGCGAGGCACTGAATTGTACTCGCGTCCGATGCAAAGTCCCGGAACCCGAGTACCGACCATTCATGTTGGGCCCTTGGAGCGATAATTCTTTGTAAATGCTCAAATCTATCCTTTAGGTTATCCCATAATTCTTTGGGATTTTCCACAAGGATGTATTCAGATTTGAGCTCTTCATGTATATGGTGTTTGAGATACACCAATGCTTTCGCTTGCTCCAAAGGGGTAGTGGCACCACCTTCGACAATGGTATGGTCGAGGCTAAGTGACTTTAGGTAAGCTTTTGCATCCACCCTCCATTCTAGGTACCTTTGGCTCGAGGCTTCAAGGATCTCAAAATCTCGGTTTGCAAGTCTAGCCATTTTCGAGTTCATGTGATGTTTTAAAAGTATTAGTAGAAAATTAATGCATAAATATATAGAGTTCCGAAAGAAAATCACCTTTGGGATGCAAGCCATAGTGGTCCGAGAATCCTTAACCGTTCAAGAGGTTAGGGGTTCGAAACATGATAATAAAATGAAAAGTGAACAATAAATATATATAAAAAGGTTGCATATTTTTTTTTTTCAAGATTATGACAACGTTTAATTAGAATGTGACTATCATGTCCAAAAATAAATCACATGTGTTAATGGCATATAAATAGAAGAAAAATTGCATAATTAAGCATTATAATTGCGTTTTACAATATGCAGAAACAGAATTACAATAATTCCTACTAAAACTGTTATAAGTATCATTCCCCAGTAAAACATGACCTTCAACTGTCTGAAAGATTCTAGAAGATCTGGTGTGTCGTTTTGAGGGCGGCGGTTTCTGGCATTGTACATGGTGGCCGAAGATAGTGGAGATGAAATTTGTGAAATTTTATGAGAGAGAAAATTTTATGGGGTAGAAGTGAGTGAGGGAGGCGGACGAGAAAGTGAGAAGGGTTAAAGTCCCTTTTATAGTGGTGTAAAAACACTATTCACATTTAACAGGTAAGATATATACTGATATGTAATACGTAAATTTTACGTAACGTGCTGACAAGACAGAAAAATAGAGTATATGTAGCTAACGTATGGTTATAATTTATAACTAACTCATGGTTTGAGATATTAGATACTAGTCATACCATTTATTGTCTAAAGTGGCCTTTATCTATGCTTTTAAGTCCAAAAAAAACATCAGTATGACAAGTGAGGCACAAAGAAAAACGAAAGCATTAAATTACTTATTTTTGTTCAACACTTTGAATCCCCCCCTTTTGTTTTTTTTGTGTGTGTTTAAAAGGAACACTAAGTGGAGGATTCATTTGTAGTGGGACGTTGGCTATACTAGTATACTACACTACATGACAAACAAGTTTCCAAGTGCCAAGACAGAAATGCAGGTTGATGGTTAGCATTAGCTTTGGAACTAGTAGTAGTTAACATTGGAAATTGCTGCCAGAATTTAAAACAAATTAAAAAACTGGTACTTATAAGCTAGCTTCATTTCGGTGCAAAGAAGTCTAGCTACTTCTTTCATCATTTTCTTGTACATAGTCTCAAAGCTTTCTCCCCCTTTTTTTTCACAGTTAAAAGCAAAATAAAATAAATACAAGACATAAATTCCATGAAAAATAACAAACAAGAAAAAGGTAGCAGGTAACTCCACCATTATAGCTATTATCTGGCCAAAAATTCATCTTCTTCGTAGTATTAGCCGTCCATCCGGGCGGCGGAGCCGATCCATTTAGGCGGCAAGTTCAACAGAATAGCCCGTTCATATAGCCCGTCCATATAGGCGGCTTTAAATGCAAGGTCTTTGCCCTCCATGAAGGTGGCGTGACTTGCTTGGCGGTGGCCGAGCCAATACCGCCAATTAATTACTTTACCGTCGCTTGCTGCTGACGGAAGGACCCTCATCGTCCCTACTCCTTTTATTATTATTAGGAGTTTGCCGGATTTCAGTTGGTGGTTCCGGAGGAGGGTTATCATTGAGATTAGGGACGGTGGTTTGTCGGCGTTCGCCGACATGGCTATTAACGTGAGTATTATGACGGTGGGGTGCACTACCAACTCCTCGTGCCGGATTTGTGGTACAAGGTACACTATTACGTTCTATGATAAAATATATACTACAAAGAGATACATTGTTTAGAATAGTATTGATCCCATTACACTGGTGATCCATTTTTTTTGAAAAAAAATTAGTAGCAATTGAGAAGAACTACCTTTTGATAGTAGAGCGAATCGTGCTGATAACGTGTTATATTATAGAGAGATTTTAAGCAAGATTGGAGTGTATGCTCTTGTTGTTGTGTTATTCATTTTCTCCCGCGAAGTGCGGTATATATAGTCTTAGGGTGAATAATTCACCCAGGTGATACATCATATCACCAGCGCGGTTATTATGCGGTGAAGTGTCTAATCATGGGCGGCAAAATACAGCGCCGTTTTATCCGTTCACTGTTTACATAGAATATTACAACAGAGTGGGCAATTATCAGAAGTGTTCTTATTACTTCTTCCTCAACAGTCAAGACTAAGCACCACGTTTGGAGTTGGGCATATGCTCAAACTAGCAAGGGGAATATAGGAGATAAAATAGAATAAGTAGAGGTGGTCATGAGTGGACCGCACTGTTTGTTCAAGAAATTAGACCCGAATTTTGACCTCAAACTCGGGAAATTAGGTTGTGCAAGTTGGGATTTTCGATCTAAGACTAAATCGAATAATAATTTACATATCAGGTCTAAAATTCATGTCCAAAGTTTGATATTTTTGTCCATAATTCAGGGGTGAACTCGATCGAGAATTAGGGCCAAATAACTATGTCCAAACCTGTGCTTTTTTAGGCCATGATCAAGTTAATTAGGTCTAAAGATACTTCTACCCCCATTCGTCTCCATTTGTTTGCACCGTATTTCTTTTTGGGACGTCAAATTGGCTTATCCTGATAAGGATCATGACTCGTGAGGATGGTCTGATCCACCATTTAACTTTGAAATTCATTACATAAACCCACGATTTTTGTCTCATATTGACTCTATCCAACCAAAAATGGAAAGAAATTTAGCCCCAATGGGGCAAAACCGAAAGGAATAAATGAAGTATAGATTTATAATATACTATTAAGGCTGTATACAAGAATCTAAAAATAGAAAATATTAAACGATAACTACGCTTTAGAACGTTCCCTTCAAAAAGAAAACATTTATATAACCGATCAACTCATGATTTTGTCATAAATTCCTAAACTAATACTCCATCCGTTTTCATTTAGTTGTTCCACTTTTATTTTTGCACTATTCACATAACCCACTTTCGCCTTGTTCCATAATATATAATTTCAATCAACTATTGTGTAATTCATTTACATTTTACAATTATTTTTAATAAAAAATCAAATGTAATATCTTTTTCAAAATGAAAATATATTATTTAAATAAAAAATATCTAACCCATGAACAGTAGAGTTCATTCATCATACACTCGGGTGTACCATGATGCATGGTACACCTAACACTAATTTCTGCTCATTTGGAGTCTCTTTTTTAATATATTTTGCTCATTTGGATAATTTTAATGAGCAATGAGCAAAAAATAGCTTTAGGTGTATCATACTCACTGTACATCCAGGTGTATAATAGAATTCATATCAACAGTGTATGACATGATCACAAGTCTAGTTCACAATAGAAGGACAATTACATAATTTGGCATGACTAAAACATATTGCGTACAGTACATCAATCTAGTGCACTGCTATTGTGCTATGTGTCTAACTAATCTTAACTAACCCCAAGCATTTACTGAAGTGCCATGCGCAACACGAGCCACATGTTTTGGGAGCCTTTCTAATTGTTTTTGTGTTTGGAAGAGAGCCACTTGTTTAGGAAAAAAGCGTGGAAAGCTTAAATACTGGATACTAGAATTCATCATCTATTCTGCAAGTTTGTATTCATATAATATAAGTGGTCGATTTTTTTTAATAAGGGTAAGACTAAATCCCTTGCAAATAGAGAGGGAAATTGGGGACCCCTTCTTACAAGGGGTGAGAGTTAAGACTCGATCCCAGGATTTCTGGGATCAGAGGTGATGCCAATTGCCAACACCACTAGGCTATCACCTGCTGCTCGCCTGCTCATAAGTTGGGTCGAATTAATTCCAAATTTTAGATAGTCATAGAGTACAATACATGAAATTCTTATAGCGGAGTTGAAATAATTATGCAAAATTTTACTTTCTCCGTTCCAAAATACTTGCAATCAAACTCTTTCGTAAACGGTTTTAGAAGTTAGATAAATAGTCCTTTTTAACTCAAAATTGGCCATTGTGAACCCTTTCCTACTAAACACACCAAAAAGGGTCGAGGTCTTGTCATTGCGGCAAATGAATGATCACCACAACTAAACAGAAAGAACGGCTTTGTGAAACCTGCATTTTGATATATTCACATTTGCCAACCTGAGTATTCAAACAGAATCTAAGGAAAATCAAATTTAACAAAGAAAATTGTTCCTTTTTTCTTTTGAATGATATAAACAAGGTGATGATGCATTTGCGTCACGGGAGAACCAACAGTAAGACCTCGCAACGAGGCAGCTTCATGTTTTACGTAAATATGAGACGTAAAATTTGCCCGGAGTACATGAATGACTTCTCGGTTTCTTCCAAACAATGATTCTTTTCTTCTCTTGTCCAGCTCTGCAAAAACAATCAACATGAACTTAATTAAACTCGTTTTTCCTACAATCAGGTTGTTGGTCTTTCAGTATCAACTCTCATTATCCAAAAAAGGGTTTTCAATGACTATTAATCTTCTGTTATTTATCAAGATTAGGCTAGGATTACCCAAAACTCAAATCATTAGATGTGTTAATTATGGAAAAAGAATGCTAAATTAACTGAAAACAAAGTTTCCAAAATCGAAGTGTAAGAAAATGAGACGTACTTCAGCAACTATATTTAGCTTCTCCCTCACGCTCTGGAGCAACTGAGATAGGTCACCATCCCATTTGTAGAATTCCAGCTCCTTCTTGTTCAATATCTTCTCTGAAACCTAATACGGAAAGGGGGAAAATGATGAAGCTGAGGACCGCACAAGTAAATATAACTCCAATACATCTTATATATAAAGTCGGGTTCAGAAATTTTGATGAAGACTACGACCACAGAATTACATGGCAGCATAGAATTCCAGCAACTGTGTTTATATCAGTAATATTCCAGTCAGAAAATCATTTATCAATTACTGAACAATAGAACAAAATGAAAAAACCAAGTGTTGCTCATTGTTCAACTAGTGATCTTTTAACTGTTTTCAGGCTAGCAACGTACATCAAGCCATATAATTTTTAATAAGCAATATTATAAGTGTAAATCACTTTCTAGTTTTTAGAAACCTGCCTTAGCTTCAAACCGTAACATCTAAATTTTGCGGATGATGCATGACTTGGCATAAACATGAGATACAAAATGATCCTAATACAGGAGAACCAGAATCGATTTTCTCAAATTTCCTGGCATGGAGAGTATGACACTTGGGTCTGATTATGTAGCAGGGAAATGTGGAGACCTGAGGTTTCCTCGTTTCTGAAGTCTCCATTCCCAAAACCTTAGCTGAATTCATGCTCATGAAGCCCGACCTGAGGTTCCCCCTTTCCAAAACCCGTCCATTTCCGTGCTACCTAGGTCTATGATGGAGGGGAGTTGACATCCTTTTGCAAATTAAGGTTCGTGCAAGGAAGAATGATAATTCCAAAACATAAATGCAATTGTATCTTTGAATACTAGGCACATGACACGTAAACCATTAAGCCCGTAATAGATTAAGTAGCACAGATTAGCCTCACGCAATTTGGTAAATTGAGTAATCAGTATATCGAAGTTATATGCAACTTCATGATGTATGTGCAATTCAATGCAAGGGATACTTCACAGGTAATAACATACCTTCCTTCCAATCATGCGGCCACCAGCAGAGTGGGCAAAGTATACATTATAGAAATGGCAGATGAAAGCCTGAGGATCCTTCTGAGCTAATTCTTCAAGATAGTTAGAATATGTGACACCGGGATCAGATGGTTCAGGGATAGTATAACCTTGCTCTTTGAACCACTCCAAATCTTTTTCCAAACTCTGTGATCGTTCCAATCCCGTGTTCCTAAACTCAGCATCTAAAATTAAAAAGTGGTTCAGGTCACAAAAAAAGCCAGGTAAGGCACGACCAGAAATCAGAGATGAATCACAACCAGACTATAATTCAAATTACTGCCAGACACTGAAGACATGAAGTATATATGATGGGGCAGGCTTATCTAGAAGACTATAGATTACATGCAACTATGTGAGTTTATATTGAAAGCAAAATACGTATCTGAAAGCACCCCCTATCTCCCTGTTTGCATCAGTATTGCACAATTCATTTAGTTGAAATTTACATGAGCATTGTCTGAATAGTATATTCACGATTCACAGAGTGACAGAAACGGGGTCATGAGAAAGGAAGAACTTGGTGGAGCTAGATCTAATAAAGGTGCTCAGCAAAGGTGATATAACATACAGCAAAGACTTCCAGTGATGAATTATTAGTCACCTTCATTTTTTTTTTCGAATGGCCTTTTCCTCTACAACTGTTTCCTACCAATTCAACTTGGCAAAAAACTTACTCCATTTCAACTCACTAGCTGCACTTCCCTAAAATGGAAATGTCACAATACTTGCGACATACTACTTTTCAGATACTTTTGCACAATTAAAAGTACATCTTGCTTTTTTTGAACTATGTGGTGTTGACACTTGACCATGCTCTTTAGTTTTAAAAGGGCATTGAACCATCCTTCTTGGTCCACTTCTTTCTCTATCTTTCTTAAAAATTGTGCATTTTCTCTCTGAAGCAAGTAAATATAAACGGAGAAAGTATTATTGAAAATTTACAAACTTCCATGAGCGCCTAAAGACCAACCTAGACTTGTGAAAAGCCATTAGTTTCAGAATATGAGCTTCAGGCATCGCAAAGTTAGATCTCAAAGGGTGGTAAAAGGAATTTGACTTTCTAATTATTTAATCCCAAGATTATGTCAATTTAATGTGATGGGGGAATGATAACTTCACAGGATGGGCAACATGGTCCAAAGTTCAAACTCAAAAGTCTTAACTTCTGGATGAAATAACAAAGACATTGAATTTGCATCATCACAGATTCATAGGTAGAGACTCTTTAATGCATGATTGCTCACAAGTCACAACAATCTCAATTCATAGAAAGCCTGATGGTGACACAAAAACTCGCAGCCGTGCCCTAACTATCATATTGATGTCTGGCTATAGACACAGCAAAAAGGACTTGAGGTAATTAATATGAACAAGACTAAAGGATCAAGTCTCAGTCTCTACCTAATAAACATGGAGATTCACACAAAACTTAAGATAAATTAAGTGGAAGAACCTCATAGCAACCTATTATACAGAGATCAGATGATACAACAATTAAATCCCAACCTTACGACTTACGAGTGCAAGTAGTCTCGAATCAGTATACAAAAGCAAACAAGTTACTGAAAGAGAAATCTGCGCATCACCACATTTACTAAGCAATAGATATTTCATCTGTTATCTAGTCATCGCAATTCGCAAGATAAAATCCACTGAAAAGTGAAAGGCAATTCAACCATAGTCCATAGACATATCTCAGGTCACCGAGTGATAAACTCTATAAATTTCCCAGCAAAAATAGATGGTATATCTAATGAATCTAACCACACAGGCCACAGCCAACAATACATACTCAACATACTACTCAGAGACCAGATATTAGATATCAGATAACATGACACACACAGATCAGAACACATACTGACTGAAGGTTTCTTTCCCAACTACCTTTAAGCACAGATGCAACAGATTGAACTCCTCTAGTACTGGATGTGTCAAAGATTTTTTTTTTTCTTTTTTTGGTGAAACCGTGAAAGATGTGTCAAAGATTTGAACATGGGTACTTTAAGCTAAACATGAATACTACTTCAGGAATTCCTCTATCTCCAAGTAAGAATACATCATCAAACCTTTCCATTAAAGTACATAAAATTGACAAGTATTCCTCTGAATTAAAAAAATTCAGTAACATCAACAAGTTCTCTCAGCTTCTAGAAAAAAAAATGACCTCATCTTTAAAGGTTTGCTTTGGGTCCCTATATAAAACCTAATGATCAAAATTAATCATCAAGGACCAATGGCACAAAAATTTTCTAACATCATATATTCATATCAATCTCAAACAACATTCAAAACACAACACCACCACCAACAACAACAACGCCAACAACAACAACAACAACAACAACAACAACAACAACAAAAGGCCTTAGTCCCTAAATGATACGGGGTCGGCTAACATGAATCGTCATAAGAAATCGTTTCCATGACAAATAAACACAAAAATAAACCAAAACTCCATTGAAATTCAACACTCAAAAATAAACAAAACAAAAAAAGAGAGAAACTTACAGTAAGAAACAGGAGCTTGTTGAACAATACTCTCCAAAGTATCATAAACCAACTTACTATCAACAAGAAACTTCAAGTACCCTTCAATAGTTGGGTCCCACTTAGCAGGAGACTTCTCTTCTGGACCCTTTGCCACTTTCTGTCCCTCTTTAGGAGCTTGCTCTTTTGTATGCAATTTCATAGCAACAGCTCTCATTTCCTCCACAAAACCCTTCTTCACCTCAGCTGAGCTAGACACAGCTGCCCTCAAGGGCATTTTGGGAATTTCAGCTCTACCCAAAACCATTGATCCAAAATTATGACTTCTAATGAAGGAAAAGTTATGGGTTTGGTTGATTTGCTTTGAAATTATAGTGAGTTTTTTGGAAAAAAGTTGGGTTTGTGGGATTGATGCTAAGGAAGCCATTAAAGCTGGAATTATATAAGAAAAGAAAGAATTTTGATAATGATTGTTTGAGATGGAAAGACACTAAAATTGGAGTTTACTTGCACGGAAGAACAAGGAAAGGACTTTATAATTTATAGTGCAAAAAACTTTTCTTTTTGTGCAAGTTTTTTTCTTTTCTTTTTGGAAGGTGGAAATTTTTTATTTTTTTTTAATGAGTGATGAGATTTGGGAAGAAGAGTACTTTTTTTTTAGCTTAAATTATTGCTGTGACAAATGAATTTTTAGTCTTTTTTAATGGGGGATGAAATTTGGGAAGAAGAGAATTTTTAGCTTGAATTATTGTTGTGACAATGGAGTTGTAAAGAAATAATTTTTTGAGGTATGGAAGGTTGTGATGCTACAGTCCTTTGTTTGTGCTTTAAATTTAGGTGGGTTTTGTATTCATGTATTGGATTTTTTGTAAGGTGGTTTTCTGTGCTTATGGATGAACTTTTAGAAGATGATGAAGTGGAATACTTCAAGAAGTTGGGAAAGTGAACACGAAGTCTTTCAGTTTTCAACCCAAAATCTAGTGGCTTCAGAATGGATTTGTCATTCCCCTTTTCTAAAAACTAGTTTTGAAGCCCGTTGCACGGGTTGTTTTCTTTTCTTTTCTTTTTTTGTAAATTTTTCAACACTATTGCATTTACATAGTTCCTTCGTTCTAATTCATTTGCAACAATCACCACTTTGGGTAGTTTCATCTATTGGAACTACTCTACTTTTGGTAAAAAAGAAAGGAAAAATTCACATAAATAATCCGAACTATGGCCACTCTTCCCATTTTAATCCCAATTATGGATTATTCTAGTATAATCCAAACTATTGAGTTACCTTCCTAAAATGAACCCAGATGACCTACAACCTGTTAAACAGGTAAATTTGTAGATTTTTGTGTATTTCTTTATCTTTTCCTTTCTCTTCCACTAGCCACCACTTGGATCCATTGAAACATCACCCGTAACCCCCACCCACCCTATAAACCACCACCACCGACCGGAATTCATCCTATCCACCCCGAAAACCACCACCACCAACCTCAAAATCAACCCCACCCCCCGGGAAAACACCTCCATCCACCGAAAACTAACCCCCCCCCCTAGTCACATGCCCCTCAAAACTATTTCTTTAATTGGGTAAGGAAAGCCACATTTACATTGCCTTGTTTGTGCAGGAGCTATTTTGCTCGACCATTGCTTAGGCTATGGTGCAACACCATAGAGATAAGCACTTGAAGTCTATCTGCACGAAGTATATGCATGTTTTTTGTAAAAGTTGCAGTAGCCATGAAGCAGTATTCTAGCCTCTTTCAAAAACAGGTCATAATTAAGCATAATAGCAGTTACTAGAAACAAATTATTAATGAAACTATGCACAGTCATCAGTTATGCCCAGCTCTTGCTTTCGTAAGTGTTTATTTGATGGACTATTATAGAAGTGAAAAATATGAAAACTTAACCACCACCACCCTAACCAATAACCATAAAACCACCACCACAAACCACCTAAACAACAAAATCGGGACAATATCTCAACCACCAACCAAAAGGACAAAAAAACAGAGAAGATATGAGATAGACCTCCATTATTGCATTGTGTTTGGTACTTTGGTTGTAGATGGTCAAATTCGACCATCAAAGCTCCAAATCTGGAGCTTAGGTGGTCGAATTAGACCACTAACAAGCCTAGTGGTGCACTGGAACAATGGTGGCGAGCGAAAGACGGTGCGGCTTTAAATGAGGATGGCGGTGGCGAGACAATGACAGCAGTACGTGGTGTGAGAAAAGTTGCAGCGTCGAAGGTGGTGTTGGTTGTTGTGGTGGCTTTCTGGTGGTTTTGCAGGGGAGAGCGGCAAAAAGGGAGGATAGAGAAAAATGCGTTTTGTAATTATATGGGAGCCAATAAATCCAAGACACGTTACTTAAGTAACCTGCTCAACCGGTTCCTTCAGGTTACGGGTCATTAGGAGAAGACACCCCATATAGTTAGGATTATACTAGAATAATCCATAATTGGGATTAATATGGGAAGACTAGCCATAGTTCGGATTATTCATGTGAATTTTTCCAAAAAGAAACTATAGTTGACAATATTGTCTTTACTTTATGTTAGTCAAATCATCCTTCATTACTCAAACTGCCTTATAAAGTTGCGTCTACTTTATTAAAGATTTACTTATCCCCTACTTTAGTTAATTAAAGGGGTACCTCTATGTTAAACTACCCAATTTTTGATTTCCTTAAAAACCATGTCCAAACCATTGTTGCTATAGAAAAACAACGGAGAAAGTATTTGTCATTATACTCTAATTTATAGATTTGTTATTACGATATAAATTTTATATTTTTTAATATTCAATTGAATATTGTAGCTAAGTCTATTATTAAGTGGTATCCCAATAATTGGTACGACTAACAATAGCTAACACCGTTTTAACATGAAAATTGCCCGAATGATACTTTAAGAAAGTAGAGGATAATAATTTAATAGATGCAGGACCAAAAGAATAGAGTAAAACATGATCGAGTGTCATCCACAACTTCAACTTTTAATATAGCACATATAAACACTAATGCATATAAAATGAAAGAAGGGAAAGCCAAAAAAAAATCATAACGATGGTATCATGAATAAAATTAATTAAATATAAATCTAACCTCTATTAATGATCGAAAATACTATTTAAGAGAAAAAAAATACCTCTTATCAATCATGACCATATCAAGACTTATCAAATTTCCCCATTTTCTATGATCCGTGAACTCAAATAGTCTAGAAACGTGAACCTTGTTTTTTCAATTAGTTTCAGTAGAATTAAGTTCATGGAGAAAAAAATAAGATATGACATATAGATATATGGAAAAGACAAACATAAATAATTATGTATACAATAAATATTCTAGGAATAAAATAATTAGTCAATTGCATAATACCTCTGCAATTGACAAATTTTTATTTGATTTTTCATGTAATGCCCCCATGGTATGTTATAGGTTCAAAATTATAGATATGTATTATTTATCTTTATATAACTCAATGTTTAAAAGTATGATTTTGAAAGACATAATTGTTATTGTCACATATAATTTGCTATTTTTATAGTTATTTTTATATGTATTTAAAATAAAAAAATAAATAATATATTATTGTTCATCTAAATAAATGAATTTTCATAAGTTGTAAAACTATATTAAAAAATGTCTTACCATTCATCTAATTAAATATGTTTTCATGAGTTGTAAAACTATATTGTAAATGGTTCTCATTTGGAAGCATATTTCAAGCACTCTCCAATGGTAAAAAAATTATAATGTTTTGAATTAGATAGCAAAAGTTATATTCAATTTAGATAATATAATAATTTAGGTTTTTTTATTGAAAACCAAACTCTAATTTCTTACTATTCAAAACTCCTTTTATGTATTTAAATAAGTGTAGAACTCTATTTTTTAAAATATTTAAAATAAAAATTAATAACATGACAATCATACGTGGCGCTCTCTATTTCATAATTTGTAGAACTATATTGTATATGGATCTTATTTCGGAGCATATTTCGAGCATTATCCAATGGTACAAAAATTATAATATTCCGAATTACATAGCAAAAGTTATACACAACTTACATAAATAACAATTTAGGTTGTTCATTCACAATCAAACTCTAATTTTAGCTTATCCAAAACTCTCTATTTTTGTAAAAAATAAAAATAAACATTAATGACATGACAATCCTACGTGGCACTCTCTATGGCCTCGAAATCTTAAGGAGCTTCCTATGCTCCCGAAAAGTTTCTCCTTTATATATATATACTAGTTTTGAAGCCCGTGCATTGCACGGGTTGTTGTTTATTTTATTTTATTGCAAATTTTTTGTTAATATTAATGTTGATTTTGTGTTGCTGTGAAATGAGATTTATCAACACTATTGTATTTACATACTTCCTCCGTTCTTTTTCTATTACAATAATTACCGCTTTAGGTAGTTTCATCTTTTGGAACCATTCCACTTTTTGTAAAAAAAAGCAACTACAGTTGACAATATTACCTTTACTTTATGTTAATAAAACCATTATTAATTACCCAAATTGCCTTATAAAGTTGCGTTTACGTTATTAAGGATTTATTTATCCCCTACTCTAGTTAACTAAAGAGGTACCTCTATGCTAAACCACCCATTTTTTATTTCTCTAAAAACCATGCCCAAACTAATTGTTGAAGTAGAAAAAAAGCGGAGAAAGTATTTGTCATCATACTGTAATTTCTAGATTTGTTATTGCGATAATAAATTTTATAATTTTTAATATTCAATTGAATATTGTAGCTAAGTTTATTATTAAATGGTATCCCAATAATAGGTATGACTAACAATAGCTAACACAGTTTTAACATGAATAATTCCTGAATGATATTTTAAGAAAGTAGAGGGTAATAATTTAATGGATGCAGGACAGAAAGAATAGAGAAAAACATGAGTGTCAGCCACAACTTCAACTTTTAATATAGGACATAAACAATAACGCATATAAAATGGAAGATGGAAAAACCAAAATGAAGATCATAATGATAGTACCATGAAGAAAATTAATTAAATATAAAACTAACCTCTAATAATGTAATGCCATCATGGAATGCTATAGGTTCAAAACTATATATATGAATTTTTTTATCTTTATATAACTCAATTTTTAAAAGTATGATTTTGAAAGACATAATTACTATTGTTACATATAATATACTAATTTTATAGTTATTTTTATATGCATTTAAAATAAAGAATAAATAATACATTATTGTTCATCTAAATAAATATATTTTCATAAGTTGTAAAACTATATTGTATATGGATCTTATTTTGAAGCATATTTCGAGCACTCTCGGACGGTAAAAAAAATTATACTATTGCGAATTATGTAGCAAAAGTTATATTCAATTTACATAGTATAATAATTTAGGTTGTTTATTTAAAATTAGACTGTAATCTTCACTCATCCAGAACACCTTATATGTATTATATCTATGTTGAACACTATTTTATTAAAAAAAATTAAAAATTAATAAGAATGACGTGGCATGCTTAAGTGGAGATCTTTATATAATATTCTAAGGTTGTTTTATTTAAATCAAACTCTAATTTTTACATAATCCAAAACTCTAATATATATGTAGCTTTATCGCTATAGATTTAAACAACAAAGTTTTCTTAATAGATTTTGTTGCAATACTATATTATTTGAGTAAGGTTGAGGTTTTGAAAGATAATATGTTTAATCCCGTAAATTGGACCTATAATCAAATGTTATAATCACATATAATACACTATACTTAATACTTATAGCTATTATTATATTTATCTAAAAAAATACTAAATAATGTCTTACAATTCATCTAATTTAATATATTTTCATGAGATGTAAAACTATATTGTAAATAGATCCTATTTTGAAGCATATTTTAAGCACTCTCCAATGGTAAAAAAATTATAATGTTTTGAATTAGGTAGCAAAATTTAAATTCAATTTACATAATATAATAATTTAGGTTGTTTATTCAAAACGTAATTCTAATTTTCCCCTATCCAAAACTCTTTTATGTAATATATGTAGAATTCTATTTTTTTCAAATATTTAAAATAAAAACTAATTACATGCCAATCCTAGCGCTCTCTATTTCATAAATTGTAGAACTATATTGTAAATGAATCTTATTTCGAAGCATATTTCGAGCACTATCCAATGGTACAAAAATTATAATTTTCCGAATTAGGTAGCAAAAGTTATACACAATTTACATAATATAATAATTTAAGTTGTTCATTCGTAACGAAACTCTAATTCTCGCTTATCCAAGACTCCTTATATGTATTTAATCTATGTAGAACTCTATTTTAAAAATAAAATAAAAATGATGACATGACAATCCTACATGGCGCTCTATATTTCATAAATTGTAGAACAATATTGTAAATGGATCTTATTATAAATTGGACCTATTATAAAAAACTATAATCACATATCGTACACTATACTTATAGCTTAATTATTATTATTATATTTATCTAAAAGAAAGACTAAAAAATGTCTTACCGTTCATCTAATTAAATATATTTTCATGAGTTGTAAAACTATATTGTAAATGATTCTCATTTTGAAGCATATTTCAAGCACTCACCAATGGTAAAAAATTGTAATGTTTTCAATTCGGTAGCAATAGTTAAATTCAATTTACATAATATAATAATTTAGGTTTTTTATTCAAAACCAAACTCTAATTTATCCCTATTCAAAACTCCTTTTATGTATTTAAATATGTGTGGAACTCTATTTTTTTAAATATTTAAAATAAAAATTAATGACATGGCAATCCTACGTGGCGCTCTCTATTTCATAAGTTATAGAACTATATTGTATATGAATCTTATTTCAAAGCATATTTCGAGCACTATCCAATGGTACAAAAATTATAATATTCCGAATTACGTAGCATAAGTTATACACAAATTACATAATATAATAATTTAGGTTGCTCATTCAAAACCAAACTCTAATTTTCGCTTATCCAAAGCTCCTTATATGTATTTAAATCTATGTAGAACTCTATTTTTGTAAAAAAATAAAAATAGAATTTGATGACATGGCAATCCTACGTGGCACGCTCTATGGCCTCGAAATCTTGAGGAGCTCCCTATGCTCCCGAAAAGTTCCTCCTTTATTTATATATATTGATTGATTGATTGATTGGTTTTATCATAAAATGGAAAATAAGTTTATGTTTATAGTGTTTTAGGACATGTTGTAAACATAATTGATCACTAGGGTGCGTTTTCTTCACCTCAAACAAAAATAAGTTTAAGTTCAGATTAGATTAGATCGATTAGAATAGATTAGATCGATTAGAATAGATTAGATTAGATCGATTAGATTAGATCGATTAGAATAGATTAGATTAGATCGATTAGATTAGATCGATTAGATTAGATTAGATCGATTAGATTAGATTTGCAAAATAGCAATACATAGAAGAATTGTAAGTACTAAGTAGTGACCAAACAAAACAAAAAGTAAAGTTGTAAAACTAAAAAAAGTACACCTTCGATACCTATACAAGAGCTTTTCACTTCTCATCATCATAATCAATTTTTGCGCATTCGGTGATCTTGTGCCACCCAATTCAAGTCCACTTGGTTTTGAGTTCATGCCAAACCTTAATTCTAGTTCTGGCACATCTGACTTAACTCGAATTACCCTAAATGAAAATGGCGATCCAAAGTTGGGCTTTAGGGCGTGTTCTCTTCGGCATAAAACAACCGAACCGAATCGATGAATCGAATCGAATCAACGGACCGAAATAAATTATAACTAATTAATAGTAATGATTATCATTTAGGAAATGAACCGAACTGAACTGAACTGAATTGAACTGAAATGAAAATAAGCTGGGGAGAACAGGCCCTTAGACTCGAAATGACTCGAATCGAATCAGGAAAATCCGAAGTTGACCCAACTCGAACCAAATTGAACTATACCATCAACTATGATACCCATAACTGTTAAAATATATGTAAATATATCGTGTAGATAATCTTAGCTATTTTGGTGTGATTTGTTACCTTGTTATTATGCTTAGAATATCTTGTGTTATACTAGCTTCCTGATTTGTAACTAAGGTTTCTTATAATACTTCCTCCGTTTCAAATTACTCACTACACTTTGAAAATTTCATTATTCATCTATGAGGTTTAACCATGCATTATTTACTATTAGATAAAATCAAATGTTATAATGTAATATGTCGTTGGATTCGTCTCAACATATATTTTTATAAAATCAAATTTTAATACTTTACTCTAATAAACAATTAAAGATATTAATAGACTGTCAAAAAAAAAAAGATATTAATAGTCAAAATAGTGCATCCCAAGCATGAAAGTCAAAGTATAGCGAGTAAAAAGAAACGGAGAAAGTACGAGATATTCTAAGCCAGTATAATACAAGATATTCTAAGCATAATAACAAGGTAACAAATCACACCAAAATAACTAAGATTATCTGCATAATATTTTTTTTATATACTTACAATTACAAATGAACCAAAATTTAAACTTTATATTATTTTAATATTTAATATTATATCCTATGTTATTTGTAATTATTGACTTAAAATAATTTATTTTAGTTATTATCTTATTTTTGAGAAAAAAAACAAAAGTTAAAAAGGAAGGAATCTAAAAATAAAGTGATATCTGGGCCGCCCTTATCCTGGGCTCGTTCATATTACAAGGATATATATGTCTTGTACTTGGGCTTTCGTAGAACTTGAGCATCATAAGAAAGTCCAAGAGATGGATCACGTCCTACTAAACTTGTGTGGTAGACTGGTAGTATTGCTTCAAACTTCCCACATGACCTTGCTTAATTACCCCTTGCTTTTCATCTAAGAAAAACATAGTGCTTCTAAAATTACCACCTTTTTTTAACAACTCCAAGTGAATGTGAATCCAACACTGTTATTGGGTCGAAAGTACACAGTTATTTCTTACTCCCTCCGTTTCTTTTTAATCTAATACACGGTTGTTTTTTCTCGTTTCTAATACTTCTTCCATTTTTTTCTATTACAACAATTGAGTTTTCACGCTTGTCAATGCACACCTTCAACTATTAATATCTTTAATTAATTTTTAGTAAAAATTATACAAATTTGATATCTTGAAAGTATATATCGAGACGAATGTAACAAGACCCCATATGACTATATTTTTTTCTTATGTAAAATCACAATAGATAGTTAAAGGGTGGGGAGTGAATAGTGTAAATTTTTCATTGTTGCAATAGAAAAAGGGCGGAGGAAGTATATCCCATCTACTTTCTCATCTTTTTCCACCCATGTCATCCATTTTTTAATTTTTTTACCCACTTTTTAAATACACTCTCTCACTTTTCAATTTCTCTCTCCACCTTTTCAGTTTTTCTCTCATACTTTTATACTTCCTCATTGGTTCTCCCCCGAGTAAAGTGAATAAACTAAAAAGAAACGCATGGAGTACATCGACAACTATGACAAGCAATATAATGTCATTCATGCATTTGATTCATACACAATTACACATGATAGACTTTTTAAGTGATCAATAAGTGACATTTACCGTATGTCTTTAAATAATACATCATTTTCAATATTTATTGTGTGTTTTCTTTTTTACATGATACATATTTATTTGAACTTATTAAAACTTATCATAGTTATAACGTTAATTTGGATAATCCTTATTAGAACAATAGAACTATTAAGCATACAACTTTTTTTTAAGGTTGAACATACCCTAGCTAATTTTATTTTAGAGAGCAACGTAGCCCATTATCAGCTCCAATCCAATTTAGTCCAAGCAATCCTCTATGATTATCTGCATATAACAGTGCATCACCACATCGTCTTTGAGCAGATATAGACGTACACTGTTGCCATCCAACCCATCCTTAACAATCTTAAAGAGATCTCGAGGATGTCTCCGATGTTGATACCTGTCCGAAGACCTATTTTAGGGCCGAGATTATTTTTTGATGCGAAATTGTAGACCCTCTATTGAAGCAAATAAGCAATTCAAGCTTATTTGTCATATAGTTTCTAAGGATTGTTAATTGCATTGGAGTATCATTTAAGTTTGCCCCAATTTTCTTTTAATTGGTTTGTCCTTTTAAGTTTGCTCCATACTAAAAATGACCATGAGGGACCACAATGTTTACTCTTGTATTTTTGGCCCCACCGTTTTTGTCTTTTATGAGCTCCATCTATTAGAGCAACTCCAACGGTTGCTTTGGAGTCCTAGCTTGCAATTATTCAATACTTGGAGCTACTAGCTCTATTGTTGGAGGAAAATTCCACTTGTTGCTTTGGCAAGCAAAGTAGCTTCACAAAGCTACTTGCTTTGCTCAAGGCTTTGTGGGCTCCACTCAACTTTCCACTCTCATTTCACTTTCCAACGGTAATGTTGATATATAATTTGTGGAGTTGTAAATTTATTTACAACGGTAATATTGTGCTACAGTAATGCAGGTTTTTTTATTTTTATTATTTTTTTTTAGTCTATAAATAGGAGTAACAATGTTGTAAAAAAATATACCCACAAAATTTCTATAATCTCTTTCTCTCATATATTATTACCTTCAAAAAAAATATACCCACAAATGGATGATTATTCTCAAGATCCATATAGTCAATATTATCCTTATTTAGAAAATTATTATTTTTGTTTTTGTTAAAAAAATTATTATTTTTGTATTAGTCAAAAAAATTATGTTGTATCTTAATTATTGTTTTTGTTATTTTAATTTTAAAAAAATGTACGATTTCAAATTTGGAATAAAAGTCATGTATTTTTACAATTTATTATTTTTACAAGTTAATTACAAATTATGATTGTATGAATTGTATATTAAAAATTGTTGATATGGTGATGACATGTGGGACCTACAAAAACTACAAATGGTTGTAGTTTTCCATTGGAAGAGGATGTAGGCTTGGAAATGTTGTAGTTTGGAAATCGATGCAAGACACAAAGTCTACAAGTGGTTGTAGAATATTATCAGTAGTTCTTTCTAACCAAAATTTTTAAAGTGAACAAACTTCTACAGGGCAACAATCAAAAAGGGATAGGAAGGAGTGCATAAAATCAAATTTGTACTTGGAGTATTCTTGTGTTGGTTAATGGTTTCCGGAATGCTACGTACACTTCCCGTCGAGGTATAAAACTTGAGTTCCACATCGAGTGATCGGTTATATGGATTATGTCTTAATTGCCCCATCAGTCTAATTATTATTGCTTTTGGAGGTCTTGATGATTTTGAAATTCTCTTAGGAAAAGTTTGTTTTAAAAAATCGTGTTCGTGAAATAGTCTTTTTAATACATATCAAACAGCTTACCTTTATAATTTTTAAAATACTGAGATATTGATTGTTTTATTTAATTTGACCTTGAAACTCAAAACAAAAATGTGAAAAAGAAGTGGATATTATTAGGACATGCCAAAATTGGAAATTTCATCATCTTTTAGGAACGGTATCATATACATGGGCGACCGCACGTCCTGCGTTGGTTTTAGCTAGTTGGAACCGCCAAAAAACGAGAATAGTAATGAAATGTCAACAAGCTAAGGTAGAAAGATAAGCATTGCCCTTCTTTGCTGCAAATCCATCTCTATGAATGCTAAAAGAGCTTCCAATGTAGTATTGAGGCCACATCTTTGACCTATCAATAAATTAAGGAAAACAAAGAGGAAAATGCAATAAAGTGAATGAAGTACTTATCTACATCTTTAAACTAAATCACTCACTTCAAACAACTTATATGTAGAAAATCAACTGATCAAGAATAAAGCCCTTAATTTATCCTCATATATATATATATATATATGCATTGTTGTTATTAAACACACTTATTTGCTCAAAGATGGATGGTGAGTACAACATCATATATGCATCTTAGCGAATTAGAGATACAAAAGAGATAGAAAGATGAAGATTAGAACAAGGTAGATGTATCACTAGCATGCAATCAAATGGTTGTTCATACAGATTGAGAAGGCGAAAGGCTGAAGTCGAGTCCCCATAGTTCAAATGATCCATTGACGAAATCATAGTAACCTCCCTTCAAGGAAAGAGTCTTGTTCACCAAACCATCTCTTACAAAGGGGTAAGTCAACAAGTTTAAAAGAGAGACATTCACAGCTTCCTGTAATATAGAATGTATAATCAGTTATTCATATACACAATAACCGTATTATGTGTTAAATACTACTTATCAACCATGTAGCTAGACTATGTTCGTTAACTCATTCCACCTACCTTAAATGAAAAGAGGCTAATATATTCAAGATACTTAAATAACTAGAATCGGAACTTTGTAACGAATTCATTTGAAGTTCAAGCACACATGCGCTGAATACTCCAATTCTTAATTTTCATTAATTCAGTCCAAAAGAACATAGCCTTTTAGAAGTATGCTAATATTTGTGAATATAACAATTAGATAACGAAGCATATTTGAAATTAAATGTAGTTTCATTTTTATGGAAAGATAGAGAAGGTAAGTAAGAAATAACTCAAACAAGGCCTGACCTTTTCACAGGTGGTACATTGATCAGGGAAGGCCGCACCGTTACACTCAGCTATCACCTTATGCTTGGCAGGCAAACAGATTTTAACCCAATCTTCAATGAAGTGACTAGGAAAAGTAATAGCATATTTAGTCAATATTAGATGAATCACATCACACACATATATATAGGTTAATTCATTAATTATATACTATATCTATATGTTTCAAAATAGATGTATCAAAAAATTTTAAATGGTATGATCACTTACGTTGAGGTTGGTCCTTCATCTGGGAAAGACATAAGCCCCTTGATTCCACCACAAGCACTATGTCCGATCACAACAATGTTATCCACCTTTAATTTGGTCTCACCATTGTTAGTATTAGAGTTTTACAAAATGAATTAAAGTTAGAGATTTGCAAAAATTTACAAGACGAAAGATATCTATAAAATTTCCATTCAAAATTATAAATTGATCTTATAGTATACAATTGAAGATATATACTTCTTCCGTAACAAAATAGATGTTACACTTTCTAAATATGGTTGTAACAAAATAAATATTACATTTCCTTTTTAGGCAACAATCTCTCTCTATCTCTCTCCTATCACATGAGACTCCTTTTTTCTTTCTCTCTATCTCTCCCCTCTTTAAAAATTTGCCTAGAAAAGTGCGTTTTTAAAAGTGTAACATCTATTTTGTTACAGAAGAAGTATATAGATCTAAGAAGGGCGTGTGCACAACATATATTTGATGCGCGTCGCAGACATGACACCCACACTTATGTACATTCTTAGTGTACAGTGTACACTAGACTAGCTTACCAACGTAATGGAAATTTATATTTTCAAACTTGATATTTTGCCTCAATCATATAATCAATTAAGAAAATTGACCTTTTGAAATAAAAGGGAAAAGTAATTCGTTTCTTTTTACCTTAAGGTGCAAAACTGCATATTCGATGGCGGCCCCAACTCCAGCATATCTTATCTGTAGCAACGTCATATTATCAATAAAACATCATGTTAGAAATCATGAAATAAACATACACTTCTATAATACTCTTCCAACCTATTGTAAGGCTATATACACTATTATAGTCATCGATCGTTATGTAATAGCTACCCAGAAGTATAAATATCTAATGTATTTCTTAACACAAATTTAGATATGAATGTTACTTTCATATTATAACTTTTGATTGGAAAAAAATTGTTCTGAAAGAAAGAAGGTATTTTGATCGTTAAAATCATAATTGACCTATTATCGATTTGAGATGCATGGAGGCAATATAAATTATAATGTAGATTATACAATATGTTCAGAGTATATAATAAAATAGGGATAGTCCAAAATTTGACCATTACGTACCTTATCATATTGTGGCACCATGTTGGCAATGTTACGAACCATGAAGGCCTCACCAGGTTGGAAATCCAACACATGCGAGGGACATACTCGGGAGTCTGAGCATGCAAACACCATAAACTGCACCATTTCTTGCAAATTTAGAACATGCAAGGGATAAAAAATGGTAGGAATAATATGATGCTTTAGTAGATGTGAATTTTACAACGGTTATAACTTATAATAGGTGAAACTTTTGTATTGAATAACTATCATTTTTGCAATTTCTCGATATATAATAACACCATTAACATCTTCATGTATGTATTAAAAATTATAAAAAGTTAATATCATGAAAATATCTCATATCACAATATTTTTTCTTATTGCTCTTGAAAAAATAAAAAACGAGATCAAAAGTATATATATTGTACATATTGCATTTGTCTCAAAAAGAGTTTAGTGCTTAAGAATTGGGGAAAAATAACATTATTCACAACACTTTTTTTACCAAATAAAAAATAAAAGTATTAGTATGTTGTCAATATTAAGCATCTGACATTTTAATAATTTAGCTTCGGTAATGTATTAATGAAATGTAAATTATTTTACCTTGGGACTTTGGCCCTTGGCTAGTTCACCATATAATGCTGGATTTTTCCTACAAAATAAGACATGTAAGAATGTCTATTAGACTTCATTTCAACTACCAATTACATAAACAAAATACATATAATATAATATCTAATATCAAACTTACTCATATTTCTCTCTCTTGAAATGGATAAACCCTTCTTTAATTCTCTCAACCGGCTCAGATGCCACTGGTTTGGCATCGGCGGTTTTTAACTCAGCTGTTATCTGCGCAACTTTTGCTGCTGCCTCATTTTCAAGCTCACCGTTCTCGCTGCAAATAGTGAAACCATATACTGTTATTAATATTATATGGTAGAGGACCACTGTGATGTCAATTTTTAGAGTAATTGTTCGGATAGGTGGCTCCCTTGATTGGGTATTCGCAAACAATAATATCGTGAATCATAAATACAAGAAGATTTATGTTCATAGCAACAATAAAATGGTATAAGAATATTTAACGTGGAAAATCGAGAACTTGAAAAAAAAAAACCAAACAATTGGCTTTAGGACTCATAACGATGTGTATGATACAATGACTTATTAGTGTTTACCTCCTAAACATATAATATTGATAAATAACTGCATCGAAAATATAAAGTTGGGTTTAATGACCATTAACTAAAAATGACTGGCATTAAAAGTTTAGTTTTGATTACTTATTACTAATTTTTTATATGATTGCGTCTAATAATTCGAGATCTATTAAGTAGGTTTCGATCATCTAATAATTTTAAACTAGTTATTAGGCCCGAGCTACGTCCCGGGTAAGGAAAATTTTCATTCATTAATATTATACTTTAAGATGATAACACTAAATGTTATTTGGTCTAGTGGTTAAGACTTTAATTAAGATATATTTTTTGGGGTCCGGATCAAACCCTATCTACCATTTTAATTTTAATTTTTTATTGTTGTGAATTACGATGAAGTAAAACTCCCCAGTGAGAAAAGCCACGTGACACCGTTCCTTATTTAGGCACGCCTTTTAATATATTAGTATAGATGATGAACATCACTTAGGGATTACCTAGTGCATAGTGTTGTATTGATTTTAGCTAGACCAATCTTTTTAACATTTTACGTCGATCAAACCACCCTTAATTCGTAGCCTATGTGTTTACCTAATCTTCCCGCCTACATTCATTTTTCTCAAAGTGAGCATATATTTTGGTCCATAGAATGTCCAATGATATAGCTGCCCTGATTCTTTTCCCCGCTTTATTGTGATTTGTGAACCACCACTATCCACTATTGCTATCCCATTGAGGATAATATTGGTATATTGAATATTTGAATGTCACATGTATATACGGGACTACTACGTTTTATATATTTTTATCGGACAATTACATTTGAAGAATTTACAAACTAAACTAGTTAGCGTTCATTAAGAATGACGATGATCTTTCATACACGTTCTATTAGATTGACACAACAAAATAATATCATGTAAATCAAATAAAAGGAATATATATATATATATATATATATATATATATATATATATATATATATATATATATATATATATATATATATATATATATATATATATATATATATATATATTCAAGATCATATTACATCATAACAAGAGCATAAGAAGACTTACATTAGGAGCCTTCTAAGAGCAGCAATGGATTCTTCATATGCCATATCTTCTTTCTGTAGATTGTGTATTCTTGTAAAGTTATTTCATGAAAGAATTTGATATCAAGAAATATCAATAGTAAATCTATAAATAAGGGTCAAATGCATATGACAAAGAAAGCAGCCTCTCTTCCGTTGGTTTCGCAATTGTGTCTAATAACTCAAAAAAAAAAATAGAAGTAATACTTTTCTAAAAATAATGAAAAAAAATAAAGGTTACACCATGAAAATTAAAGGACAAAGATGAACGGGCTGCATGATCCATGCCCGTGTCTAACAAAAAAGAGTTGGCTTAACCCCGACACAAAAATAACATGCCAATGTTGGGCTTTTGAACGGCTATTTTGGGCCAGGCCCTGGCCCAATACGACGATGGCATCTTTATTCATAATCAATTTTTAAGGTACATATCTTATCTTTTCTTATAAATACAATTTCGGTTACTAGTTACTACCCTAGGAGAAGGGGAGAGTGAAGAGTATCGAACCCACAATGGGCTTATCATTATTATTTAATATCACCCAATATGATAAGGTAATGTAATTAATCCAATGATCTTTATCAGCTCTTCATATACTATATCATTATTATCCAAATTAACAATGTAATTAGAAATAATCTTAAGTTAAAAATATAAAATGTCATAATAAACTTACCAAAGTTGGGGTGATGATAGGGGTAGGGGCAGCAAAAACGGGCTCGTTCCTAATAAGGACAGGGGGAACAGGTGAAGAAGAGTTGAGCTTGTTGTTAGCAAAGAAAGTTGGCCTTAAAGTGGTTGTTTTCTTCAATTGTGAACGGGTAGAAATGAAAGAGGTGAGGCTCCACCCGTTAATAGATGAGGAGGATGTAGTAGACATTTAAGCTAAAACACCTCTCTTCAATATATTCTACTACCTTATTTCTTTGGTGTAGAATTGATTTATAAGTGTTGCCTCAACCAACATTCAACCCCTCAATTTAAAGATTTTATCTAAATATTTCAATTCAAACCATCACCACCCAAAAATGGGTCCTAGGTAGATAATGAAAATGACACATAGATAAATGAGAGCTTCTTAAAAATGTTTAGAGGCTATGCTTCAAATACTTTTGGTACCCATCTAGATAATGTTGATGAAGCTGAATTTATGTGAGAAAGAAAATTTCTACCAAATTATTTTATTGTGATGTTAAATAATGTTATGTGAATTTTTCTACCTCATACATTGGATGAATATTGTATGTATGGGATTTTTATAGAATATTTTTAAGGTATGGAAGGTTTTGTTTGGTTTTATGTGCTTATGGATGAAGATAATGTAGATAATATATTTCAAGGAGGTGTATGCTTATGGACGATGTCTTTTTTCCCCCAAAATCTTGTGGATTGAGGATAGAGGGTTAAGACCAACAAATAGAATGACACCTGACACTTTACACTCCATAAGTTTCAATTTAGGAAATGGTTACATACTTACATGTATTGATGTATATTGAGGTTGGATATCATTAATTTCTCTTAGTAAATTTCTATGAAGATAATAATATAGAACTATATATCAACGATTTTTCTAACCTATGCACCTAGTGCATATGTTTAACTATTTCTTTTTAGCTTTATTCAACAAAATTGATAAATATGACATAGTTAATTAAAGATATTATTCTCATAATCGATATCTAATTCCTATTATGAAAATAATATCTTTAATTAACTATATCATATTTATCAATTTTGTTGAATAAAGCTAAAATCAAATAGTCAAACATATGCACTTGATGCTAGGTTAGAAAAAGCCATATATCAATATGCATGCAACAAATATTATTCTTCATACTTTTAACAATAAATTTGTAAGGAAATTAACAATTAAAGTAACTTTCAAAAAAAAAAATAAGTGTGTTATATTCCTAAACAGCAAGATCCTTTGTCTAAATATATATCCATCCTTGTACAATTTTTTTTTATGCAAAGCCAGAAATAGCATAAAAAGTAAAAACAGATCAAGTTACAGAGTTTTGAGATTCTTCTCTAAAATTACAGAATAGGTCTCCCATATGGTCCTCTATCAAAGAGAACAAGATATATTTTTGATAGAACACAATACTGGACCGAGTGCATTTATTATACTTACAAGTGTCACATGCACGTATTATGACACAAAGTATTTTTGCTCATTAGCTCATATAGACCTCTAAAATGAGCAAACGAAAAAAAATAATTGTAAGAATGTAATTGCTTGATTATTTCCATTGCCTCAGTGGGATCATATACAAAGTTTTACAACGTAATCTAAGGCTACAAACTAGGCAGTAATAGGACTATCCTAAAATAGGAGATTATACAATATTTTCTAATTAAAATATTTACATAATCTATTACACCCCAACGATCAAAAACGGGAGGCTTACGAACGCCGAGACTGTCCCGAAAATCTTCAAAGAGCACTTTGGGGCGAGTCCTTTTGTGAAAATGTCTGCGATCTGATATCGGGATGGAACATGAAGAACACGAACCTGGCCACGCGCCACCTTTTCACGAACAAAATGAATGTCCATTTCAATGTGCTTGATGCGCTGATGTTGAACAGGATTGCCAGACAGATAAATGGCGCTGACATTATCACAATAGACCAAAGTAGCTTTGTGAACTGGACAATGGAGTTCTAAAAGGAGATTGCGAATCCAGCATGACTCAGAAACAACATTAGCAACCCCCCTATATTCAGCTTCCGCACTAGAGCAAGAGAGGGTAGGTTGCCGCTTTGAGGACCAAGAGATCAAGTTATCCCCCAAAAAAACACAATACCCCTACGTGGAACGTCAGGTGTCAGGACATCCACCCCAATCAGGCTCGGTGTAATACACCAAATCAGTAACTGAAGAGGGGTAAAGATGTAACCCATGATCAAGAGTACCCTGAACATACCGAATAATCCGTTTGAGAGCAAGCATGTGCACATCAGTGGGAGCGTGCATATGAAGACAGATCTGCTGAACGGCGTAAGAAATATCTGGGCAAGTGAAAGTAAGGTACTGAAGAGCACCGGTAAGACTCCGAAAAAGAGTAGGATCCTCATATGGATCACCAGAAGAGGCACTGACCTTGGGTTTAGTATCAACAGGAGTAGAGGAGGGCTTACAAGATGACATCCCTGCTCGTTCAATAATTTCCTCAGCATATTTGCTTTGTGAAAGAAACATCCCCCCTTTGTGACGAGTCACAGCAATGCCAAGAAAATAGTTCAGAGAACCTAAGTCCTTCATTGCAAATTCCGAACCAAGAAGAGTCATAATTGAACGGCGAAGAGTATCTGAAGAAGCAGTAAGAATAAGATCATCCACATAGAGTAACAGATAAGCTGTGTCACGGCCCTGTCTGTATATGAACAATGAATTATCAGATCTGTTGTTAGAGAAACCAATAGAGGAAACGCAATCAGCAAATCTATTATACCAAGCCCGTGGTGCTTGCTTAAGCCCATACGAGGACTTACGCAACAAACACACATAATCAGGATGAGAAGGGTCCCTATAACCCATGGGCTGATGCATATACACTGTCTCCTGCATATCACCATGGAGAAAAGCATTCTTGACATCCAACTAATGAATGGGCCAATTTTTTGAGAGAGAGAGACTCAAAACAGTGCGAATGGTGGCCGGTTTGACAACCGGGCTAAAAGTCTCACCACAATCAATGCCCACCTGTTGGGTTTTGCCATCACCTACAAGACGGGATTTATGCCTCTCAAAATCACCGTTAGCCTTTTCTTTATGAGTAAAAATCCACATAGAACAAATAACATTCACATTAGGTGGACGGGGCACCAAATCTCATGTCTTATTTTTAATAAGAGCATCATATTCATCATCCATGGCCATTTTCCAATTCGGGTCACGAAGAGCATCTAACGGTTTACGGGGTAAAGGGGACTTTTGAACCGTAGTATGCAAATTAAAAGGGGGTTTGGGTTTAAAAACCCCACGCTGACTGCGAGTGACCATACGAGTTGAAGGGATGGGTTGTTGGACGTGAGGAGAATGAGATGTAGGAGGTGGGGTACCTCTTTGGGCCCGAGGGGGGAGAGGCCCAAAGAAGAAGGAGGTGAGTGGACACGCGGCCCAGGAGAGAGAGGGGTAAAGACCAGCGAAGGAGTAGGAGTTGGGTGGACAAGCGTGGAACTCGACCCAGCAGTGGGCAGGGAACGCGACCCAGCAGTGGGCAGGGAACGCGGCCCATCAGAGGGCATAAAGCCTAGCGAAGGAGGGCCGGGAAGCCTGGGAAAAGACTGTGGCTGGTCTTATGGGCCATGAGTGAGATGATGGACCAAATATGGGGATGGGCCATCATCTAAAAATTCATACGTGGAGTTTGTGGATTTGTGAAGAGTGGAAAATGGGAATTTAGTCTCATCAAACTGAACATGACGACAAATAATGATTTTATTAGATGATAAATCAAAACACTTGTAGCCACGATGGTTAGGTGGATATCCCAAAAAGACACAAGGAGTAGACCGAGGTTGTAACTTGTGAATTGTAGTAGATGGAGATAGTGGATAACATAAACACCTAAAGACCCGTAGATGAGAATAAGAAGGTTTCCGGTGGTAAAGAGCCTCTAGAGGGGATTTTTGACTCAAGAGCTTACTTGGTAAAATATTAAGAAGATAAGTTGCCATTTGTAATGCATGATGCCAAAAAGATGGGGGAAGGGAGGCATGAGTAAGAAGAGTTCGGATTATATTATTAATGGAACGAATTTTCTTTCAGCTTTCCCATTTTGAGAAGAGGTGTATGGACAAGAAAGGCGAAAAGACATCCCATTAGATTCACAAAATTTTCCGAATTGACAATTATTATATTCCCTCCCATTATCACATTGGACATTTTTGATAGGACGTTCAAATTGAGTATGAACTTGAGCCTTAAAAGCTAAGAATTTGGCATAAACATCAGATTTTCGAGCCAAAGGAAAAGTCCATAAATAATTTGTGAAATCATCCAAAAACAAAACATAATAGCGATGTCCCATAGAACTCAAAATAGGAGAGGTCCACAAATCACTATGAATAATATCAAAAGGCAACAAAGTTTCGGAATTTGAACTAGCAAATGGCAACTTAACATGTTTACCAAGAACGCAAGAATGACAAATAGCTATAGAACTAGGAATATTACATTCAATGCATTTATTGTGCTTAAGAAAATCCAAAATAGAAGCACCCGGGTGACCCAAACGATCATGCCAAAGTGTAGAGGACAAGGCAGCAAAAGTTGATGGAGAATGAATGGTATTGGTGGTGGTGGATAATGGATAAAGATCACCCCGACTATCACATCTCATGAGAGTCGTCCCCGTCCGTAAATCCTTCACAGAAAACTCATATGGATCAAATTCAACACTGACAGAATTATCGGTAGTAAACTTACGAACAGAGACTAAATTTTTAATGAGTTTAGGAGCATGGAGGACATTTTTCAAAGCTAAGGGAGGATGTGGGGAAGATAAGGTAGCATTACCACAACTACGAATTGGAATTGAATGACCATTGCCAACAATAATACCATTATTATGAGTGCTCAAATTAAAATAAGACGAGAGATTACCATTTGTGGATGTCATATGAGAGGTTGCGCTGGTGTCCATGTACCAGTTTGGATTGGGTGGGCTCAATGTCATATTGTGGAGAGCATTTTCAACATCAGTAGGCACATAGGAAGAACCTGACTGGGCTGCAACATAGGCCTGAGGAGGCCTGGAGCCCAACACACCTTGAGCAGGCATCACCCGTGTTGGGCCATAGGTGGGACGAGCCCACTGATTTGTGGGAAACGGGCAAGGGGGGAGCCCATTGTGGCATCCAACCCCACTGCCATGGATTTCCAGCAGGAGGCCATGATGGCTGCTGCACCTGGCCCGACTGTGTGTCACCGGACCCGCGACCACCACCGCGGCGATTGCGGCCGCCGCCGCCACCACCACCTTGCTTTTTCCCGCCTTTTTTATTTTTGTGATGATTCTTGTTGCGACCATGATGAGATTGTCTGTGATTATCGGGAGAGACTGATTCATCAATGTCGTGGTGGGAAGCAGCCACCATAGCCGCCGGCGAATCATCATTCATTTCAGCCAAGGCTTTTTTTTCAATACATAAACTTGAACGAGCCTCAGAAAACGAAGGGAGGGGCTTACTTTGTCGGATAAGGGTGCCGACGTTCTTGTAAGCTTCGGTGAGGCCAGCCACCAATTGAAGGACAAGGCGGTTGTCCGTCACGGGTGCGCCGACACTCTTAAGTTGATTAGCCAATGTTTTTAAGCGTTGGCATTATGCCGAAGCGGAGGAAAAATCTCTCATTTTGAAGTGAGAGAAATCATGTTCGAGGGCAACAACCCGAGAGTTTTTGTTGTCCTGAAACAAATCGCGAAGCCGATCCCATGCCTCCTTTGCCGAGAGATCTTCAGCAACAATGGTGTGGAGCAAGTCGGTGGAGATGGTTGCATACATCCACTGAAGAACCGTGGCATCCAACGTGGACCACATCTCTTTTTCTTCAACAGTGGAAGGATCTTTTTCCTTTCCAGTAGGCAGGATGTGAGAGAGGACACGATGGGATCGTGCATGAAGCTTAAATAATTCAGCCCAAGCTGAATAATGATCCGTTTCCATCTCAAGAATAATAGGGATGTGATTCTTGATATTTGAGACGGCCAAAGCCGGGATGAAATTTGGAGTCTGCCATTGATGGAAGCTTCGACGGATCAAAGAAGATGGAGTACTAGGGCAGCGGAAGAGGAGAGTTGAGAGAGAAAAGAAACCCTAGGCTCTTATACCATGTAAGAATGTAATTGCTTGATTATTTCCATTGCCTCAGTGGGATCATATACAAAGTTTTACAACGTAATCCAAGGCTACAAACTAGGCAGTAATAGGACTATCCTAAAATAGGAGATTATACAATATTTTCTAATTAAAATATTTACATAATCTATTAATAATTAATATTAGTGTACCATGCTCATTTTACACGCAGGTGTATGATAAAGATTCTACCATTAAATAATCAACTTGATAACATGACAATTAAATACATAGTGGTGCCAACTGCCATGTAGGCCTCCAATTTCCTTATCATAATTATTTAGCAAATGACTTGGCTTCGTTATCCATTTTCGGTCCTCTTTTAGATTTTATATGAGGACTTGAGATGCTTGGATGTTTTTTTTTTTTTTTTTTGACACGAGATGCTTGGATGTTACTATAATCAAGCACTAATCAAAGTCTCATTTCTAAATTAAATCCATGGCACAAAGTGGGAGTTCCCAAGAAAAAGTTACATGGCATAAACGAGAAATAAAAATTACTAGTACAACTTGTGAGTTGTGACATAGAAGTACATTACAATTCAATTATCTTATGACAATTGACAAGAACTAACATTAAATTAAAGATGATACATTATAATTCAAAGTTTAAACTCAATTAATTAAACTTTGAACATAACTTTCTAATCTCACCATCAGAATCAGTCTTCACACCAATGCCACCCATCTTAATCATAGCTTTAGGAAAATCAAAATTAAACCTAACACCAAACAATCCTCTAAAATTTCCAGCATAATTTTGCACAATTGCACGAGTTGCATCATCACCCAATAATCTTTGATCAGATTCCAACACAGCATTTCCATCCCTAACATTCTTAAAGAAGCTTACATCAAAATTTGTTTGACTGCCTTTATCCAATGCCACTTTGGTTAAACCGTTGCCATTTTTAGGACACAAAGTTTGTAGTTGGGCTAAAACTGCTTGGTTTATTGAAGGGTCAGAGTTCCCTGTTGATGTGTAATTGTAAAGCCTATATTGGAAGAATCTGCAGTCTGTTTGTCCAATTGTGTGTGCACCTAAAGAGGACACAAATTAGAGAAAATATATATATTATAAGAAAATTCTACATTAGATAGATTATAGAACTGTATTTCATGTTTGATTATTTTTGTTTGAAAAATTATTATGAATAGTCTATTAATCTTGACGTTGTTATTAGATTCATCATACTTATAGCCCGTCAAAAAGTTAAATCTGTATATATTTATGTGCATGATATTTATGTCGTGTTCATATAATAATTGTAATTATACTCGTATATACAGTCTAAAAATTGCAAATCCTTGTGTTAATTTAAAATAATAACAAGAATAAAGCTCCAAAGTTGAATTTAATTGTGAGTCAATCCAAATATAGGATTAGTATAGGAAGATAAGAAATTAGAATAATCAAATTAGTGATTTAATTTCATAAAATATATATTGTGAAACTTTTTTTTTTTTTTTGGGGGGGGTTGGGGGTTCGGGTACTAATGACACAATTGTCTTGTATCAATTATCAAATATTTCCTCTATTTTTTAGATGCAACATTTGCCTTTTTGGTGGGTGTATTAAAATAATCAAATGTTGCATCTGAAAAAAAATAGAGGTAATATAAAACTTGCCTTTTGGTGAGTCGGATCCTCTAGTAGTTTTAATAAAACTCCACAAGACACAGATCCGAACCATACATTTTAAAATCAATCGCTCATATTGGTGGGAGGAGAAAATTATGGGGTGGATTTTGATGTGAAAAAATAGGGGGATTTTTTGAAAGATGATATATGAGCCATTGATTTTTTATGCAATGGTTGATATTGCTCAAACTCTACCAAGTAGAGTTATTTTAGAACTCTAGAGGATCCAAACACACACATATATATATATAATGCTAATAAGTAAAAAGTTAGTTTTAAGTCACTAATATTCAATTCACATATATAGTCTCGAGAAAATCAGGTAATATCTGTGTAAGAAACTGCATAAGTTTTCAGCATAGGTTCATTACTTAATTTAGCAGCATTAAAGATAAAATTGTAGTTAAGAAGCAGCTAAAGACAAGATCTTACCAACAAGTGTAACAAGATCATGATCATCAAGACCTTTAGCAGCAAACTTTTGCCTTTGAGCAGCAATAGATTCTAAAGGAGAAGGCAAGTTTAAGGCATCTGATGAAGAAGACACTCTCCCATCCCTTCTTCCTAGTGGAACTCCCCAACTTGGGCCACCAGTCTATCCATTAAAATTCATATCAAATAGTTAGGAAGACGTATGAGAGGTCAATCTACTAATTAATTAAGGAGACATATATACACTTATGTAGTAATACTCCTCCGTTTTCTTTTGTTGTTCCTATTTGGAATCTTTTTGTGAGAGGAAATTGGTCAAAGTAGGAAGAACTTCCGAAAACGGAGGGAGTATAATATATGATGCATATTTAATTGTATTAGTATTTATAGTAAGATCATTACCAAGTCAACAGCATCCCGAGCAGCTAAAGTTAAAATATCAGCACAAGAAACAACTCCTGGACACATTGATTCGAGTTGTGCCTTTGCATCATCAATCACCTCGAAACCTCTTAATCCAGTGTTTGTAAAGGCAGTTCTTTCTGATGAAGGCCCCGTAATCAACACTGAAGCATCACAACCCTGTAGGAACATAACATATACTAGTTACTACAACAACCTTATTACATGCACTTGTTCGATCCAACTAATAAACTAGTGGCGCTCTTGAAAGCCTATAGTGCAACCTAAGCTATTTTAGTATGAATTCCATTATTGGCAATTTGGCATGGTTTAGGAAAGATTTCTTCACTGATAGGGCTATAGTCACTCAACGAGTTTTTGTTCTTTTTTTCCTTAGGCTCGTTCGGTATGACGTGGTTTTCGTTTTTTGGTTTTTTGATTTTCAAAGTCATACGATATACGTCCTATAATGAATAAAAAATTACCAAATGTATTGGAACACGTGATGATTTTCAAAACCGACAACTAAAAAGCGAAAACCACTTTTCTGTTTTTGGTTTTTAGTTTTCAAAAAATTGAGAACTGAAAACAAAAAACGATAACGAACGGGCCCTTAGTTATTCATATAAATAGGATAATTAACGAGAAATAAGGTTCAAGTGTTTTTGCATCTATATTATAAGCTATGTATCTCGACTTTATACATTATGTAATATTTTTTTTGAAACCACTAAGATGTTTTGCTAATACAATCTTTATTTTCATCAATCATATTCTTGGTTTTGTCATTGATCTTCCTCTTGAATGACACGACTATATAAAAAAGGAGGTTGTTCTCGTGAAACAAGCACAAAAACATGTTCCTTTATTTTGGTATATTAGTAAAACTAACTTGTACGTGCATGAAAAAAATATAAAACAAACCTGAACAAAGCAATCATGGAAGTGGAGTCTTAACAAGCCAGGAGCAATAGTAGGATCAGAATTGAAGTGAGATTGCACGGTGGACCTTACTATGCCCTCTACTCCTGGGCAAGTTGAAGCATAAAAACTATTTCTCAGCTGGGATTTTACAGAAATAACCAGCATAAGTAACACTGAAAAACATACAACTTTGGCTTTCATTTTTGTGTTATATTAACAAGTGAAACAAAAACCAAATCCTAAATATATAATCCCAAGCAAGTTGGGGTACCCAACTAATTAAACGTGCTGTCTTTCACTAGCTACTAAGCTTCCACTATAATCTGCACTAGCTGGTGTTTACTAATATAAATGGTGCATGGATGTGGTTATTGATGTGACTTGCTTGTATATGATTTATCGTTAATTATTGATTAAAAAATGCGAAAAGGTTTAAATATATACAATAAGAAGTGTCTAAGCTTAAGGAGAATAAAATTGTACTGTTATATTCCATAGGAAAAGGTATAGCTCTTAAATCTTCTTTGGAGTAATGAATGAATTTATTAATTAAACGTCATAAGACATTTACAATAAATATGAAAATAGACCTAATAAAACCATAGAATTAAAAATCTTTTTTGAAAGAATTATAAATCCAAATGCTAACATTTACCAATTTGTCATATTATTGGATCAGTGTCTTTATATAATTATGAAAAGATCGAAGATCAATTTGTCATATTATAATTAGATCGATTAGAAGTATCTTTTTAGAAAGAAAAAAAACCCAAAAGATCAAGTAAAAGTTTAGATTTGCCCCATTTATGACGAAGAAAAATGTTTTTTATCGTGGGTGTAAGCGTCTCGGTCAAAGTCCCCATAAGAAGATTTTTATATCAATTTAACTATGTAAGTCATACGTAAATATGTATCAATTTATATATACTTTTTGAAAGACTCGTACAAACTAAAAACCGTTGAAATTGTAAATTACATTTATTTATTTATACTTTTTCCGGTTTGCTTAAAAAGAGTAATTAGATTTGTATATGAGCTTTTTTAGGCCATATGAGATATGACATGCCACTATTATCATGCATGTAAACTAATGCAAAAGGAGAATAGTGGAGTGGAGGATAATACAAGTCGGCTTTGTTATATTTATTTGTTTAACTTTGTATATAACGCGTTTTTATGATTACTTTTAGCATTTCATCCTTCCGATCCATGTCCTTTTGCGCCTTTGTATATCCATGTTCACATGAACTTTTTTTTTTTTGCCAACAGTTCACATGAACTTTTAGTTCTCGTATATACTCCTCTCTTTTTTTTATTCTTCTACATTCGATTTCGACGGTTTTGCAAAGATTATTTAACTCTTAATATCTCTTATTTCGTTTAAGTAAAAATTATAAAAATTTGATATTATGAATCTACACGTCGGAGCGAATCTAACAAGATCATGAATACGATTATATTTTTACTTATAAAATAATCAAAATAATCCACAAAAAGTAGTGGGACATTCCCAAAAAATCAAATGTAGCAAATAAAAAAAGCGGAAAGACTCTATAAATTACAGAGTTTGTCTCATATCAGAGCAATCATTTTTGTCAGATCACTTAATTTATTAATTTTTTTGAAATTTATAGACACTTAATTTAATTATAATGGCGACACAAACTGAAAATTGCAGTAATTTAAATTGGTCAAAATAAGAAACAAGACGCCTTTTTTATTGTATTATATATTAAATCAGATTTTCTGTATGATGATGTGATATCGTTAGAAAACCACATTAAATCCTCCTAATCTTTTTCGGCTCGATAAATTCATTGGACCAATAACAACATCCCATTACAAGCCTACTAATATTAATAAGCATAGCATGTACTATTGTCAATAACCCGGTTGGAACGTGTCAGTATGTCACACGATTAACTAATAGTGCGACATCTCATGTATAAGATTGTGTGATATTAGATAGCATTACGTTTTTTTTTCCAAATAATAAAGATCACTTGAGATATGTCTTATCGTGACTATATCATTGCTTATTGATTGACATAAAAAATGTACGAAAAGTTTTATTGAAATAAACACAAGTATGTAAATACATTTAATTTAGGGAAAAGCTAACAAGTTCTCCTGAGGCATTAGATAATTTAATAGAAGTAGAATTGTAAATAATGAGATGTGAACACAACCGCAATAGCATCATTGAGCTCGTAGCCTTTATAGTTGGGCTAAAAAGCCTTCAAAATAATCTTTGCCTTTTCTGGCTTCGTAATTTGTATGCTGTAGACCACGACTACTAAATCGCGAAGTTTTATGTTGTACACCTGTACTAGATCCTTGTCTTTCCATTTATTCAGAAAAGACTAGCCCAGTGGGCTGAGCCCACCCATCCTAGCCTGCCAACCAAGTCAGTCAGGCTATGCCAGTCCAGCACTGCATGGACCAGTCTTGTCTAGTGAGTTATGGGCCAAACTAATTGTTAATGGACGAGTACACCTCTCGTCCTCCTGGCCCAGATTACTTCATGGGTTGGTCACAGTTCTCCCATACTAGCTCAGCTCTTGAACCAACCCGGCCCATTAGCCACGGAGCCACCTCTTATTTGGAAGAAATAATCAAAGGAAAGAATAACATTGAAGTTCTGTAAGAACAAACTCCATATACAACACATCTTCGTCAGACATGTTTTATCTACTAAAAAGGTGTGAAACTTGTACTAATATGCCAAACATAATCTTTATCATACAGCGCATAAATTCATGCTCGTAGTATACTTGATAGTGGTAATTAAGTAAGTTTTAAAGAGTAATACATCTCGTGTTAGTATCTAAAGAATTACATGAAAAAGTTTACACAAAGGAGACCAGAGTTCGCGTCGCTTCCCTAGTCCCCTCTACAAACAAGTACCGACTATTTAGCTACTTGCTCAAGAACAGGTATCTTCTTCCATGTCTCTTGTTGAAGGGGAGGCAATGAAAACATGCTTACAGTTGAGCTTTTGCTTCTGATTTCTTTCAAAGCTCTTAATGCAGATATAGTGCTCTTCATATAGAGGCTCTCCATATACTCGATCTCTGCAAGTTCCTTGGGACATTTAAGCAGACCGTTAGTGTTGCCCGTGGTACTAGTAGTAGTAGTAGGCTCGCAAGTTTCATCAACATCATCGGCTGAAGGGGCAGTAGTTGGCTCGTCATTAGTGGGAAAGAGAAGGTCAAGCATTCGTTCACACTCTTTAACGAGCTTGTAAAGTAGGTCGGTTGTGAAGAAAGGCTGTTGTAAGACCCTCTGAATAAAGGGTAAGCGTATGAGAGCCCCGGTTCTTTTGTCATACTTTTTGAGAATTTTTACCAGACCTGTAATTTAAAAAAAAGGTCAGATTTAACAGAGGAAACATAAGATTTATAAGGGGTTTATGAACCATATAAATACTATAATATTTAGTCACTAGATATAGCCAATACTATAGTTTAAGAGCACATGCTAAACTTTAGAGTAAGATTTGCTTATATTCCACAATTTATATAATTCTGTTTTCACTTGAAGACATTTCCAATTGGTAAACTACGTGTCAATTTGTACACTTCACATTGACATGAGAATTGGTCAGGACTCAGGAATTTCATCAAAAGAGAGTGGTGTGTTGATAATGTAGTTAACTCAAATACCACAGAAAGCTGTCCATGTTCGATGAGAGGAGATCGTCTCTCGTGTTAAGACAACATTCAGTAGGATACTACTAGGTGTTCATTAAGTAGCCTACAGAGTCTACAGAGGGCGAGGAAAGAAACTCCAAGTTAATAATAATGATGTAGAAAACATAAACATTTCCCCCATATTATCCCCCAACCTCCCCAAAATACCACCTAGTTGTCCTTAGGATTCCATAAATACTCCTGTAATGAACCTTGGAGCCTAGCATCTCAAAAGCAAGTCATTGCTGGAAAAAAGATCTAAGAAACATTCATAAAGTAGCTCATGATCTTATCTCCTCGATTCGTGCTTCCAGTAACACCCTTCCCCATCAACTAAGGCCAGGAACAGCTCACGGTATGTAGAAACTTCGAGAGAATAATACACACAAAGCCAATAGCTCAAAACAAGGTCACCAGAAGAAGGCATGAAACTCTCTATCCAAACAATCGTTATATAAGAAAATGGCTAGATTTTAGTTAAGTAGACTTTAAAAGGATGGGTTTGTGGGACCATTTTAGTAACTGTCAAGGGCCCATACTCTTAATTTTTTGTTAGTGTACTGCATTACAGTTTGATCATCAAGAGTTTATCTGTCTATAAATGGAATTGAAGTCAGATGATGGTGCCCAACCTGGATTCAGAGAACACCCAGCCAACCCATGGCTATACGTAAAGGCATGGCAGAGTTACAGGGTATTGTTTTAATAATGGTGGTAATTCTTATATTATTACAAAACTTGATATTAAAGGATTGGAAGATGACTGAGCCAGATGGGCTAAGCAAACATCCACAGTTCAGCTCATACAGTCGTACATAAATAAAAGACACGAGTTTCAAGCAAGGTATCTCATTATTGAAGGTAATATAGGCTAGGCTTAATTAAGCCAACTTTACATGTTTTAAGCTTATTTTAAGATACATGCCTGATGCCCCTCCAAAAAGGGGAAAGAGTAACCTGCCAATGTTTTATTTGTTAAACTACCAACTTCTTTTACACGCAAAAAAGAAGAAAAAGTTACTTTGGTACATAGCTTCCTTTATTCTTCGAGTTCTTTTCCTCTTTTGTAAGTTTTATTCTATCATCTAAGTTGTACATCAAATGTGAGGTACTAACACGACTTAGAGGTCTAACCATTATCTAGTCCAACAAAAGCATCCATGATAAGAAAGTGACTTTCACAGTGTATTTCAGGAATAGCACAGGCATGCACAGACTGAACACTATCAATTTATCCTAGAATTTATCTTTCAAACATATTTTATTGCTTAAATTCAATATTTATTTTACAATCTTTGAAGTATGGTCATTAACAAAAAAAATGGATCATCAAACCTAATATTTTAAGAGTCTTCATAGAAAGCTGAGGCAACACTCTATTGGGTCATCATTGTCTCACTGTTCACATTCTCTTTCCCTTGAAGTTCTAGCATTAACTAGTTCAAAAACAATTAAAAGAAAAAAAAAGGTATAGTACTTTTTCTCAAAATAAAGAATCTTAAAAGAAAATACCAGTATAGCAGGGACCACATTATTCTGGTTTGACTAGAGTCAACTTTAAACACAACTGAATGGACAAGTTCAAAGAAGTCTGAACGACAACAACATATATCTACGTAGATGTTTCTATTTTAATTTAAAACACGGATATAATACGTGTAAAAGATTGAGACTGGATCTAATTTAATATAACACTTCAATTTTACATAATTTAAAAACAATAACAATATATGCTTAGGTTTTTCTGTTTCTGTTATATATTGGAAAACACGTCAAACACTTAAAAATAGTCCCTAAGAAAGCACTACAACAAATAAAAAATAACAAGTTTTCTCTTCTCACTTTGACTCATTGACAAACGAGACAACTTTACCACCTAAGAAATATCCTCATCCAAAAAACAGAACCATTCAATCAATAAACACACAAAATTCGACCTAATCTCTATTCTCATCTTCCTTTTATGTATCCATCAAACTAGTGAAAAGAAAAGCAAATGTAACTTTCATCCAATTAACCAATACATTTACCCAATTAGTGCACACAAGATGGCTCTCATTCACCACATAAAAGAAGCTACTATTGTCAAAAACAACTACGTAATTTCTCTTGGTAGTCATTTCAACTTTCAAGTACCCAATATTTAAAGGACTATATTCCATATGCCTATGGATATCCAAGCAAGAAAGGGACAACTCAATTACCACTTGACTCCCACATCCAACACTTACCCAATTTATCAAAATAAATTCTTACAAAAATAAATCATCAATCAAGAAGCTTCCTTAGCCAGTGTTCCCAGCAAACTTCAACTGGAGCACATTTTAATTTCTTATTATTTGACTAAATTTACAACATCATTAGCACGAAATATAGAGATGGAAACTGCAACTATCATGCAGCTACTAAACCACTATTCTTAGCAAACTTGTACTCCTTTTCTTTTCGTTCTTCGTTTCGTTAATTACAAATTACAATATCACTAGCATGAAATTAAGAGATGAAAAGTACCTGTATAGTTGAGAGCACTGTAATTTTCCAACAAAACCATCTCCCCATGAAAATCAACAATCTCCTTGCTAATTTTGAGCATATCTTCATAATTACAAGCATTTGTCTTTGCCACTCTATCTTGCAACTCCTACACTCGACCAATAAATACAAACTAAGTACCAACTTCAACTTCTCCAAATAATTTCACAACTTTTTAACTAAAGTCATACTAATTTAAACTTCATCTTTATTAAGCAAGAGTTACAGTATTCATTATTAATCAAACTCAGATTAGCTAACAGAGAGCACCAATAATAGGTTGACACCTGGCAAGGAAAGAACCTTCACAGTAAAGTTAGAATAACAGGCATAACGGTCCCTAAACAGTGGGACCTACTGTTTGATATCAACCAAGAGTTACTAATAATCACAAAACGACATTTCATACCACTCGAAACGACGGAAAATAAAAAGGTTACTCCACAAAAAGGTTATATCAATCACAATACGCAGAAAAACTCCAAAAGTTACAGCTCGCAGATCTTCATCTTACGCGAAGAATCGGAAATTTCGCGAACTAATAGCATATCAAACAGTAAAACGCCATAGTTTCAACCAAAAACTGCAACAAAATTCTTCGTTTAACTCTAAAATCACAAAATCAATAACTCAAAACCTAAAATTCAAACAAACTTCAACTTAATTCATCTCAATTTCGCTGAATTCACCATAACTAAATCAGAAAATTATGATTATGAATTATACCTTTAATCTGATGATATACTCTTCCTCTTTCTCAACGAAAAACGTGTTGAATTTCTCAAGTTCATCTTCCAACAACGTGAGAAAATCAACCTCTTCCTTCGTCATACCTTCCTCACCGTCGATCCTCTGTCGCTTAATCGGACGGTCATTATTACTCTCATCGCCGCCATTGTTGTTCTTCGGAACAATCAACTTCAATTTTTTCTTCAAATCTTTGTACGATAAAAACTTATCTCGCCATTCTGGCAAAGTTTCTTCGATCTGATTGCTCAAACTCTTCCCAAACTTCATCGATCAATCACACAAAAAACAAAAAAAATCCGCAGAAAAATTCGAGAGGAGAGAGAAAATTTAGGAATTTTGGTATCTTTTTTAGGAGAGAGAAAATGAAAATTATAAGGTTAAGCAAAAGTGAAGATGAAAGTGGTAGAGAAAGAAGAGAGATAAAATGGAGGAGAGTAATATAAATGAGATGAAGATAGGCGAAGAAGAATAGAATATTCGAAATTGTTTCGTCCGAATATCCTTTATTTTTAATTAATATCGATGTGGTAGAAGTATATTTCTTGGTTTAATTCCATTCTTTTAAAAAAAATAAAATAGAGTTGGCATAATGTAAAGAAAAAAAGAGATAAGAGTGGCTTTTGTGAGGTGGCTTAAGGTGTTGTTTGGCTCACTAGACTTAAATTTGGGGGTTAGTTTAGTTAGTTGGAATAGTGGTGTGATTTTTATGAATGGAATATGCTTTTTGGTGTTATGGTATCTCCTTCTTGTATAGTTATAATAAGGTTGTAATTTGCTTAATTAAGGGATTCTTGTCTTCAAATCTTGGCAAAGTTGTATAATATTAAAAAGTAGTGTTTCAGGTGTTAGTTATATTTGTATGCGTGATCCGTTGTCATTTCGGTGTAAGTAGTATGTTTGAACGCTTTTAATGTAGTGATTAGAATATCCCATGAAAATGTAACGTCATTTGTTAATTAAATAAGGGACGTAACGTATATTCTTCTTTGTATGCATGTAATAGTTCTCTCAACATATTAGTTTACTTGGCAATAACAATCAAGCTATTATTATAAAAGTATTTCTATTGTTCTTTGGTGGACTTCTTTTGAAAAAGCAAGTTTCTCTTGGATGAAGGGCAATCTTGGTCATGCCCTTAGTCTAGGACCATGGGTAGTTTCACTGGTAAATAGGAATACAATATTAAAGTGTTATTCTTCTTCTAGTATGCCCCCATGTTAAAATATTCGTATATTTGTGGAATATTCTTCGTGGTCGTTACACTATATATGTGATTCCCGAAGACTTGTATCATCAAACCGTACGATTACAATGCGATCTTATAATTTTCAACTCAAACATGTATTATAATTTATATATGCATATAAGTCATACTTTATTTTGGATCGTGTTCAACCGGGACTTACGTATGTCATTTTCATACATGAAAAAGATTACTTATAAATTTAAAATTGGAAATAAAACACTTTTTTTTTAAGAAAAGGAATTTGGTTGAATAATATCGTTCTAGTGATCAATATAATGCAAAATAATATATATATATATATGTATATATATATGTATATATATATATACATATATATATATATATATATACATATATATATATATATATATACATATATATATATATATATATACATATATATATATATATATATGTATATATATATATATATATGTATATATATATATATATATATGTATATATATATATATATATATATATATATCATTTTTGTGCAAATGTGCAATATTATTTTTGGACGCCTAGCCCTTTAGTTACATGTAGAGTCATTATTGATATGCAATTTTCTCTAAAAAAAAATTATGGGGTGCTTTAAAATTTACGTAATCTCTATTCTTTTGGATGCTTTGTCAAAACTCTTAGATTTGATATAAACATAACTAAAAAAAAAGGAGGGAGAGAACATAGAATTGGGATCAAGTATAAACATCTTAATTAACAATATACAATAAGTCAATAACAAAGGTAGAACTCCAATGTTAAGATTAATATGATCAAACTATTATCTATGATATGTCCACATAAATTGTTTTTAGTAATAACATGCTACTTTTTATAGGAAAGTAATAACATACTATTGTATAATTCTTTTGGGTCGAATTAATTAACTAAACATGAAGCTTTTAGGATAATGTAAGCTTGGATTAGAGTGAGATATAAAGGGCGGCTTGTTAGGAGAGTTTAGGCTTGAATTTGTCTGATTTTATGTTTGGAATTAGACGCCTATATATTTAAATAATTTTTGTAATTCTTATGGGTCGAATTAATTAAACAAGAAGGCTTTTTTTTCTTTTTGAAGGAACTAAAGAGGAAGCTCAACTTGAACTTCTTTTAGATCCAAGAAAAAAGACTCTATAAGACTATAAATATAAGTTAAGAGTATTTTAATTTAGTCAATGGTCATAAATAGTGGTAATGATAATACATACTACCTCCGTTCCTATTTAATCTACCTCCGTTCCTTTTTGGAAAGTGTGTAGATTAAAAAGGAACGGAGGTAGTATATATTAGTGTGCATTTGTGAAAAAAATTCTCATATTAATGTCCATGGCAATAAAACTTCATCACAAAATTTTAATAAAGTATAATATACTAGGCTCTTTCAGAAGTGTGTTTTGATAAAGCATACTCTATTATAAATCTAGATGTAATGTACATTGAACACCATCATTTCTTTTGCTCGTTGCTCATTTAGAGAGCCAAAAATAGTCTTGATTGATTAAACGGTACACCCAGGTGATGTGCGGTATATAGTCTCCCAATTTACTTGGTGCATTAATAACGAGATGAAACTATACTGTTTGTAATTCCTTGTTTTTTTATTCTACTAGTGGTTTAAACATTAAAAAAAATTGACATTAATTTTTGTTGAGTTATACATATATATAAGAAAAAAAAATGTATTTGTGTGAAATTCTGGTAAATGTATATGTTCAAAGATTCAATGTCCATGATTTTTGCTAATGCATACCTAAAGATGTACTTATAAAAGTAAAAAAAAAAATGTGCATTGAAAATTATATAGAGATAAATGTTCGAAGTAAAAGTATTAAGGATGATCTGCCCATTTCATCTAAAAAAATTCAATAAAAAGTCGATTAGAGTTAAGGTTTCCTTCCATAAAATATAACTATGCAATATAACACATTTTATATTATAGTAATATATATTAAAAAAAATTAGTGACACTTACAAATTACGACCATACTAAAGAAGCTATATATTATGATAGTTTATCCTACGAATTTAAAGAAAAATGTCATATTACCAGACAACCCTTTATTATATATTATACTTTTGATAAATTGGTAATGCTACTTTAATTTATTGATATTTCATATTCTTAAATACCTTAGAATTTCGATTTCCATATTATTGTTATTCGTATTACTCTATAAAATGGTCCCAATGTTATTATTGAATCATTACTTCCCTTTAAAGGTTAGATATCTTTATCACTAAGATATTTTAAAAGCCTATAATAACACCTTAGGGTCAGTTATGTTCAACTTATTTTAACTTATATAAGATTTTATAAGATAAGATCGAGATAAGATAAGATAAGATAAGATAAGATAAGATAAATAAGATGTTAGACACACACAATAAACTATCTTATACGATAAGATAAGATAAGATAAGATCAGATAAGATAAGATAAGATTTTATAAGATCTTATAAGATAAGATAAGACAAAATAAGTTGAACAGAACGGACCCTTAGTATAATAATATTTGCTAAAAGAAACTATAATTCAGCATCAATATCAAAGAACACCTACATATATTGTGCTTCACATTCATAATAGCACAAACAAAGTTTTCAAAATAAAATATACTTATAGTATTATATATTAAACGACTCATCTATATATAGAACTCTAGCTGACTATAATGCATATAAACTCAAGCCAGTCACTATATACACATCTCTACTTTGCATACAAGGATTTATGAAGATACAACTATCCCATCATTGCAATTCTTCAAAAAGTTGAACAAAAATATCATCGAAAATCTATACTTTTTGTCATTTTAGAAAAAAAAAATATATCCTTACTCATTCGAAGTACAAAACATCCATAAGCCAATAAACTCAGCTTGAACAAACCGGCTCAAGCCTTCAAGCCGAGCCGAGCTGATTGGACTGTCCTTTGTACAATAAATAAGCATGGTATAATTCTATGGGCATAAAGAATATGCTGACTTTGTCCACCAACCAATCAGAAAAATTCTTTTTAATTTATTAAAAAACAAAATAAACAGAGAAAAAGGCCATGTTCAAAGTTGGTGACATCTTCAACGAAGAAATAAAAAAAAGGAAAAAGAGGTGATTAAATAATAATATATATAGTGAAGATAAGAAGAAAAAAAGTTAAATGTTGAAGGGCATATTTTAAGGCACGAAAGTTTATACGCAATGAAAGAAAAGCATATCGGCATATTATTACAAAACTCAAGAATGTGCGGATCTTTACTTGGTATATTCTTGGATCAATTAAGGAATCTTTGATTATTGAGCCCCAAAATCTACATTTTATGTTCAAATTTTGTCAAATTTGACCTTTCTTTTTATCATTATAAACTTTCAACTTTCGTTGTCTCTATTATGATTAAGAGAGAGGAAATTCAAGAGTAGTTGTTGAAAGAAAGAATTGTTCAAATATGAATTTCATATATAACTGACTTTCTCATAGTGTTTCGCTCAAGTTAAGCTCAAATATAAGTGTAAGACTGATATATTATATAATTTTATACTGTTAAGGATATTTCTTGCCATGATTTGACAAGTAACGTGCATGAACGAAAGTTCAAAGCTTTATATTTTCAGATTTGAATATATAGTGTATTAGGATACTCGATGTCATGCAGGTCTACGTACTGAATTGAATTTGAGTTGTTTATTACCAAAGAATATGCTTCAATATTGAGCTTTATATACAAGAATGCTTCAAACTTTTTCAGCCAAATAATTTAAATTCAATGAATAGTTGATAAAATCAAAGTATGACCATCTTTATATTATATGATAATATATAAAGTATAGTTTTAACTTGGAATAAATCACAATATAATAATTGTATATTCCAGACATATTCATTTTATTTTTTGATGTACATATATGGTTTTGTTGGAACAATACATTGCAGGTATTGTATTTCACTTGCAAAATTATGACGTGGAAGCAAAATATGTTCAATTGCATGACACACTTTTAAATTAACTTGCACTTTCCTTTTTTGTTTTGAACTTGCACTTTTCTTTTTTGTTTTGAACTTGCACTTTTTCTTTCTTTTTTTGAACTTGCTCTTTAGGTGTGATTTGTGAGGCGGTAGTTATTATCAGATAAAAAAAACATATTGTAGTTATTTTCATTGCCACAACTTATTGAAGTACTCCCATTTGAAGTATTTTTTTAAATAATAATAATAATAAGGCATTATCCTTCAAAAAAAAATAAGGCATTAACAGTAGGAGAAATGTTGGGGTGAGATTTTCTTATCCTATGTCCCACTCGAGGGCTTTGCCCTGCATAGGTTGACATTAACTCATGGGATCCAATAAGACATTTCTCCTTACCATCCTCAAAAAAATGGAGAGACAAAGGGAGCTTGGAGATTTGAGTTTTTTTTTCCTTTTGGGAGGGGGGTATATATGGGTAAAAGGGAACTTTTAACATTTAATGTGCGCCATTTTTATTAATTGCAGGTGTTATTTTTAGGTGTAGGTGTTATATAATAAAAAGAGAGTTGAGATGTGGTGCGCTGAGGCTTTGGCCATCCAGTGGAGGTTGTCTTTAGCTCACAAAAGAGGCATCCGCAAGGTGGTGGTCGAGAGTGTTTGATTACAATCAAAGCTATCCAATGTCGTGAAGTTGGAGTGACCATATTTCATATGTTAGATGAAGACATTTTAGAGATTGCTAGTACTTATGATATTATTAGTTTTTCCTTTGTTAAGCGGAACATTAATAAGGTTGCCTACTATTCATTTCACTCTACGGTGGAAGTGGAAAGAGAGTTTGGGACAATGTTCTTCCTTCTGTAATTGTGGATTTGACTCACTCGATTTAATGAATTAATCCATTCTGGGATTCCCAAAATTTACTTCAACAACTAGTTTTGTCGAACATGTCTAAGTGTTTACATGTTAGGAGTACAACTTACCATCTTTATTTATTTCAGTTTTCAACTAAAATTATCACATGACACTATATATTACACCTCTACTCTTCCCCATGACTCATGTGGATTTGGTCACCTTGATCACCCCCCTAAAGAAATATAAATTTAAATCAATGGCTCTGATCGAAAGGACTAGGATCTAGGAATGAAAAAAAAAGTATTCCAAAAATAAATAAAAGAATAAATAAACATTTCTTTTTTGCCTTGATCGAGAAGCATATCCAAAAGTTACCAGGCCCATAAACATAGTATGAAAATACGGGTGAAATAAGAAATTCTGTTGGACCAAATTCGAACGCATGAAATGTGCCTTTTTAAGGCATTTTATGGGATATTCCAAAATGCCTATCTTTAACTCGAGGGCCACTTCTTTATTCTCTAAAAAGTACATTCTCAATTGGCTTGCCTTTTGTGTATACTAGTATTTTTTGCACGCGATGCGTGCGCGAACATCCGGTGATGTTGTACATACGTTTCTTTTGTTTTCAAAAATCCTAAGCTTACTTTCACTAAAACTAAAAAAAAAATGTGGTAGTTTTTTCGAGGAAAAATAATAGATTACATTAGAGTTTTTTTAAAAGTTCTATGACTTTTTTGCCCTCATTAGTTATCTTGGAAGAATAAAAATATAAAAAGGACTTTTTGGGAACTCAGGTTGACACCAAAGTGCTCAAGAGTTCCCATATATAATAGAGATTTATTTTTCTCCTATCAAAATTAACTCATACATTTATATGAGTTCTTAGTTCTGAATTAATCTTAAAGTTATATTAAAATTTGTCATATGTAGACTAAAGTAACAAAATGTTTTTTTAAAAACTTCGACAACAAATAATGTTTACATAAATAGATTTGATAATGTCAAGGTAAAAATACAGGCATTCTAGGATCGTTTTTTTGTGTGTGTTTTTTAAGAGCATATTGGTGTTTTAACAACATCAAATTTCCACTTTAATATCATTAGATAGAATTTTATGGACATCATTTAGCGTCGAAAATATTTATGTACGTTTCCTTAGTTCGGACTATGGCCCATAATTCAATCTATCTACATCTATTTTTCCTAAATAATACTCAAAATATAGATTAATAAGACCAATTATGTACTAGAATTTTCATTTTTAAACAGTTAAATCAATGAATAACTTACTCGAGTGTCACTTGAACTATAATTATTCAATTCAACAATTATTTTTTAGAGTAAAGAGAGGTCTCCTTAATCAATTTTATTATGAGATAGTTTTTCTCAAATATTTCATAAAGGAAAATGGGAAAACAAAGAAAACATGGAATAAGTAATATAGAAATCACCAAATCAGTATTCCAGCATTACAAATTCTTTACAAGCACTAAGGGTCCGTTCTGTTCAACTTATTTTAACTTATATAAGATTTTATAAGATAAGATAAGATAAGATCAGATCAGATAAGATAAAATAAAATATTAGACACACTCAATAAACTATCTTATAAGATAAGATAAAATAAGATAAGTTAAGATAAGATAAGATCAGATAAGATAAGATTTTATAAGATCTTATAAGATAAGATAAGATAAGACAAAATAAGTTGAACAGAACAGACCCTAACTTGATTAAGTGACTTACTTACTTACCGACATACAAAACCATAAGTCAAAGATAATAAAGTTTAATCACGCTAACAACTACCAAAACATTGTTTATATTTTATAAATGCACAAATTTTTCCTTTGCTTTTTAAAAGATCCACAAATCACTTCTTTATTATATGAACTTTTTAACTAGGATTATTGACAAAATATGAATTACGGAATAATATTTATTTTTTTAACAGAATTACAAAACAATTAAAAGAAATATATATATATATATATATATATATATATATATATATATATTTTGGTATACTTTTGCTGTTTTCTTTTAATCTGTTACCCATATTGGGCTCTGGCTTTGCTGAGTGGGCTTTCTATTGCCTGGGCTCTTGCGAGAAATTCTCTTGAGACTTTTGGGCCTAGTTTTTTTTTTTTTTTTTTTTTTGAAAGGAGACTTTTGGGCCTAGTTCATGAAGTTTTATCCTCCTTTTATATTATTTATTTCAATTTTGCTGCACCCCTAAAAAAAGAGAGCTTTAAAACCATCAATTGGTTCATCAATGATCAAACTCTTTTTCTTTTGTTGCAATTTATTATACTTATTGTTTTAGCTTATTCTCAAAGATGTCGATAGAATGTGCCAAATGAAGTAATCAAAATTAGTCAATTAGATGAACTAATTCATAATTAAACTCCTATAGGCAAAAATTGATGACATAGTAGTACTATACACATGCTATGAGGACTGTTATAAAGGTTCCATTTTACCAAAATAAAAAAGAAAAGAAAAGAAAGAGCAAAATTGCTGACATAAATAACATCAACAGATATCAATATATGATATCAAATGTGCAAAGGATGAAGACACGATAATTTCATGTGAATGGTTGTTTGAACAAATGCGTTGGAAATCATTGGAACATATTTGTATCATAGAGGTGGGAAACGGAATATTAGGATTAGGTAATGGATAATATTTAGATCAAGTCAAATTTAATCTGGTCAAATTCGGATTATACAGTTTCAAGTATAGTTTTGGATCAAATAAACTTTTTTTAAGAGACAATAAGATACAAGTTAGTTTTCATATTAAGAGAAACCCTATACTTCCTCCGTTCCAAAATAAGTAAAACACTTCTCTCATTTATGTGAGAACTTTTTGACACAAGTGTTTCACTTATTTTGGAACGGAGGAAGTATATGAATTGCCCTATGTGGAAGAAAAAGAAGGGCACGACTAGCATAAAAGCTACTAGTTAAAATGAGAATAAAACCCCAATTGACTTATAAGTATTGTCAATTTGTCAAAAGATAATAAAGTTCTTCATCTACATATTGTCATTATATTAGCTTCATTAATCATTCATTCATATGAATCTTTTAATCATACACAAAAGTGTTAATGGGCCATTACAAGTAAGTAATAACCGGCTCTTTGCATTGTTGAAGAGTCCATACTAGGAGGTCTCTGATATGATATAATTGCATCAAGCATATAGAATATAGGATCTTCAATTTTGTCACTTTTTATTAACCAAATGGGTGTCACCACTCACCAATGACTGGGATTTTGCGGTGCATGATGTTGATGCTCTATATATTTTCAAATTTGGGCGGTTATGTAATTTTTTTACAACAATCTTTTAGGCATTTGGTAAGATGGAAAATGATGGGATAGTCCATATGCTTATGCATGTCTATTTTTGTATCTAAAATTCTAAATAGCTGATTGAAATAATTAAAAATCTGTTGCATAGGGTAAAGGTCGGAAAAATGACTAGAGTTTCTATCAAGATGTCCATTAAACTGAATGTAAACTTGCACCCTCTAAAAATTCACCTCTCACAAATGTTCAGCACATCAGCATGTGATAAGAGGTAGAATGTGAGTGAGGCACTGTATAATAATGATTTTTGTAAAGTTTCGTAGAATAACAAACTCTACGTTTGATATAATTTGCTTGATCATGATGTCCCTTTTTAGTTGCAACATTCACTTTATGCATGCGAGATATTATTTACTTCTAAAAAGTTTCAACTACAATATAATAATCATTCTATGTCTTTTCACTTATTACATGAGACAATTGCTTTTACACGGTTCTAAGAGCAATATCCAATTGTTAGTATCGTCATGTATGTATATAAAGATATCAATGGCCAAAATCTTTTATAATTTTATCGGAATTGGCGTGTGATAGTCATGGATACTTAGATTGGTATAGAAGATTATCAGTAGGTCCATCCCGGAAGTTTATTGGGTTTTCGATGGGGAAAATGAATTGGGTCAGAGTCTTGACTTGGCAATGCCAGGCCTTAAGATTTAATTGGATCCTTGCCTTGTAGTTCTTTATTCTTAGAAGACCAACACTTGGGCCCCCCTCTGTTTTGTTGTTTCTACAGCCCAACCATGGAATTTCCTTGATAAAAGATCAAATCTCACATCCTTCTTAATGGGTTTATTAGCTAACTCATATAGTAATGGGTTTATTAGCTAACTTATATAGGGACAAAGGGAAGAAGGTAGAACTCCATTCTAATAGGGGCCGTATGCCCGTATATAGTAATGTTCCGAGGACGTTATACCATAATACCAACATTCGATATATTTCCTAAAATGGTATTCATTTTGGGATGCATGCCAAGATCACGCGGCGATTGGTGTTATATATATTATATATAACTACATAGTAATTTGATAAAAGCCAACCATATCTTATTTGCCTATAACTCAATGCAGTAAGTGCAATAATACATTTTTGTGATTTTAATTTAACTCTCAAATCTGCATACCCTAGTCCTTCGACAGTTCGATTATAAGTTAACTCCTCTGCCCCTCTCTCTCTCTATATATATATATATATATATATATATATATATATATCTTCTATAGTTCCAAAATAAGTGAAGCAACTTGCCATTTATGTGAGGAACTTTTTGAAACAAGTGTTTGTTTTTATTTTGAAACGGAGGAAGTATATATATATATATATATATATATATATATATATATATATATATATATATATATATATATATATATATATATATATAATAAAGTGCAAGTTACATAGTGATAGAGTATAGAAGTATATCACAATAAAGTAAAAGACCGAATACGTACTAATTAGGGGGTAGAGCAACAATTTCTACTAAGGAGCTCCTCTATCATTTGCAATGCAACTCTCTCCTCTTCATCCATTAACAAATGATGAGCTTGATCACAAATTTCCCCAAAAGCACCATTAGTTGATGGAAATGGTATTGACATATTTTCTATTCGTTTTTCTTGCCTCTCTTGTTCTTTGTTAATACTCTCTTCTTGATCAGTATCCACTTTAACATCCTTATTTTTCGCAAATTTAACTATTTTGACCCATTTCGAGCTAGGACTTGGACCAATGCGGTTTTGCCAAACACCGATATATGAATTCTCAATGTCGAGCCTTAGACAGGTTAGCGAAGAGGATGGAACCCTATTGGACTTGCAGAGCTTGTCATGAAGCACTTGGGATAAGCTTTCATGAGTAGTGGTGGAAGATGATGCTAGGTAATTAATCCCTTTTAGTTCACCAATTTCTTGAGAGGGTGGGAAATTGGTCTTAGCATTTCTTCAACACATAATAATTGCAGCTTGGTCATATGCTTTTGCTGCTGCTTCTGCTGTATTAAAAGTGCCTAGCCACGCCCTCTTCTTACTTGACGTACGATACACATACAAAACAACAAAGACATTAATTAGAATACATGAAAAAAACTTCATAACTTGTTCATGTACTTTTTCCCTAAGTTTAGAGACACACTCCAGAACTTTTTCAAAATGGAATATAGTATAAGATGCTAACAAATGATAAATGTAACATAACAAAAATTAGCCTACACATACATGGTTAGTGAAGTTTATATGAAATTAGTTGATAATGTAAAAACAAGTAATTTTTGCCTCTACGAGAAAATTTTTGTGGAAGCAAATTAAAGAACAAGACATATGTAGTGGCTACATGGTTAGAACGAACTTCGAAGGTGCAACTATAATAATGAATATATCTTCCTGATTCGAGGATCAATAACAATAATACTAGTTATCCCGGGAATAAAACAACATATTGGACCAAATATGTCATGCAACAAAATTCCATATCTCGTGATGAATGAGCTAGTTACGGTAACATATATTTATTTTAATTATATAGTAATAAACTTATTACAATATTATTTTAAGACGAATATCCAAATTTCATTCACATGTGCATACTGTCAAAATAAAGTTGTCATACTACTACCTCAAAATAAACTATTAAAGTGGCAATCAATTTCGGATAGGTAAAATATGTTATAAAAGAAATAAAGACTTAGGCGTTTGGTTATTTTATTTTTTAGGGCACAAACGGAATCGATTACCGACTTCTTCTTCATGTGTTTGGTTCAACCCTCACCAATCCATTCCATTCTTGGGTGGTAATGGACTCCTCCAATTTGTTACCTCCACCCCCCTCAAGTAACAAAATCCATTAGTTGGTGGTAATAGTTACCATTCCATTTCCATTACATGGCTTGAACCAAACACCCAATAACTATAACCATTTTTATTACCATTCCCCTCCTTTATTTATTTCCATTCCCTTTCCATTCCATATCTTGAACCAAACGATCCCTTAGAAGTTACAATAATAGAGCTTGTCTGAACGTCTATGTGTTGGAGTCTCTGAAGACTCCAATAAGGACGCGCTGGTAAATTCACTTAATGGTCATTTAAGTTGGCAATAAATAGAGTCAAGTTGGTACCATGTTAGATTGTTAAGTTACAATTTGGTAACAAAATAAAGTCAAGTTGATATTAAATTGTAATTTGGTACCAACTTAACCTTATTTTGGTAGCAACAATACGGTACCAAATATAGTCAGGTTGGTACTAAAATTGTAACATGGTATTGGTAGCAACTTAGCTTTCGTTGACACCAACCAAGTGCATTTTAAGCACATTTTATTTTTCGGTTCGATTCGATTCGATTCGGTTCGGTTCGGTTCGATCGGTTCTAAATTATTATCATTACTATAAATTAGTTATAATTTAATTCAGTTCAGTTCAGTTCAATTTAGTTCAGTTTAATTTAGTTCAGTTATTTTATGCCGAAGAGAACAGGCCCTAAAGTGTATTTTGGTATTAACTTACTCTTTAACTCCAAATCCTGTTACCAACACTTTGTTGCTCTGAACTACCATATTATTGAACAAATTACGGTAATCTATTTTAACCAATCACTATGCAATATTATTTTGGGTGAAGAATATCCTAGTCTCATTCATCTATGTTCTGAATTAAGTTGTCATAGTGTTAGTTCAAAATTTTCACTAGAGACCATTACATTAGGTCATAGAGAGTCTTTATCAATAAAGTCAAATAAAAAAGGCTTACAGTAAAGGATGACGAATCTCAGATACCCAAGATCCCCATCGTCGTTGCCTAACTCCTCTATATTTCTGAGAGGATACCATCCTCTTTTTTTTTAGTATAGCTCTAGATTTAGTGTAGAAAGATCATAGAGAATGAAAGACCAATTTCATGAAAACGAGAGAAAATGGAAGATAATTTGGTAAACGTGTTTTGGGTAGAAGAAGAGAACAGCAAAGTATACAAGTGTACTGAGTATATATAAGAAAACTTGGAGTCTACAATGTGATAGAGATGGACTTTCCTACACTCCTATACGATGAGGGTCAAACCCTTACAACTTGGTTGGATAGTACGAAGTTCCTTTACACTTCGAACAAAACGTTTTGGGTGGACCGGGTTCACAATAATTTATTTTGTACCCAAACTGACTTTATAACGCAGACATTGACTATATAATATTAGGGAAAAAAACCCGACTATAACATTGACTCTGAATTGCCTCTTTATATGACCTGGGTTCATGAGTAACAGACACAACAGCAAGGAAGTGTCTATGGCTATCAGAAAAATTACTATAATGAACATAGTTGGCTATAGGAAACCGCATACCTGAGGATGCGCAAAGAGCAGGCGAAGAGTTCGAAATGGGTGTTGGAGAGCAGGCCGAGTAGCAAATGTAATCAGAAAGATATGCTGGAGGACGTCGAGACCGGTGAATAGTAGTAGTAGCTGGAGTATCATGGGCATCTTGCGAGCTAGGTTGACGAGTAAGGCCAACTTCTGACGTGTTGGGCATGGATGTAGAAGGCAGCGATGACGCAACTTGCTGTTGATCATGAGATTGACGAGTAGACAGAGGATCAAGCACTGGTGCAGTGTTATTTGTGGAGGTAGTATGCATTGGTGATGCATTTTGAGGACTAGCACTGCTCCCCCTTACAGTGATATCACTAGAGCTGCTGTCCCTTGCAACGGATCCCCTAGTATCATACACTGTACCAAACTCCCAATCTATGGAAGTTTCAAACTCTGATGCAAAGGATGAAGTAGAAGGTGCACTGGAACTAGAAGAGTAGGGAAACACATTTTCTTGGAAACGAACATCTCGAGATACAAACATATCTTTGGTGTCCAAATCGAGAACCTTCCACCCCTTTTTGTTTGATGAGTAACCCAAGAACACGCATCGACGACTCCGAGAGGCAAATTTGTCTTTCCGTCGTAGTTGATTATGCACATAACATATTAACATAAACACCCAAACACCTTTAATTGTGTTAGGAAGTATTGTATATTTAGGACTCTAAACATTATTTGTTTAGGATTAGATTTCATTATTATTCATAAACTAGGATTTCTATAATTCCCAGGACTCTTGTACTATATATTCAGATTTACATCAATGATAACACAACACAAATTCATCATTAATCAATATCTTAGCATGGTATTAGAGCAAACCTAAATTTTTTCTCTCTCTCGCAACTTTTCTCCATGGCTGGCGATGGCGACCAACAAAACACGCCACCACCACCTCCTCCTCCGCCACAGCAGCCCCACTTAAATATAGCATCCCCCTTCTACCTTGGCACGGGCGACCGACCCGGGGATTTCATCACTCCCACCGCAAGTTCAACTCGCTCTCGAAGCCCGCCATAAGTTCGGATTTTTAGATGGATCCATCGTGGCGGTAGAGCCTTCTTTCACTATGTCGGCGGACTACGGTCAATGCTATCTTTGGTCTCCTGGATTCTTAATACAATTGATCCAGAGGTTAAAGGTACGTTGACAAAATATCGCGAGGCTAAACGTCTTTGGGACCATCTTAAAACTCGGTTTGCTACCATTAATGGTCCTCGTATTCAACAATTAAGATCTTCAATAGCACGTTGTGAACAACCTAAATCTATGCCTGTTTCTGTTTATTATGGCAAACTTAATTCTTTGTGGGAAGAATTATTTAAACATGTTCCTTTAATTTCATGTACGTGTTGTTCTAATTGTACTGCTGGATCCACTCATGCTACATACCGTGAAATTGAAAAACTACATGATTTTCTTATGGGTCTAAATTCTGAATATTATTCCCGACTTCGCACACAAATTTTATCAACTGACCCTCTCCCATCATTGGATCGCGCCTATCAACTCGTCTCTCAAGACGAGCGTGTTCGTCTAGCAAAATCCGAGAATCCCCAGTCGAGTGAGGTTCTCGACTTCGTAGCCCGCACTGATCCGTCTCGTGGGCGTGGCTAATCGAGATAGGCCCACACTGCTCCTATTGCAACAAAGCTGGACCATGAGGCCTCGGTGCGCCGCTCCAAATTACTATGCTCCAAGCGCAATAAAACAGGACACGAGGTCCAAACTTGCTATGAGCTTGTGGGCTACCCCGAGCAACGGGCCCAACTCGTCACGCTCTTCTCACGGTGGGCGCGCATCTGTAGGACGTGGCCGAGGCCCACCAAAGGCAAATGCCGTGGCCTCTTCTCCATTGCCTGCCTCTTCGTCTGCATCATCCGAGCCATCCACTCTCTTCTCTGCTGATCAATGGAAGGTTCTTGCCGGTCTTCTTGGCAACGCTCAATTGCCTCCTGAACGGCTTAATGGTATGTTTGATTCAAATTCATGGATTATTGACACAGGGACTACTCATCATGTCACTCGGTGACTCTTCTTGGTTCTCGATTTAGTTGCTATTGATCCTTGTCTGTTGGTCTTCCTAATGGTGATTCAGTAATTCCCATTAAAAAGGGTTCCGTGTGCATATCTCCCACTATCACTCTATCTAATGTCTTATTGGTGCCTAAGTTTGGTTGCAATTTACTTTCTATTTCTTAACTCACTAATGATTTGCACTGTATTGTCCAATTTTCTTCTTCTATGTGTGTTATACAAGACCAACTGAAGGAGCTGATTGGAACGGGACGAAAAAAGGATGGACTTTACTACTTCGACGGCGGCGGTCATGTGGCGCCTCCGGCTTGTTCATCTTTGTTGTTTCGGAGTTCGAGTTACGACATCGTCGAATGGGTCACCCTTATGAGAAAGTAGTAAAGTTGCTTCCCCCTTTATGTGGTCATAAGGGTAGTATAGATCATAATTGTGAAATTTGTTTTTGTGCTAAACATCCTAGAGATAAGTTTCCTCTTAGCATTAATAAAGCTTCTCGCATCTTTGAGAAAATACATTGTGATTTATGGGGTCCTTATAGGCATCTATCCTCTTGTGGAGCCCATTATTTTTTAACTATTGTTGATGACTTTTCTAAAGTTTGTATGGATATATTTAATGGAAGATAAAAGAAGTCTTTCGTATGTTTATGAATTTTGTTGCCATGGGCGATCGTCAATTTTCTTCTACCATTAAGATTGTTCAAAGTGATAATGACACTAAATTTAATTGCCTAAATGATTATTTTAATGCCACTAGGTATTCTTTTTCAAACCTCTTGTGTGGCTACTCCCAACAAAATGGTCGTGTTGAACGAAAGCATAAACATATTTTAAATGTCGGTAGGGCCCTCCTTTTTCAAGCCAACATACCTATCTATTTTTTGGGGGAAAGTGTCCTTCTTGCGGCTCATCTCATAAATCGAACTCCCTCCCCTCTCTTGAATAATCAATCTCCTTTTGCGGTTCTCCATGGTACTTTACACCTTATGAGACCATAAAAACATTTGGTCAGTCTTTGCTTTGCTCACAATTACAAAACAAAAGGAGACAAATTTGCTAGTAGAAACGCGAATATGTGTCTTTGTGAGGTATCCTTTTGGCAAAATGGGGTGGAAATTATTTGATCTTGACACTAAGGAATTTTTTTGTGTCTCGCGATGTTAAATTTTTGGGTTTTTATATGATATACCCCCTGCGTTTTTTAAAATTCTATAATGTACCCCTAATGTTTTTTTATTCTACATTGTACCCCCTTGTGTTTTTTAAGTTTTCTACATATAGTACCCCTAGTGTGTATTAATGAAAACGGACGTTAAACATTTTCGAATTCCCACCCAAACCTCCCCATCCCCTCCACCCCGGCCCCCTCCCCCTCCCTCCCCTCCACCGCCGCAGGCTCCCAATCCCCTCCCCTGCCCGGCCCGGACCCCCTCCCCCTCTCCTCCACCGCATGCCCCCCACCCTCTCCCCTTCGATTTCCCAGCCCCCAACCCCCTCCCCTTCGATTTCCCGTAGCCCCCCCCCCCCTCCCCTTCGATTTCCCTTGAGCCCCCACCCCCTCCCTTTCGATTTCCCGTTGCCCCCACCCCTCCCCTTCGATTTCCCGCACCCCCACGATTGAATGCGGGTTGATTTTTATAAAAAATATTGGTGGTTGCGGCGGTCATGGTGGTTACGGTGGTGGAGGAATGGTGGCGGCGGTCATGGTGGTTGCGGGGGTGGAGGGAGAGGGGGTGGGCTGAGGCTGGGGGCGGGGGATGCTTGAGAGAGAAGCCCGGAAATGCAAAGAGATAATGGTAAACGTTACGTTCATTTAACGTAGGGGTACTATGTAGAAAACTTAAAAAACACAGGGGTACAATGTAGAATAAAAAAACATTAGGGGTACATAATAGAATTTTAAAAAACACGGGGGTATATCATAGAAAAACCCTAAATTTTTTTAGGATGTTTTCCCTTTTTCTCGCCCGAAGATGTTAATATTGATCCCTATGCTCTTGTCCCTAATTATGATGCTCCTATTCATCATGACTTCGCCTACCTTGAATATCATGATTCTTCTCAAACTCCCATTCCCCCAAATAATCCTCCAAATTCCTCACAAAAGCCCACATCCCATTCCCCACCTTCCTCCTGCTTCTCTTGGGCCTCGCGACCCACCCTTGCCCAATCCTCCACATGTCGCCCAGCAGGTCCGCCAAACCCTTCCTTCTACTTCTCCCTCACAAACTGGACCCCAGCCCTCTTCTTCCCAAGCCCAAAACAACCACCACGGCCCACACGCTGCGCCTACTCAACCCGACTCTTCCTCCCAAATGGACCCTTCCTCTTTTCCTTCGGTCCCTGCGCCTACTCAACCCGGCTCTTCAAGTGGGCTCGCGTGCGTGGGCGCTTACATCTCCTACTCCAAATTCCGCCTCCCCCACTACTTTGGGCCCGATTACGAGCGGCCTATGGGTAGGGGTTTTAGGGAAAAACATCCCTCGTGTTACTTAAGGACTATGTTACTAATTCCGTTCAAGTGGATTGTCCATCCTCCTCTACTGCTCCTTCCTTAGCATCTTCAGGTACTCCTTATCCCATAGCTCATCATATTAATTGTGCAAATTATTCTGTGAAATATAGAAAGTTTCTTGATCTTTGTTCTAACCCATCTGAGAACCCAAGTCTTTTAAGGAGGCTATGAAAGATGACAAGTGGAGAGCATCTATGCAAGATGAGATTAGAGCTCTTGAGGACAATGGTACTTGGACCTTGGAGCCCTTACCGCTAGGGTAAGCGTGCTTTGGGGAGTCGGTGGGTATACCGTATCAAGTACTTAGCTAATGGTGAGGTAGAACGTTTAAAATCTCGCCTTGTTGTTTTTGGCAATCATCGGGGAAGTCTGGTATTGACTATAATGAGACATTTGCTCCTGTTGCAAAAATGACTACTTTGTGCGGGCTTTTCTTACTATTGCGGCTTCTAAAAATTAGGAGCTTCATCGGATGGATGTTCATAATGCTTTTTTGCATGGTGATCTCGAAGAAGAGGTTTATATGAAACCTCCTCCCGGTTTCGCGAGCACTAACTCCAATCTTGTCTGCAGATTACGAAAATTATTATATGGTCTCAAACACGGGCTCCCCGTTGTTGGTTTGCCAAACTTGTCACAACCCTCAAAGAGTATGGTTTCCTTCAATCCTACTCGATTACTCTTTATTCACTTATACTAAGAAAAATGTGCGGATCAATGTTTTAGTATATGTTGATGATCTCATTATTTGGGAATAATTCCGTTGCGTTACATACTTTCAAAACATACTTGAGTACTTGTTTCAAGATGAAAGATCTGGGCTCTTTGAAATATTTCTTGGGCATTGAAGTTGCCAGGAGTGACATGGGTCTTTTTCTTTGTCGGCGCAAATATACTCTTGACATTAGTTCTGAAGTTGGTTTACTAGGTGCCAAGCCTAGCAGCTTCCCCATCGAACAGAATCACCATCTGGCGCAAGCTACAGGCGCTCCTCTTACAAATGCTGCGGCTTATCGCCATCTAGTTGGTCGTTTGATCTATTTGGCAGTCACTACACCTGATCTTGCTTATTCTGTTCATGTCCTTTCTCAGTTTATGCAGGCCCCTCGCCAAGCGCATTGGGAGGCCGCCTTGCACGTTGTTCGTTATCTTAAAGGCACTCGATCGGGGGTATTCTTTTGCGCGCTGATAGTGACCTCTCTCTACAGGGATGGTGTGATTCTGATTGGGCTGCTTGCCCCATTACTAGACGATCCTTGACTGGTTGGATTGTGTTCTTAGGTCATTCTCCTGTTTCCTGGAAAACAAATTAAAGAAACAACATACAATTTCCCGTTCTTTCGAGAGGTTGAGTATCGTTCTATGGCTTGTCACTTGTGAATTAAAATGGTTGAAAGCTTTACTATTAAGCTTAGGGGTCAATCATCCCAAGGCTATTCCATTATTTTGTGATAGTCAATCTGCTCTACATATTGCGCATAATCCTGTCTTCCACGAAAGAACAAAACACATTGAGGTTGACTGTCACTTTGTTCGTGATGCTATTGTTGACGGTCTCATTGCTCCATCTTATGTCTCCACGAAGGCACAGTTAGCTGACATCTTCACTAAAGCTCTTGGCAAACAACAGTTTGAATTTCTTGTTTCCAAGTTAGGCATTCTTGATCATTCCCATGCCCAACTTGAGGGGGAGTGTTAGGAAGTATTGTATATTTAGGACTCTAAACATTATTTGTTTAAGATTAGATTTCATTATTATTCATAAACTAGGATTTCTATAATTCCTAGGACTCTTGTACTATATATTCAGATTTACATCAATGATAACACAACACAAATTCATCATTAATCAATATCTTAGCAAATTGGCTCAAAGAAGGAGGAGAACCAAAGAGTAATTCATGAGGTGTTTTACCTTCAAGAAGCTTCGTAGGTGTGCGATTAATAAGATACACGGCTGCTTGTACACATTTCCCCCAAAACTCAATTGGAAGGGAAGCTTGAAAACGTAGTGCTCGGGCAACAGCTAAAATATGACGATGTTTTCGTTCCACTCGTCCATTTTGTTGTGGAGTATGAGCACATGAAGTTTGGAATAATACTCCTTGATCAACAAAAAATTGTTTCAAAGGCTGAAGTTCAGTGCCATTATCTGAGCGAACAATTTTAATGTCCTTATTATATTGTCGTTTGACCATGACAAAAAAATCACGCATACAACTTGGAACTTCAGTTTTATCTTTTAGCAAGTATGCCCAGACACTCCGAGAATAATTATCAACGATAGTGAAAAAATAATGTGCACCAGTATAAGAAGATTTAGAGTAAGCACCCCATAAATCACAGTGAATTAAACCAAATAATTCAGTAGCTTTATTTTCACTAGAAGGAAAAACTGAACGTGTTTGTTTTGCACGATAACATACATCACATGACTCCAAAAGTTTGTTTATTTTACTACTACTAATTCCAGAAATAAACGACATATGCTGACTTGAGGGATGGCCAAGACGCTGATGTAAGAGCAAAGTTGTATCTGCAGAAGTTGCATGAGAAAGAGCTTTCTGGGCCACCGGCTGCAAATAGTATACCCCATTTCGAAACTCACCCAGTCCAATGGGCATCCTCGAATTACGGTCCTGTAATACGCACAACTTATCAGTAAAGGTCACAATACAAGAAGAGTCAAGAATCAGTTGACCAATAAAAATTAAATTGCATTTCATAGCAGGAACATATAAGACATTATGAAGAACTAAGGCAGAGCTAAGCCGAGCACTTCCTTGCTGAATAGCAGAAGTTTGTACTCCATCAGGAAGTGTGACTGGTTGTGGGGCTAACACAGAGCAATTAAATAAATTTTTTAGTGTTCCTGTCATGTGATGGGATGCGCATTGTCAAGTAACCAATGATCATTGGTCATAGAAGTCTTACCCGTCGGTTTCTCGGATGCGGAAGAGGACTCCAAGAGGCTTAGAAGACGCTGCATCCGTTCGGTTGTAAAACCGGGGAAGTGAGGCGGGGGTGAAGAAGTAGGTGCTCCATCAGAGGAGCGTGGAGCTTGTGTTGCGTGAGCAGCAGCAGGTGGGTGGTGTTGACCTCGTCCACTGCTACTGCCGCCTCTCCCTCTGGAATATAGGCCTCTCCCCCGCCCTCGATTAGAGTTAGGCGGATACCCAACTCGCTGGTAACAGCGTTCATAATCGTGGCCAGTCTTCTCACAGTAAGTACACACAAGTGGCGTGGGAGTTGTTGAAGATGGCTTTGTCTTTGGTGACAGAAGATTGGGTCAAGGCTTGGACTGCAAAACTAACAGTTTCACTCTTGTCATCCCGATCACGGATGATAGTCCTATGACGCTCTTCTTGTGTAGCCATAGAAAAGGCTTTGTTAAGAGTAGGAAACGGATCCATACCCAAAATCTGAGTGCGAATAGCACCGAATTGAACATCGTCCAAACCCAACAAAAAATCATGGGTCTTTTCATTTTCAAACCGACCTCGAATTTTGGAAGCAGCAGAACAAGTGCATCCACAAGTTACATTAGCAGCACCATATAGTTCATCCCAGATGGATTTAAATTTAGTATAATAAGAGACTACGTTCATGCCTTGTTGGCCGAAGATTATGATATCTTGAGATTTCAATTGATGAATACGGGGGCCATTAACAAGCTGCATATCGCTCTTTTAAATCGGTCCACATTTCTATGGCAATCTTATGTCCAACCACACTAGGTTGAATTTCAATAGCAATAAAATTAAACATCCAACCGCAAATAGTTGAATTGTTAGCACGCCAAGCAATAAATTCCGGGGATTTTTCATCAGTTGGGCAAGTAATTTCCCCATTAACGAAACCTTGCTTATTCTTTCCCTCCAACCCATTCATTATAGCTTTGGCCCAAACATCATAATTTTCACCAGTCAAGATAAATTTGGTGAGGGACATACCTGAACCCTCTGAGGGGTGAAGAAAATAAATCGATGATGGGTCATGAATGAGTTGTGGAGACTTCCCTTGAGTCATGGAGAAGAACCGAAGGAGAGTCTGAGTAAATGTTGGCGCTCGACCAAACCACACGGGGCTGTGATGAAAACGCCGAGAGAGAAAGCAAGAACAGATCAAAACAAATGGCCAAGAATCAAACCTTGAAATCTGATACCATGATAAAATTGAGAGATGTAATTTTGTGTTTTTGTGTGTATTTTCTCTCTGTCTTTACATCCTAGGAATCTCAATCTATATAAGTCTAAAGTCCAACCGACCTAGACTTTTTACATCACCAAGGAAACTATATGCCAAAAGATATGTGGGCCATATTTACAGTAATTGAGATCAAAACAAATATCCCAATATAGGAAACAAATATCTCGATATTCCGATAAAAGCGCTATATCGTCGTACTAAAAAATGACGACGTAAAAGGTGATTATATCGTATAAAAACTAACTATATCTTATATCTTTGGCGCCATATCGAATGAAAATTGACCCGGTCTACTTGTAAACTCGGTCCATTTAAGTTTTTTTGCACTTAGAATATCAATTTTCTATTATGCTAGCTCAGCCGTAAGAAAGATAGACGTTCAAATGCCCGCAAAAGAAATATTTGTGTTTATGAGAAAATGATAGCTCAACGAGTTGATGGCCAGACGTGAGGCAAAAATTACTCACCACCATATTACATTTCCTTAGAGTGATTAATCATGTTATCGTCCCACAAATCTCTTTCTTTCCCTTTGTTCTATTGATTTTGTTTTTGATACTCTCGCGTTTATCTTAATATATTTGTGTCTCTAATTAATTTAATCTAATTTTTATTTTATTTCTTATTGGCTTGATTAACCTCTTATTCAAACTATTTGTGTAGTAACCCTCGTGCAACTGTGCAAGTACACCCTACCAAACAAACAAGTTGTTAGTATAATTATAGACTTTATGGATGTCCTTCAGCCAACAACTTCCCCCATAAACCCATCTTAGTACAATATATATAATGGTATCTACCACATACCTAAGGTAAATGGTCCTCCATCTAAATTATTTTCAACGTACAATTCCATGAAATACATTAAATGCAAAAGAAAAAGAAAGTTGTCTGTTATTAGAATAGTGTTCGAATGATAATTGTTCATTTGGCATCATATGTCAAGATCTTTTCGGTTTAAGCTATATAATGTTGTCTCACCACAAAAAGGTAGTAGATGCAAAGTAAATATTAACTTGTCCACCACATTTGCAAATAATGTAGTATATAAGCTTTGTGTTCGTTTAAGTTTATTCGGCTCGAGTCGAGGCTCGAAACTTGGTAACATATGCTATGGCCGAGCTTTGCCAAGATTGGCCAGAGTCGTTATCGAGCCGTTCACAAACAAGCTTAACCTATTATTATATTTAGTTACTCGTCTTCTTTACATTTCTTTTTTGAATATTTTTTATTTTTTGAGTTTATTCTTTGACTATAAGACTATTAATTTATTATTGTATAATATCTAGGATAAATATATTTATGTATATAACATAATACATCATTTCCATATATAAAAAAGTAATAATCGGCTTGTTCACGAGCTTTTCGGCCGAGCATGTCTAATCAGCTCGGCTCGTTAAGGTCTCAGCCGAACTCGAACTCGAACTCGAGGCGAGCCACAACGAGGCGAGATTTGATCGAACTTTGGCCGAGGAGCTCGAAGCTGTTAGTCGGGACTCATTATCACCCCTACTGTATACCTTACCTTTGCCAATTTAATATTTCATTGTCACTTCAAATAATAATCCTCTTATTTTCACTTTCACCCTGTTAACCACTAAATTGAAATATCATTACTTAATGGCTATCAAAGTAAGAAATATTATCACTTCAATGAGTGCACATTTATGATTTTATAAGTGTACCCAAAACACAACTTTCTCCTATAAGAAAACAAAAACAAAACCAAAAACAAAAACCACAATTTTCCTACATGAATGTCAATATGACAACACCAATAATCGATTGAACACTTATTTGATGTTGGATCTCAATTAAAGAGGTAGTTTTAAACATTAAAATCCGAATATATAGGTCTTTTGTTCACTAACTTTTGAAACTTATTGTAAATTTTTATATTACTTTCAAAAATAATAACAATGTCATAATAAATCGAAACTTCAAAAAATGATATTTTATAATTCACATACAATCTATTTTTATTTTTATTTTTGGTGAAAAAAACATTTATGGCCTTGTCAGGTAAAGAGAGGTTTGGGGTAGAACTTGAGGTTTTAACTCATATTAGAGGATTGTTTTTTTTACATTGAAGGTTTAGGGTTCAAATAGCTGATTGGATCCAAAAAGCTCTTTTGAAAAAGTTGAGGGGATGAGCTTTTTGGCATTGAAGGTTTGAGAATGAATGGCCAAATTACATTTATATTCTAATGTTTTTGAAAATTACATTAATAAACAATAAAAAGTACAACAATGGATTATGCATATGTCCTTATTGGTCATTCTACACATTTATGTAGCAATTAGATATTAACTATTTATCAAACACCTTTATATAAACATCTAATACAATCAATTAGTCAAATCAGCTAATACACAATCAGCTTACAGCTAACAACTATCCACTAATTGTCAAACAGGACCATAGATTAATAGTAGTTATAGCTTTAAAAACCTATTACAATCTGAGCACATACAGTCTAGTCCCTCCTTTTTATAAGTTTACCCACTTTTTTGAAGCACATTTGTCGATGCACTAATTTGAACATTAATTAATATCTCTAATTAACAATAAACAAAAATTACAAAAAGTGATATTTGGATAATACTGAATACACATAGAGAACAAGATCTCACATAACGAATCTAACAAGATCACGAGAGGAAGTATTTGACTGAGAAAGTATTCTCCCATATCCGATATTGGACAACTTGTCCAATATCATGACATTTTTGTAATTTTACTAGCAACTTGATACAATACAATATTATATAACATTCACTTGATATGATACGATGCAGCCAAGATATAATATAGTAGCCAATCAATATGATAAGATGATGTCAAGATATGATATAATAGTCGTCTAATATATCAACTAGATTTCAAGTAACAAACCCCAAATAAAAATATACAAAAATAATATTTTTTTATAATTTATAATTTTTTAATACTTTCCCGTTCTAAAATAAGTGAAACATTTCTCTCAAAAAGCTCTCACATAAAAGAAATAAGTGTTTCACTTATTTCAGAACGGAGGAAGTATTATTTTTTGTCATAAAAATTACAGAAATGTTATAATATTAGACAATTTGTCCAATATGTGATATGGGAATACCAGTGCTCGTACATTTTATCGCTTTTGTCCATGATTTGTTATCTAGAGCATTAAGGGCCTGTTCTCCCAGAACTTATTTTCGATTCGGTTCGGTTCGGTTCCTAAATTATTATCATTATTATTAATTAGTTATAATTTAATTTAGTTCGATTCGATTCATTTCAATTGATTCGATTCGATTCGGTTCGGTTCGATTCGATTCAATTCGGTTCGGTTCGAGTTCGGTTCAATTGTTTTTATGCCGAAGGAACACGCCTAAGACTTAAGAGCAATGTTCACTTAATTTGCACGAAATGACATGCAAGTGATGCAACATTACCTCCTTCATTAAACCAAGTTTCTGTTAGATGTTTAACAGCCACCAAATATTTTAGTTAAAATAAAATAGGAAGCAATGCAATCCCTTGAAAAACTTAGAATGCCCAAAATATTCAAGGGATACATTGATTTGCTAAATTTAAGTAATCACTTTTTTAGAAAGTTAAAAACTATATATACGTAGTTTGAAATGAGTAATTATTTTTATCCCAAAACAAAAAGAAAAAGCTTAGAGAGAAAAGCTTTGAACGAAAGAATTTTTTAGAGAAAAATTCTTAGGTGTAATTGGGGTGTGTTTGGGTTGTGTATTTTATAAGTGTTAAACACTTGTTGTTTTTATCATTTTCAATAACAGTTTTGCAGCATAGTTAAACATACAAATACTTGTTAATTTATTTATGCTATTTATATTATTTGTCTTATTCTCACTAATCTGATTCTAAAGGAAATTTGCATATTATTTCCTAACAACTGGTATCAGAGCCGAGTTGGTATTCTGTTGATATTCAGAGAGGAATTGTCAATATCGATCCAACGAAGTCAGATTTGAGTGGGAGCAATGGCTGCAGACGAAGGAAAGGTAAGACTCGAAAAATTCGATGGTGCAGATTTCGGGTTTTGGAAGATGCAAATCGAAGATTATTTATACCAGAAAAAGCTTTATGAACCTCTCTCGGAAACAAAGTCAGAGGGTATGAAAGATGAAGATTGGAATCTTCTTGATAGACAAGCCCTCGGAGTTATTCGGTTAACGTTATCACGCAATGTTGCTTTTAATATAGCAAAGGAAAAGACCACGGCGGTCCGATGAAAGCTCTCTAGTATGTATGAGAAGCCATCGGCTTCTAATAAAGTTCATTTAATGAGGCGGTTATTCAATTTGCGGATGACAGACGGCGGGTCGGTAGCTCAACATCTTAATGAACTCAATTCAATCACAACCCAATTGAGTTCAGTTAAAATTGATTTTGAAGATGAAGTTCGAGCATTGATACTTTTGTCTTCATTACCAGATAGCTGGAATGCTACAGTCACAGCTGTGAGTAGCTCGTCAGGAAGCAATAAGTTGAAATTTGACGATGTTCGTGATGCGGTTCTCGGTGAAGAGATCCGACGGAGAGAGTCGGGTGAATCATCAACCTCTTCGGTTTACATACGAGTCAAGAGGAAGAAATTCAACCAAAAGAAACGAACGTGGAAGATCAAGCTATCGAGGTAAATCCAGAGATAGGAGATCAAAATCAAGGAATCCCAATAATTCCCAAAACTCAAAGCCTATCGAGTGTTGGAATTGTGGGAAGACAGGGCATTATAAAAATCAGTGCAGGAGTGCACCGAAAAACCAAGAAGCAAAGGCAGAAGCAAATGTTACTTCTACCGTAGAAGGAGATGATGCGTTGATATGCTCTTTAGAGAGCAAGGAAGAATCTTGGGTGTTAGATTACGGAGCATCATTCCACGCTACTTCGAAGAAAGAATTCTTCGAGAGGTATGTCCCCTGAAACCTTGGAAAGGTATACCTTGGTGATGATCAATCTTGTGATATTGTTGGTAAAGGTGTAGTGAAGATTAAGTTAAATGGGTCGGTTTGGGAGGCTGAAGGATGTCGAGGCATATTCCCGACCTAAGAAAGAACTTGATCTCAGTTGGGCAGTTGGCTAGCGAAGGCTACACTACAAACTTCCAAGATGATAATTGGAAGATTTCAAAGGGAGCAATGACAGTTGCTCATGGTAAAAAGAGTGGTACTCTTTACATGACAGCAGGGGCGTGTTGTTCAATTGCAGTTGCAGTAGGAAATGAAAATTCCAAATTGTGGCACCAAAGACTTGGCCACATGAGTGAGAAAGGGATGAAAATTATGCATTCTAAAGGGAAACTTCCAAGTCTACAATCAGTTGATATGGACATGTGTGAAGAATGCATACTTGGAAAGCAAAAGAGGGTAGGCTTTCAAACTAGTGGTAGAACCCCAAAGAAGGAAAAATTGGAGCTTGTTCACTCCGATGTTTGGGGGCCAACAACTACCTCATCCATTGGTGGAAAACACTACTTTGTGACCTTTATCGATGATCACTCCCGGAAGGTATGGGTTTACTTTCTAAAACACAAGTCTGAAGTGTTTGAAGCCTTCAAGCGATGGAAAGCTATGGTTGAAAATGAGACAGGTCTGAATATTAAAAAGTTCAGAACCGATAATGGTGGTGAATATGAAGACGCCACATTCAAGAAGTTTTGCTATGAGCATGGAATCAAGATGGAAAGAACCGTGCCGGGTACGCCTCAACACAATGGTGTAGGCGGCGTATGAATCGAACGTTGACAGAAAGAGCCAGAAGCATTCGTATACAGTCGGGTCTACCGAAGTAATTTTGGGCAGAAGCAGTCAACACAGCAGCTTACTTGATTAATCGAGGACCATCAACTCCATTAGAATACAAAATACCAGAGGAGGTATGGAGCGGAAAAGAGATGAAATTGTCTCACTTAAAGGTTTTTGGTTGCGTAGCGTATGTGCATATTAGTGATCAAGGCAGGAATAAACTTGATCCTAAATCTAGGAAATGTACTTTCATTGGCTATGGCGGGGATGAGTTTGGATACCGCATATGGGATAATGAAAATAAAAAGGTGATCCGTACTAGAGATGTTATCTTTAATGAAAGAGTCATGTACAAGGATAGACACAAACCGAAGCCGGTGACTCGTGCGAGTGGGCCGATGTTTGTAGATGAAGATTATATCCCAGACAGTACGATAAAATACTCAACTGTAAGAGAACCTCAACAAGAAGAATCCGTTGGACAAATTAGTACGCCACAGTCCAACATGCCACAACCTTCTAGTCCAGCACCACCAGTATTGAGAAGGACTACTCGTCCACATGTTCCAAATAGAAAATATATGAATTATTTGTTATTGACTGATGAAGGGGAGCCTGAATGCTATAATGAAGCATGTCAGACCGGTGATGCTAGCAAGTGGGAGATTGCAATGAATGATGAGATGAAATCTTTGATTTCAAACCCGGACATGGGAACTAGCTGAGTTACCTATAAGTAAGAAGGCACTTCACAACAAATGGGTGTATCGGGTGAAAAAGGAACATGATGGTTCTAAGAGATACAAAGCTCGATTGGTAGTCGAAAGGATTCCAACGGAAAGAAGGAGTTGACTACAATGAGATTTTTTACTGTTGTGAAACTCAATACCATTAGAACAGTGTTAAGTATTGTTGCCATTGAAGATCTTCATCTTGAGCAATTAGAGCGTGAAGCGCATTTCTTCACGGAGATTTGGATGAAGATATATACATGCATCAACCGGGAAGGTTTCTTAGAAAGTGGGAAAGAAAATATGGTGTGCAAACTTAAGAAAAGTTTGTATGGCCTAAAACAAGCCCCGAGACGATTGGTACAAAAAGTTTGATAACTTTATGCACAAGGAAGATTTCCGGAAGTGCAACGGCGACCCTTTGTTGCTACATCAAGAGATATCAATCCAGTTATATCATCTTACTACTTTATGTCGATGATATGCTAGTAGCAGGTTCGAATATGGATGATATTAGAAGGTTGAAGCAGCAATTGTCAAAGGAGTTTGACATGAAGGACTTAGGTCCAGCAAAGAAGATTCTTGGAATGCAAATTACAAGAGATAAGCATAAAGGTACTTTGCGGTTATCTCAGCCGATTACATCAAACGTGTTTTTGAGAGATTTAATATGAGTGATGCCAAGCCGGTTAGTACACCCTTGGCAAGTCACTTTCGATTATCCAAGGATCAGTCTCCTCAGACGGAGGAAGATAAAGATTATATGGCTATGGTTCCATATGCCTCAGCCATTGGGAGTTTGATGTATGCAATGGTTTGTACAAGACCAGGACATTGGACATGCGGTGGGAGTTGTTAGCGAGGTTCATGTCAAATCCGGGGAAAAATTCATTGGGAAGCGGTGAAGTGGATTTTGAGGTATCTACGAGGTACTATAGAGAAGTGTTTGTACTTTGGTAAAAGTGATTTAAAAGTACAAGGTTATGTCGATGCGGACTTTGGAGGTGAAGTCGACCATAGAAAAAGCACCACTTAGGCTATATATTCACGGTTGGAAATACAACAGTTAGTTGGATGTCTCAATTACAGAAGATTGTTGCTCTATCCACTACAGAGGCTGAATATGTAGCGGTAACTGAAGCTAGTAAAGAAATGATATGGCTTCAAGGTTTGTTAACTGAGTTGGGATTCAAGCAAGAGAATAATGTACTGCACAGTGACGGTCAAAGTGCAATACACTTAGCAAAGAATTCAGCATTTCATTCCGAACTAAGCATATCGGACTTCGATATCATTTCATAAGATCTATGTTAGAAGATGAAGTGTTAAAGTGGAAAAAATTAAAGGAAGCGAGAATCGATTGATATGTTAACAAAAACGGTGACTATTGACAAAGCGAAGTTGTGTTCAACTTTAGTTGGCCTGCATGAATAACATAAAGAGAAAGCTCGATTGCATGGAGTAAGGTGTGAAGACAGATTAAAATCAGTCTTCAAGTGGGAGATTGTTAGATGTTTAACAGCCACCAAATATTTTAGTTAAAATAAAATAGGAAGCAATGCAATCCCTTGAAAAACTTAGAATGCCCAAAATATTCAAGGGATACATTGATTTGCTAAATTTAAGTAATCACTTTTTTAGAAAGTTAAAAACTATATATACGTAGTTTGAAATGAGTAATTATTTTTATCCCAAAACAAAAAGAAAAAGCTTAGAGAGAAAAGCTTTGAACGAAAGAATTTTTAGAGAAAAATTCTTAGGTGTAATTGGGGTGTGTTTGGGTTGTGTATTTTATAAGTGTTAAACACTTGTTGTTTTTATCATTTTCAATAACAGTTTTGCAGCATAGTTAAACATACAAATACTTGTTAATTTATTTATGCTATTTATATTATTTGTCTTATTCTCACTAATCTGATTCTAAAGGAAATTTGCATATTATTTCCTAACAGTTTCCCTCCTAAGTCCTACCATTCAACTGAAAAACCTACCAGTCTTCAGACTTCATAGAGAGAGTGATTCAAGAATCGAGTCATGGATTTGTACCCAAAAACCCATTTTTATTTGTTTGTTTACCACTAACTCGGTCACCCAACACTGACTCACTGAGTCGTGCACCGAGTCATCAAACCCATGCTTAAAGCTCGTAAAGTGTTCTCAATTCCACCCAGAAACTCAGGGTCCAAATCCGGGTTCGAGATGGACACATATAAACCTCATCAGGAGGAATTTGAAGGGGTTAGGGTTCGAACCCGGGTTCATAAACCCGGGTCTGGTTCTAATTTGGAGAATTTTGTGGAGGATGATGACAAAAGGTCTGATCTTGAGTACGAGGTGAAAAATAATATCACAATTCTGGTTTTTTAATTTTTTTTTGGTGGTTTATGTTATTGCTTTTAGTTTTCAAGATGTTTTTTAACTATCCCTTATTCCTTTGAAGTAAAAATTATGAAATTTTGATATTATGAATCTATACATGGAGACGAATCTAACAAGACAACATATGATTATATTTTCTTTATAGAAAAATCAAAATTATTGGTCAAAGTTTGGTACTTTGATTTTACGAAAATAGAAATGTAGCGAAGTAAAAAAAAAGGTAAAATTGGCCTCAACACGCCCGAACTATAGGCCGGGTGCACCCAACACCACCAACTACGATTAGTAGCTTAAACACCACCAACTATGGGGTGGGGTGCATTCCGTATCATAAATGAAATGGGAAGCCTAAAATGTTGCCGATAAAATGTTCCGATGACGGTGGGTTTTTATGAGTACGGCGCACCCCCACCAACCGAGGCCGGAAGCCTAAAATGTTGCCGATGACGGTGGGTTTTTTATGGTACGAGACTGCACCTCACCCCGTAGTTGGTGATGTTTAGGCTACTAGTCGCAGATTGGTGGTGTTGGGTGCACTGCTATAGTTCGGGAGTGTTGGCTAATTTTGCCCTAATAAAGTGGAGGGATTAGTAATTAGTATTGAAGGGTTTACTATACTTTTTGGTTGTAATATATCAAATGAGTTGATTTAGGAGTTTGGTAGAAGTTCTTTTTTTAGGTGATTAAATGAGGGTTTTGTTTGTATTGAGTGCATGATTATATCCGAAGGAGAAAAATGGGGGGTTTTTGCTGAAATTTTAGTAATGTAGAAGAGTATTCTTAAACTTCTTGTTGAAGCTACTCAAATGGGGTATTGATAATGCATATTGCATATATGAGATTATTGATTAGGGTTATTAAAGTTGTAATGGGATACTGACAAGCATAAATGGAGTTATTGATAATGTATATATGGGGTTACTGTGATGCTGCACACCATCATTCGTACCTGCCACGCGTTACACGAAAGATGGAATGTTAGATTGTTAGTGATAATGTGTGTTAATTTTTTTTTTCTGTTTACATTTCTTTGGGTTATTGATTAGTGCTGTTGTTTGTCTTGAAGGATAGTTGGCACAAGAGG